>JAJTUV010000197.1:742500-1282500 GCA_021653895.1 Mastomys natalensis
GGTGCTAATAGCAGCTTAGCTTCCTGTCTCTTGATGAAAGGCAATAGTCAAGTTATTTTCTTACTTCAGTATAACATTAGGGAATTCTAAAGACCATTTTGAGAAGGACTGCATTAAACTTTTTATATTAAGATTTATTTAGTTTCATTAATATCTAATACAAACAAGTACTGTTTTCTGCTGTTGAGGGAGATAAAGATTCAGACTTTGGGTTTTGTTGGTGGGGTAGAGAGAATTGTTCTGTTACAAAATTTTTTTATGGAATAAGAATACAAATTATATTCTTTGATATTTTTTTAAAGCTTATTTAGTGAGACGCGTGTTTCATAAGCAGAAGGATTTCTTATGTATATTTTTCAAGTGTCTGAATAAAACTAGTTCCTGTTGTAAAAGACACCTTTGGGCGGGTAATGACCTTAGAAACTACATTGACGGTTTCTCATGTTCTAATTCACTTTCACAAATCCATGGCACATTTTTGGCCTAAAGTAATGTCTTTCTGTGACATTTGCGGCAAGACTAAAAAGGACCCCCCATAGCAGCCATTTTTATTTGGTTCTTAAGATCTGAAGGCAGCTGAGAGAACAATTGGGTAAGGTGGAGGGCTGGGGAGGCTTGATTTTCTTGTCCTCTGTGAAATGAAACTAGTCTTTTTCCTCCTTCCCCTTAAAAGCAGAATCTGCCAGGGGGCTGTGGCTGTGTGGGGGCTGCTGGGGCGCCACTGCAGATCACTTTAATTACTACAGCTAAGGAGGGTAAAATTAAAAGCAGCACCATTGGAGCACTGGAAGACAGCTCGCCTAGGTGTCGGTGAACTGTGAAATATAAAAATTGCATACCAATACATTTTTATGGAAAGGAAACAAGGAATTACATTACTTATTCTAGACGAGTTTGTCCGTAACTCGTCAAGTTTTACTAGTGCCTCTCTCGGTAGCAGATCATAGACCATTTCAGCCGATAAGGAAGACGGCAAGCCGCAGCCTCAAGACAGGCAAGGAAAGGCTGAATATGTTTTTAGCTTGTGTCCAAAGTTATTAGCTTTGACCCAGCTTGTGTGTGATATTTTCCATCTGATGCATTGAAGTGCAGGCTCGTAGGCCTTGCCCTGAAGACAGCGACACTACGTTCACCTCTCTCCTAGGGGTTTTAAATAAGTATAAACAAATTAGTTCACATCACCTGTCTTCCTGAGTATCACAAAGGGGAGCTTGTAAAGAACAAGAACTTTAATATCACAATAATAACAATGGAGTCTTAAAAATGCTTAGGAGCAGAGATTATGTAAGACTGTTGCTTTGAAATCTCAAGACCACACTATGGCATTTGCAACATGTATGATGTTAAACTATATATCTAAGCGAGATGCAGTCTCTATCAGTCAAGATGCCAGTGGCTATCACACAGCACTATGCAGAGCAGAGACAAAACAAGCAGGGTATGAAAACACACAAAAGGCTGTTGTAACTTCTAAGACGTCACTCATGGGAAGGGAGGCCTCCCAAAATAAGCTCCTGTCTACTCTACCTTTAGCACATCCTTTTAGAAAGGCACAGTGTGCCTCTTAAGTCATTCTAACTCTGTCGAAAAGGCAAATGTCTTAGAAACAATAACTATCAGCTTTTCAGGTTTATGCAGTGAAGTAAATGGCTTCCCTTTAACGATGGCGGCCCTCAAGTGTTCCCAAGTAAACTGATGATTTACATTGGCAGCAGGTCAGTCTTTGTCTTATTCTGTGAGTAGAGTAGTCAGAAGAAAGATAACAAAAGCATATTTCTGTGCTTTAATTCAGGCATCACCAGAAATATTACCAACATACTTGAGCAGTTTGCAATGAATGCCTTACTAAACTAATGAAGTGGTTAATAAGCCGTACTGTCTGGTCATGTTGTCTTTGGACGTGAACAGTATAGCCATTTTTAGTAAATATTGTAAAATTCTCAGAGTTTGTTGCCATCTATTGTTTAAATATTTCTAAACAAACTGACTGTGTGTGGTGCTGAGTATTGAACTCAGGTCCCACACACGGGAAGGAAACATTCAATAATTGAGTTATATCCCCAATTCCCATGATCTGACTTTTAGTGGAAACTACATATAAATGAAATAGTTTTACTTAGAATGAATCTCTTCATAAAGAAACTGGAAATTTAGGACTTCCCAATTAAGCTAAAATTGTTTATGAATTCAGTTGATACAATTGCAGTTTTTTCCTTCATGAATTTTTGTGGGGATGGGGAGGCATGGTGCTAGGGATTGGACCTAGAGCTTTTCCCAAACAGACAAATGCTCTACCACTGAGCTACATTCCCGTGACTTTTAACAATTATCTTTTATTTTCTCAGTTGGTTCTTGCGGGTGAGAAAACAAACAATACAGATATGCCATCCCACTGGAGGGCTGTGTGGGTCCAGGCAAAATTGTCTCTGTGGTATAAGGACATTAGTGGGAAAGTAAATTAAGGCAATCTGATAGGGAGCTAGAACTCTGTCAATCAGGCTCAAGATTTTGCGCTGTGTCTATAAACTTTGTTTACTGTAGGGTTTTATGAGTTGTAACCTGCCCTTGCTGCCTGTTAATGAGGCTAAATCTTGCTACTTGAGAATTGAATTACAGCACACCTCTGGGCTAATGGTTATAAACAGAGAGTCCCATTAGGGCTGCATTCTGATTTGTTCATTTGCATTTTTCTATTGTGTGGAGAACAATGAAGGGTAAATAAGTACAAATAAACAATTTACATAGAAATTGCTAAAGTGTGGTGACTAGTGCTCAGGGTTGTTGTTACTACGTTAGTGCACACTCCCAGTGAACTCAGCCTACATTTGGGAGGTTGTAGCTTGTGAGAAAGAAAATAAGTTCCAGTTTGAACTGGGAAAGGCAGAATCGTTTCTTTTAAATCAGTTAAAATGACCAAGGACTACTTCATCTTAGTGTGAATCATCATATCCTAACTCCATAAGAAGTTATTATTCATGCAGTGAAATTGGCTTAAATCTTGATGCCTTCGGCATCTTAAGTCATAGTTTTTATTAATGCTCCCACTCTCCTTAAGTTGAAGGATGCAGGGTTAGTGAAGGCTGTTTCTTGTTCAGCTGGTCATGTAACTTGATCTTTTGAGGTTTGTTTTGGTTTTTCTTTTAATGGCTTTGTTTATTGGGGTGAGAGGGTTGTACACATGCCACAGCTTGTGGAGGTCAGAAGGCAACTAAGTCAGAAAGAGGGGCATTCTGTCCGCCTTGTGGATTCCAGCCATCCAACTCAAGTGTTTCTACCCACTGAGCCATCTCACCTGCCTCTTGATTCTGTTTCTGTTTGGTTTTGTATCATTGTAGGCCAGGCTAGCCTAGAATTTATGTTAACTAAGGCTCCCTTTAATTCCTGATCTCTTGCATCCATCTCCCAAATTCTGGGATTATAGATGTGAGCTGTAGCATCTGTTTTTTAACTTGACATTTTGGAGATCATATAATTTAATAGTTAAGAGGAAGGGCTGTGGAGTCAGACAGACATGGGTTGAATTACTGGATGTTTTGCTGTGTGGCATTTGGACTGGACGTCTGTTGTTACTAGTTGGAAGGGCAGGGTATAAGAATTCAATGAAATAATGAACATAAAGTGCTTAGCACATGAATGCTCAAGAAATACAGTAACTATCATTAAGATACCATCAAACCCCATCTTCATTTATCCATGCTGTATATTCAGAGTTCAGAAAGACGGATAATAAGTGAAAGATTTTTTGTATATTATCTTTACATCTTCATTCTTACCCTGCACTTTACAAATGTGCTTGTTTCCAGAGGCTAAGAAACCATCTCTAGAGTATCAGCGCTCTCTCACTTTCTCACTGCCCTACCCCAAGAAGTCCCATCTCTACAGTTATGTTAAGGTCATGTTTTCTACAGAAGCACTTTGTTTACAGTATAGAAAACTAAAATAAAGAACTGCTTTCAGGCTGTTCTTGTTTCAAGTGAGGGTCTTACTGTATAATCATCGAAGTTACCTCAAATTCAAAACTCTCATGCCTCCTTCCGGAGTGCTTCAACTATAGCTGTAAGCATCCTCAAGTAGCTACACTGTACATGCTGAGCTCTGAAGACTCCACTGTAACAGTTCCTTTGAACACTGATCAGATTCACATTTCTCTGAGTCACTCAACAATCTCTCCTCTTGATGTGTCTAAGATAATATGGAATTTTGTAGTTGTGGAGGTTGGTTTGGGTGCTGCTTTCTGGCTGTGTTGTTTAGTCTGTTCTTCTGTGCCCTGTGTTTATGAATAAGATGGAAATTTTAAACAGTGAATTTGCTGTAGCACTTGTGATACAATGTAGTAAATAGTATGTGCACAATATGCCTCATATTGAAGCACAGATGATATGTGGTTAACCTAGCATTAGTGACTATAAGGCCAACCTCTGGATTAAAGAGCTCTAATCTTTGATTTACACACATTCTCTTTATGTGTCTTTTTATTGTGCTCACAGGTTTCATGAGTTCTGATACTTAACATTCTACCATCATATTGAACTCCAGTTTTCATTTATTCATGTGATTTTATTGATTCAATTCATTGTACTCACTGTTGTTTTTGATAGTTGGAAGTGTACCAATTTGCCTACCAAGAATTTGAGAGTGTGCCCCTAGCCTACCTGCCACATCTATTAATCTAGTCTTATTGATTTTGATGATGCCAAAAATCTCTTGGGATTTTTTGTTTTTGTTTTATTTTAGCTACCTCAAAAAAAAAAAAATGACTTTTAAAGTACCCAGATTGGAATTTCACCTCTCTGGTTTCTTCCCTGTCTACCAAGCCTGATTGCACCTCTCAGATCTTCTGAGTAACTTCTGACTTTCACAGTAATAGGTTGTTTTTGTTTATTTATTTTTGAGACAAGTTTCTCTATTTAACCCTGGCCAGTCTTGAACTCACAGAAATCCTCCTGTCTCTGCCTCTTGAGTGCCTTTTCTTGAAAGCCTCTTTCGCTTTGATTCTCATGTTCTTGCTGTCTTCTGCCACACCCCTTACATAAGTACCAGAGTTGTCCACGGTTCACTCAACGGCATCCTTATTCCTCTTCAGGCTTCCGCGTATTCATCCTTCAGCCCTGTGGCCCTGGCTTTACCTCACACCATAGCCTCAGACCAGCTTCCCAGCTCACCGCTACAAGGCATTCAGAGGCATTCAGACGTCCTGTCGCCTCTTCAACTCTCCTCTCTCTTAGCCCAGATGTTGGCTCCTTATGGCTGGCTTCTGTTAGTGTCCTGTTTATTATAAGTCTATAGTTGCAGTTCTCATTCCATTTTAACTAAGTCATATTTTCCTCCTTACATCTACACTCTAACGAAAAAATTGGGATAGAAATTGATTCTCAGATCCGTTTCTTGCATCTCTTTTACCTATTCCCTATAGCACTTCCTCTTCCTGAACGTTCTTATAAAAACATATAGGTTCGTTAGGCTGTTCATAAACCCGCTGATTTATGTCTTTCCAGTTTCTTACGTTAACTTATATCTCACTGTTGCTAGATTAGGCTTTCACTCCTCTGAGCTTTAGAATGCGTGTATAAAGACAAACAACATAAAACGCCAACATTCCAAGCCACCTTTAGTGGTTCCTGCTGCTTTGGGGTTGGGGCATGTTTCCCTGGGTCAGCCTTCTGGTCTTTACTGCTGTATTGTCCTTTCCTCCTCTGCCCACTTGCAGCAGTTGCCAGACCACTTCAGTCTCTGTCAGTTCCACTCCTGCAGGTGCAACACCAAAGTCTGCCCTGCCCCCAGCCAAAACTGTTGTTTCAAAAGTTATAATGAAATACTGCTTTAAAGAATGTTTACACGTGTGTCTTAGTTTTGGGTTTTTTTCTCTTTTGTTCTTTTTTTCCTATTGTTGTGTAAAATACTTGGATAAGAGCAGCTCACAGGAGAAAGGCTTTATTTCAGTTCACAGATGAAGTATAGTTCGTGATGTGGGAAAATCTAGGCAAGAGAAACCTAAAGTCACTGGTCACATTACAGCCTCAGGGCAAAGAGAATGATGACTGCTCGCATGCTGCTCAGCTCTTTTCTTCACTCTAGTCCAGGACCTCCCAGGGCATGAATGGCACCATCCAGTGGGTCTCTCTCCCAACCTCAGCTAATGCAGTCAAAATAGTCTCTCATGGGAATGCCCAGAGGCTCAGCTCCCAGGTGGTTCTAGATGCTAGAAAGCTGGACAGTCCGTACCGGTGACCGTCACACACACAGGACAGTACAGTGGCTGAGGAGGAGCATGAGGTCTCACCAGGGAAGAGAGCGGGATGTCAGAGGAGGCTGAGTGGATTGGGCTGGATCTCGAAGACTCAGTAGATGTTAAATGATATGAGAACCAAGGTCCAGGAAGAGGAAATGATATATTCAAAGCCCCACGGCTATTCAATATTTAGTATGGACATGTTTTATGGAGGTTAGAAAATGTTAGGGAAGAGAGACCTATGAAGATACTGGAGCCAGCTTATTGTAGGATTTCTCTTGTTTTTATAAACTTTCAAGCTTACCAAGCAATTTCCCATTGTATTGGTTCTTCCTCTTCTCTCTCTTCTCTCTCTCTCTCTCTCTCTCTCTCTCTCTCTCTCTCTCTTTTCGTGTGTGTGTGTTGCGCATGCGCTGCAGAAGGTTTCAGATGTATTACTTCTATCATTCTCCACCTTGGAACCTGGATCCTAGCAAGTGCCAGCAATTCCCCAGTCTCCATGCTCCCACAGCGCTGGAGTGCAGTTGTACAGGGAGATCACACTTGGCTTTTTACATGGGTGCTGGAATCAGATCTCAAGTCCTCGTAGCAGCTTAGGGTCTTCTCGTAACTGCTGAGCCATCTCTTGAGCCCATGCTTACAATTCTTAAGTAGTCAACAACCATCTACCTATTTGTTGCAGGTTTTAGTAATTTTAAATTCAAAACTTTATTAGACATTATTGGCTTTTTTTTTTTTTTCCTTATTTTGCCTCTGGAAGAAATGTAGCAAAAAAAGAACTCTGTTCTTGTTGACATTTTTTAAGTTAGAACTGTTAACTGGCCTACTCTCTTCACTCTTCCTCTATGGAAAAAATACCATTCCTGTACATGATCTAAGTCAGATTGCTGTATTTAAAGTATCAAGGCGACTTTTAGACAGTGCTTAGTACCTTTATTAGAAAATAGCAAGTTAAATTTTATTCCTAAAAAAACAAATTATTAATCAGAATCCTATTCTGATTATTGGGACTTTCTTCTCCAAGTTTGTTTTTTATTAATAATTTCTGCCTTTTCTTTAATAGTTTGTGTTGCCAAACATTCTTTAATTTAAAATTTGTGATGGACATTTTAATACAATGATTTGTAAATGTTTTAAAGAGCTGATTCTAAGATGTCTTTTAAAAATGGTGTGACATCCAGCTGATGCAGAGCACCCTGTTTATAATGTGGGCCAAGCACCATGCTGTAACCAGTTACTATCACGATGATCAGATTGAAAATGAAATTGCATTTCTGTCAATTACTGAGTTGGCAACTGTTCAATATATCTTAGCAGCAAGATGAAGAGAGACGTCGGCAGCTGAGAGAGAGGGCTCGTCAGCTAATAGCAGAAGCTCGATGCGGAGTGAAGATGTCAGAACTTCCCAGCTATGGTGAAATGGCTGCAGAAAAGTTGAAAGAAAGGTCAAAGGCATCTGGAGGTGAGCTAAAGAATCTTGTCACACATTCTACAGAGAACCCAGAAATCTTCAACAGACCTTTTAGGACTCCTCATTCTTACTTCAAAATGTTACATAAAATCATAAACTCTCTAGCCTATTGATATGGGTGGTTTGTTTGTCTTAAGCCAAGGGAAGTATAGTAAATCAGAAGATAAATGTTATTTTTTCCAGGTCAACTTGTGCCTTACTTTTTAACGCAAGCATCATTCTTCAGCTTGGACATAGGAGCATAAGCCTGTAATCCTGGCCGAGGCAGGGATGATTTCAAGCTGGAGGCTGGCCTTGGCTGTATAGCCAGACCCTGTTTCAAAAGAAGACGACAAGGGAGGTGGAAGTCGGGGTGGGGAGCAGGGGAAGGAGGAAGAAGAGGAGATTACAATTTTTAGGTTTATGATATCCCTTGATGCCTTGTTGTTGGAAAAGTAGGTGAGATGCAATCAGGTCCTTAGTGTCTAGACTGTAGGATTTGCTAGTGGTGAGCTCTTCCATGGGGATGTGGTCTGTTTTTGTGCTGGAGATGGAGCCCGGGGTCTTGTGCGTGCTTAGCCGGTAAGCTTCCACCAGCTCCAGCTTTCCCCTTCAATGAGATCTTTTAAGTGGTATTTTTGTGCTGGTGAGATGGCTCAGATAGTGAAAGCACTTTCCACCATGCCTGCCCACCTAAATTCAGTCCTTGTACATACATGGTATAAGTCAAAGAATCTTAAACTCAAAGTGTAATCTTAAAGTCAAAGTGTAAAACTTTGGCCTATGACCTCCACTTGTGGTCAGTGGGACAGTCATCCCCCTATCTCCCATGCACACACATAAAATGTGGTAAAATTTTGTGATGTAGTTTTGGCAAGGTGTGGTGGTATATACTTGCCACCCCAGCATCAGGGGGTAGAGCATCAGGCCTAGGCTGCATGAGACTTTTCATATTCCAATATGTAAGAATCATTACTGTGTTCCCTATCAGTTTTCTTTAGGTCAGTTCTATTGTCCTGACTCTGAGACAGTCATCTTCAGTATTTGCAGATTACTCTAAGCTCAGTGTTGAGACTAGGACCATATAAAATATAGAATTTTAATTTTGCCTCTCAGTGCTCAGTTTGGTCATCCTTAATTTGAAACTGCACTTTTCCTAGGAGTACATTCAAGAGGTTTATGAGCTTTTTACTTCAAAGTAAATTCAAAGATACGTAATCTATTTATCTAATAAAATTATGTAATAGAAGTGTCAGGTACTTGTCCTTAGTTAACCTTAGAACATTATTATCCTCAAGAGTAGGTAAATGAGGGCTTACATACAACCTTAGAGAGCTGGAGCTGAGGAAGAACCTTGCCAGTTCAACAGTAAGTTTCTACAAAGTAAACTAGGACTTACTGCTATGACGTTTTAATTGGTTCCGTATAGTAGAAGCTTACTGTTGTGAGATGGCAGTTTAAGGACGCTAAGAAGAAGTTGTAGTTAATGGCAGAGGATGCATTGACTACCTCTACAGCTGGTGCTATCCTTGGGATACAACCCAGGTTGAGGGCTTCAGATGTAGTTCAGTGGTACAGTATTTGTCAGCCATTGTAACTAACACACACAGGCACACACATGTGGAATAAATAAAACAAATTGCTGAAGGCTATCAACCCTCTCCTCAGATGAGAAATTTTTTTAAGTAAAAAAAAGAAAATACGCAAGTGTATATCAAGATTAGGCTAGACCAAGAAACCTTTTCAGGGTTGCAGCCCATGACTGGAGCTCTTCCTATAGACGGGGAAAGCAAAGACCTGGACTTGACATCACAGTCAAAATGACTGCAGTGAACAAGGTGAATGGAAGAGTAAAGGCAAGGTTGATGCTGTTCTCTCCTATCTGATCATCTCCAGTCTGTATGAACGTGTCATGGCTGAGCAGTAGTCGCTTGCCTGGCTGGCTGGCTGGCTTGTTCCACATAACATACTGATTCCATTTCCATCCACGGTGAGAAATGTGAGATTCTCTTGTTTTTGTGGTTCTGTACTGTTCTGTTGACTCTATGAATATTTCTTTACCAATTCATGGGTGGACACCATGACTCTGTAACTTGGCGATTTGTGAACATTACTACAAAACAGAAAGGATTAAGACTGACCTGAGGCAGGTGGAATGGGCCTGTTCTCTGTCCTCAGGAGTGAGTCTCCATCTGTGTCCATGAAGGAGCAGTTGTAAGCTTGACTTCTCTCACCTTGGTATCCTGCCCTGATCTCGTGTAAGCTGTGAGTTGGAGAGACCTTTAGGGAAAGGTAGAGTTGTGAGAGTCTTCCTGAAATTCAAACACTCATGCATACGACCTACCTGTCCAGCAGCTCCACCGCCTGTCTAAGCCAGCAGTCAGCAAACTCCTTAATGTGTCCAGAGTAAATCCCACCTGGTCTCCTCCGAAGCAGCTCCACTCCACCCGTGCAGTCTGAAAGCGGCCTTGAGTTATTTGTGAGGGCACAGGCATAGTGTGTCTGCCCTCAAAAGTGATGGGGCGGATCCTGCTCCTGGCTGGTAGTTTGCTGATCCGTACATAGCACAACCAAAGTCCACATGGATTCATGGGAATTCAGTGCCCGTGGTAACATGGGATAGTGTGAATCACCAAATGTGTTGGACCAAAATAAAATCTTAAAGATTTTCAGTGATTTTTACTTTCTTCTTCTTTTAGGACTGTAATGCTTGAATTGCATTTTCTTTTGTTTGGTCTCTGTAGAACTTTGAAAGGTCTGAATTTTATGGAGACCTTGGTTGAGAATTACAAAGGAAAAAAAAAAAAAAACAGAAAGAAAGGTTAAGTGAGAAACTTCTTTCTGAATCTTTTATTTTTCTGAATATATTTTCAGTGACAGCCTGGGTTTCTTTTCTTGGTTTTGTAGATATTCCTTTTATGTTGTCACCAGATATCCTGATTTCATTTACCTGTGAGGAAAGCGTATAGGATTGGTTATATTGCTGTGCTGTGGTAGTGCAGTGTCAGGGCTTTATCCAGCTCACAGGACTGTGCAGAGCCAGCCGGCACACATCTTCACATTCCTTTGCATAGCTGATACTCAGTTCTCCTGCACACAGAGCACAGAGCGCAGACCATCCTCTGCTTGCACTCACATATGCAGTGAATCTCTGCCGTTAGTTCTGCCCTGCTCACCTGCTAGGTTTTACATGGTTAGCTATGAAGACAACTATATTGATTAATGTATGTGTGGATACATAGATATAAATACAGTGTCTTTCAATACACACATGCATGTGTGCACACATACACATAAACATATACTTGAGTTCTGTTAGAGTGCACTAAAGTTTCCCAGCTGCTGGGATGTTGTAACTACTGAAAAGAATTTAAAGTTCATTTCAGTACTCTCAACCACTGAGCCATCTCTCCAGTTAGTGACTGGAAAGTAAAATCTCGTTCATAGGCTAAGCTGATAGATCAGCCCAGATGGTAATCATTTTATGTAAGTCTAACAATATAAACATAAACACTGAGTTAATCCATCTAGATTATTGGTGAGTGGTAATATAAATGGAAGTCATTTTTTTCCTGGAGAGAACACATATGGCACCTGTTTAACACGAGACAGGACTTGGCAACTTACAAGTACCCATATCCCTCCTCATTTCTGCTCTTTGCCACTTCCCACAGCAAAACCATTGTCTAAGGTTGAGCCTCATTCCTTCCCATAACCTCGTATTCAGTCAGTGTGAATCCTGTTATAGCTCCTCTACATTAGGCTCTCTTCTGCTGCTTCAGGTCACAGAGTTCCCAACACCTAGATTTCCCACCTGCAGCTTTTCCAGTCTCTGCAGTTGTCAGCAGCTAGGTCGCATTGCATCACAGTCTGTGCAGTGCTTACTGTTTCTCTCACAGAAGGATATGAACCATACTTAGGAGGCACATTGACGCTGTCTGATATGTAAGGACTAAGGTGCCACTACTGTTGCCTGTGAACTACACCCTTTACAGCTGGTTACAAGCAGATATTTTGGCTAAAATCTCCATACTCTCGGGAAGCATTGTATCATGTTAGTGCTTTGATATCTCTCCATTCCAACCAGCTAGCATTTAAGCTGCTCATCCCATCCCCGTGCTATCTCCAGTTCTGCCCTTCAGGCCTCACCTTCTGTCATTTCCCTTTAAGTTGTTATACCTGAGCAAACTGGACTTGGAGGCATCCTCTGAACAGAGCCTGCCCTTCCTGCTTTCATGCCTGTGATGTCCTCCCCTCAGTGACCTAACTTGAATTTAGTACTTTGAAGAAAGAAAT
This sequence comes from Mastomys natalensis, assembly GCA_021653895.1. Lineage (NCBI taxonomy): Eukaryota > Metazoa > Chordata > Mammalia > Rodentia > Muridae > Mastomys > Mastomys natalensis. Next base: position 754,476 of record JAJTUV010000197.1, read on the forward strand.
CCTGGTGTCACTGGCAAAATTAAATCTTTCTAACTTTTGAATTGCTCTGTACCATATTTTTACCACATAACTCACGTCCTACATGGTATTAGAATTACTTGAATAGGTTTGTTCTGTGTAGAGTAAATGTCTTATAAAAACGTAACTATCTCCTCAGCATCTAGCACAGTGTTTTGCAAGTTACCTAACAGCACACTATAGATGAGTGGTTCTCCCCTTCCTAAGGCTGTGACCTTTAATACAGTTCCTCCTGTTATGGTTGACTCCCACACTACCATAAAATTATTTTGTTACTATTTTATAACTATAATTTTGCTACTATTACAAATCATAACGTGGATATCTGATTAGATCTCAATGGAGTCACGACCCACAGGTTGAGAACCACTGATATAGTTTGTTTTGGTTTGGTTTGGTTTGGTTTGGTTTTGAGTAAAAGAATGAATTCTGCATTCTGTACTTTGGCTTTAGATTAATTGTGGTTAGCAATAATTAATGCAATTGATTGACAGTAGCTAAGTATAGCTAGGTGTCCTGAAACCATTAATAGTTAATGTCTCTGGCACAGATTACTGCAGAAGTGTTTGACTACCTTTTTAGTGCTTGGGATTATTTGCTAATTCATTTGCTAAGCTACAGAATTATTTTGAGAAGTTTTGAGGACCGTGAAGTTAAGGTGTTCACCTTCAGGAAACGAGCGAAATAGCTGTGCTGGGCACAGTTGATGAGAAGGAGCTGTCAGCTGATTGTGCTGGAGTGATGTAGCCATGCTGGAGATTCTGCTCCAAAAGCAGCCGCGGTGTCTGTACCTGCCTTCCCCTGCACCAGGAGGAGGCGCTTCTCAGTCCTTTGTTTGTTTGTTTGTTGTTTGTTTTCTTCTTCTAACTGCCTTATACAGTAGATGGGAACCCGTTTAATGTTAACTGTCATTAGCATTCTTGGTGGCACTTGGGAAGCCCAAACAAACAGGATGTGCCTATACAATCCTATCTGATAAATGATAAAAATGAAACTCAGCGTTTCAGAGGGTTTTCAGTAAGTCAACTTTATTTCCATATATTATTGTATTAGTGATTGTTAGTAGAGTATACAGTAAAACACAGGGACTTAATGAGTTCAGTGATTCAGAGACAGCAGGTGGCAAATTGTGCAAACCTCTGTATCTGCTTTGATGTGATAATTGAGCTTTAACATAAGAATGTAAACTATAACAGTTAATCCACCAGAGAAAAGTCACTTAAGGCTGCGTTCTTAACTTGCTTCATCCTTGTCAGACTTCAGAGTAACTGTCATTGAAATATCCATTTTTCTTCTTGAAATTGAGGACAAGGGGTATAAAATATGAATGATATACTAACATTATTGCTACGTGTTCTTACAGATGAAAATGATAATATTGAGATAGATACTAACGAGGAGATTCCTGAAGGCTTTGTTGTAGGAGGTGGAGATGAACTTACTAATATAGAAAGTGACCTTGATACTCCCGGTAATTCCAAATTATAAATGTTTCATGTCCTATTGCATGGCAATTTATGGTTACATTTTTAGATCATCAATAATAATTTATTTTTTGTACTCTTTTTACGTTTTATGCCCTCACTAATTAGTCAACTCCACCTTCCATAAATGTTCATGTTGTTTTGTTTTCATTTGAATGTTCAAATAGCTTAACATTGGTAAAGTAAATTATGACATAAGTTCTTTTATTAATAGTAATCACTCTAAGTTTCAGTTTATAGGCATTCAATGAGTGGCTTCCTCACTGCTTCAGTGTATACTACGTATGGAATAACTATGGAATAATTCAGATCAAATCTAAACCCATAAGTCAGACTCACTTGTTTAGAATTACTAATGGTAGTACTGGGTATATTGGTGCATAAGGCTGAGACAGGAGGATAATAAGGATAGCCTGGACTATATAGTAAGTTTGAGGCCAACCTGGGCTATACTGTGAGATCTTTCTCTAGTCTTACTGAGTTATTTTGCAGGTTTTTTTTTTTTGCTTGTTTTCAATATTATTACTGTTTCACATATACTGAACAATTAGTTAGAGTAGGGCACTCTGAAAACTCCTTGTTTAGCCTACGGTCAGATTAATGTCACACCTTATGTCTTGTCAATGAGTCACACTGCAACTCATCTTTTAAATATAAAAAATGCTTTTGGGTGTGCATTCTGTGTGCCTCACCTCCATAAGTAGCAGCAGGTAGCAATCCTGAATGCTCCAGAAACGGTTCTGGAGTTGAACTCTCACAGCAGTAAAAACTCTGGATAAGGAGTAAAGTCTAATGAGTGTCCTTCCCTGATGATGATGCAAGGAGGACACAGCCTTGCTCCCTTTGCAGTCTGATGTACTTTGTCTCCCCCACTTCCAACTACTGCTTCCCCTGAAAACAATCCAGGGTCTTTTTAACCACAGCAGCAGTTGAGAAAACTCATGGCCTTTTGTCAGCATCTCCTTCAGGACTCAGTATTAAGATATACTATTTCTACATAGCAGCCAGTGTACTTATTAAAGTTGTTCAAGAAGTAGAGAAAGGATTTTAAATGTTTAGCTCAAAACTAAACCACCTTTAGTTCATTTTTAATAAACCTTTTTTATTTTAATTTTTTTGTCATGTTTACAGGTGCTCTTCTTGCAGGTATGTCTGTCTGTGCACCAAGTATGTGCCTAGTGCTTTTGGAGGCCGTAGGAAGTATCAGATTCCCCGGAATTGCGATTACAGCCCGTTTTGTGCCTCCATGTGGGTGCTTGGAATCGAACCTGAGTTTTTAGAAGAGCAGCCAGTATTCTTAACTGCTGAGCTATCTCTCCAGGTTCTAGGTCTTTCTTAAAAACAGTAGAATTTATCTTCAGTTTCTCTTTATGAAAATACTTGTGTTGCTGTCTGCTTGTCCTCCCTTTACAGTTAACCACAAATTCTTCCTTAGAGATTGAGCAAGGGAAAGAGAGAGAGGAGAGAGGGAAGAGAACTCTTAACATCTTTTTCCTCTGAGGACTCGAAAATAGACTTCTGATTATGGAATTATAAAATCAGCAAAAGCTACGTGTATGTCCTTACTTAAAATAGATTGGAAAGATAAGAAAATTAGCCATTTCTTGGGTAGTGTGGAGAAATTAACTATTACAACTTTTGTAGGATTTTTTTTTTTTAAACTGGCAAATTTTAAGCCTAGCTAGCTTGACTCTTATATTTGAGGAAAAACATAATAAATTCTCTCAGAGATGGGGAGGTGGTTTATTCAGGAACGTGCTTACAATACAAGCATGAGTCTCTTAAGTTCAGATCTTTAACACCCAGGTAAAAAAGCCCCTTTCTGTAACCCTAGCCCTGAAGTCAGGAGACAGGCAGGTCACTGGAGCTTGCCAGCCAGCCAGCCAGGCTAGCCCAGAAGGTGACTGAGAGGGCCAGTCTCAAAAATATAAAACATCCAGTATCAGTATTTGATATGCATACATGCATACATGTACATACACACAAGCAAATCCACACATGTCCACATACATACACATAAAAAATAATAAGTAAACAATAAAAAGTAAAACTTGAGAGACTTCAGTGCTAAAACGGAAAGCATGTCTCTGTCTCCTATTTGGTATTGATGTTTTACTTCATTTGAGATAGACTCTCACCGTAGCTCAGGCTGGTCTGGAACTCACCGTGATAGCCTAGTCTACCCTAGAACTGGTAATCCTCCTGCATCAGCCTCCTAAGTGCTGGGATTACCAACTTCCCCATAATCAATGCAGCTCTTCAGCATGGCAGTAAGTATAGGCATGTGCAGACACAGGCTTCCCATACATAGCTGTGGTTTATGATAATACAAAGTAGGAGTGCTGCCTGGAATCTGGAGGCACACAGAAAATAGTGTGATTTTTATCCTGCTTGAGTTTCTCCAAAATTGCTTTATCAATATGTATGTAAAAGTCATAATGTTTTAATAATAAATTGTTCAATCTTTATCTTGGTTTGACCATAGTTCATCTGATATTGTTCAAAAAAGAAGCCCGGCAGTATAAACTGAGAAATTTGCATGGAAGTAATGATAATGACATTTATTAAGAGTATTATAATTAGAAAAGTTATTAATCTTTGTGAAAAATACCATTCACCAAAAGTTGGCATGTCTTTAACAACCATTTTATTAAAAAATACCACTTTGTGTGAATTTTAAAGTAGAAATACTTGTTTCTATGTATTTTTAATAACTTCATATTAAAAATTAATGTACTTGGCAAGATAATTTGAAATTGTGTCTTTGAAAAGTTATAACCATAGTTTGGTTGCTTTCCATTTTTATCTATATTTAATACATTCTAAAATCATGGTAATTTTTATTGTATTTCTGCTGTTTAAGTAGAAAGTAATTGCAAGCATATACTATTTTGATGCTGGATATATATGTACACACATAAACACTGGATTCTGATAGTGTATATGTTACTGGATCATGTCAATAACATTTCAAGATGCTACTGCATGTGTGAATTTAACATACTAAAATCATTGAAATGATAGGGACAATATAATTTGAATTCAAGTGTCAGGATTTATTAGTTGTGTACACCTGTAATCCCAGCACCCTAGAGGTGCAGAGGCTGGAGGATCACTGCAAGCTCAGGCCCAGCCTTTTCAGCATAGCGAGTTCCAAGCTAGCCAGGAGTATAAGGGAGGATCCAATCTCAAAAAATAAAGAGACAAATAAAGCATCTCTTAAGTATCTAGTTTGTTGTATTATGTCCAATGTATATAGTTTTATATATATATGTGTGTATCACATATTTCTGTTTTTCAGGTAATCATAATGAATATTACCTGTAGCATAACTTTGTTATCTTTAGTCCCGTTGACTATGTTTTTTAAGGGATTAATCTTGAGGATGCAGTCTATAGCAAAAGAGCTCTCCCTGTGTCTAGTCTGTGTGTTGTCCTAGCCCCAGTGTCTTTTGAAGTTTAATAATATTCTTATGATGTGACTTAAAATTGGTAGCCTGTGTGTCTCATTCCTTTTACCTGTCGTTCACAGTATTTGCTTGTTTAACAGAGCAAAATAGTAAGTTGGTGGACTTGAGGCTGAAGAAGCTCTTAGAAGCCCAGCCACAGGTGGCAAACTCCCTCTCCAGTGCTGCACAGAAAGCCGGAACTGATACCTCAGAGCAAGGAGAGAAGGTAAATCCTGCCGACCTAGCCTCTAGTACTAGAGTTACATAGGAGCTGGTGTTGAACTCAGATTTTGCTGAGAGGATATTGCCACAAGAACTCTAGCATGTTCTCTGTCTCCATAAATCTTTTACCCAATTAGATGAACACCAGTTAGTGCTGTTTCTAAGAATCCCTCATACCTAAGGATGGCAGTGTGTCGAATATGGCATCTAAAGCTGCTGTAAGAAATGTGCACCCGTGGTTGCTCTTATCTGTTGTAGCATCGTAGACCAAATGGCGTGTGTGGATGTCACTGTTGTTATTACAGGCTTCTATATTGTCCTCCCTCACCCACACCTCCCACCTCCCCTCCTCACATTCTGTCATTAGCATTTCTCCAGCTTTGAGGACAGCAGTCCTGCGTAACTTTTCACCCACCTGCGGACTGTGGGGATTGCCCTGCTGACTGAAAGGATTTCCTCCCCCTGACAGAGCAGCTTTGAAGCCCCAAAACAATGGCCCTCATTGCTCCCTGTTCCTCGTGTCTGTAATTGGTGATGAAAGTGTGTGGCAGAGGCAGAAGACTTTTCGTCTCTATCTCAGAATAAAAGGAAGCCTGGGTTGGAGCTGGTGGTGGGTTGGTGGTGGAGTTTTTTTTGGTTTTTTTGGGTTTTGGTTTTTTTTTTTTTTTTGCGTTCAATTTAGCTTTCTGCACTGGATTTAATGCAGAATGAAGCTTGCCTAAGAATAATACAATGGATTGAAAAGGCTAACTGAATTAGTGGGTTTAGAGGAATACATTTGTAAAGTGGCAGAAGTTCCTAGTCATAGAAAGGTTTCTTAAGATGGGATTTACTGGTTAATCACACTGATATTTTAGCATGCTGCCAGCCCTAAAAATTTTTAGCCAATTTGTTTATATTAGTAAAGACTTAAATTTTAAACTATTGGATAATCATTAAAATAACAGTAAAAAAAAATTAATACTTTTCAAGAAGTTAAAGCCAGAAGTATTTGTATTCTAATTACCTAGTTAGGATATTATAAGGTTGATCCTAGTAATAAATACATCAGATAGCTTTGAAAAATTTAAACAGTTGTTACATTTTCATAAGTTAGTTATCTACATATATGAAACTGATTTTGTTTTGCAAAAGGCTCTTTTGTGGTAATTTCTAAAGTTATTCCAACAAAACATAGCCTTTAAACAGATTGCGTTTGTGTGACTGTTTTTGGTGGAGAATTTGAAAACGGTGTTTCGTAGGAGCATACAGCGCCCATCTGCTCTTGCAGCTTTCAGCATTGATTTGGGTTTTTATTTTTTTTTTTTTAATAAAATGCAGTTTACACATTTATAAATGAGGCATTCTGTGTTTGTGGAAAAGGATAAACTGTTACCTTCCCTTGAGGATTCTGTATCCCAGGCCTCCTTGAGGCTAGAGAATAGGCCATTGGAGGGCTCCCTCATTACTGATTGTCTCAATGCAGAGGAAGGCCAAAGTCTTGGTAGCTTTTGATAACCAGTTTCAGCATTCAGCAGGCTTAGCTATTAGTCATGCATCTTAGCCTTTCCCTATTTACTTTCAAAACACTTAATAAAAATAATAAAAGATTAGGTATAAAATGAAATATTTGTTTGGTACACAGCCCTTCGTATCTGCAGCCTCCACACTGCAGTGGCTCAGTCTGCTGGGATATTTCTTGTTGATAGAACCATTTGAATTTGTTACCAGTATTAACATAGGAAGCTCCCAGAAAAGATAATTGTAGTTTCCTTGGCTGTAAAGGGCTTACTTACAAATCGGGCTTTGGAAAGTTATAGCTGATGAAATTCAGTTCAGTAGGGTAGTATTATAATCCTACCTTTTAGCCCTCGCCCAGCATTAGAGGTTATCTGAATGGGCATAAAATTGGAAACTATTTCTTCTTGTCATACAAGTCCGTAGGACTAGAAACTGATGGGGTAGAGTCGTGGGGGCATAGGACGTAGCATGGCTTCAAATGATGCTTTTATCACCAGCAGAAGACACAAGAGCGTGTGGTGTGTGACACCAAAGTCATGGATGTTTTAAACTACGTATCCCATAGTTTTTGCTGACTGGCCATAGAACTAGCTGCTGAGCCATTTATAATGCTTTAAGATGCTTCCAGATAGCTTAGAAAAGTCAGCATCATCTTAAATTGGTAAAAATTACCTGCTTGGCATACAATTCCATATTTGGGACTACTGTGCCATCTATTTCTTTGCTTTTAGAATGGCGTGGAAGATCTCCGGACTGAACGATTACAAAAAGCAACAGAACGTTTCAGAAACCCTGTTGTGTTCAACAAGGATTCACAGTCAGAAAGACTCAGCTCCAGTCTTTCAGTCAGTATGTTGAGAGCAGACCAGGTAGGAGCGCTGTTAGAGCTGTCTCATGATGTAACAGGATTTAACTGTCGTGTATATATATTAAATGTAGAAGCGCTGGTAATGTAAAGCCACATTTCAATAGATAAATACCAAGTTTTATAATAATTTTACATGCCTCTCCCCTTTTTTTAAGAGATGAAAAGACAGAGATCAATACAGGAAGATACAAAGAGAGGAAATGAGGAGAAGGCAGCGATGACTGAAACTCAGAGGAAGCCATCAGAAGATGAAGTACTTAATGTATATTAATTTTTTTGTGTGGTTTCATGATTGCTGATAATTCCAAACTGTATGTGGAAATAGTGCCTTTATTTGTTAAAATGAGATGTTAGGTTTTTTAAGATGTCAATCTCCAGCGCATTCAAAGCAGTGTGAGAGGGGTAGGCTGCTGAATTAGTCTGCAGAGTGGTGATAATTGTCAGATAAAAAAAAAATGAATTTTTCAGAGTTCCACAGCCCCAGCTTCCTTGAGACATTTCCATCAGGGCACTTCCCATAAAGAGATTCCAGTATTGATCTACCGGGAGGATTTTAATTATTACAATAGCAGATACCGCAGGGCTGCAGTCAGAGGGAGAAGTCACATGAGACCTGCTAGAATTTCTCAGCCAACCCATTTTGTTGGCTTGGGTTAATGGGTGTTCAACCTTTCCATTATCCAGATCAGCCGTGAATTACTAGCTGAATGATGTTTGCATTAATATAATATATATGGTAATTTCTTCACTTAATTAACGGGGAGGTTCAGCTCAGTAGGGGTATGGGCTGATCATGTGTAAAATTGATTTGTGAGGGAAATATTTGATAGACCGCGGGGAGAAAGCTGCTTTTGATGGACAGCTGCGGGACAGAAGCAAGAACAAGTTTTAACTTGAATTTTTGTCTAGAAGAAGTGCGGCTCTCTTTAATGGTGTTACTTTTGTATTATCTACAGTTTGAATATTTTCACTGTTAAAAAAATTCATCTTTTTTTGGAATTTGAAAATCATCTAAACTGCAACTCAAAGTTATCAGCAGCATTTCAGGACTCCAAAAGTACCCCATTTTATGTTTTTCACCTTCAGGAGACCCAGAAAAGTCTAAGTACAAAAAAATACCTTCGGTGATTTCTGAGAAAGCATTTGATGTAGCTTAGTGAGCCTCAGAGTGTTGGTGTGCACTCACACTAAAGAGGTCTGCTGACTAGTCCTCAGCACTGCAGAACGAAGAGACCTGATTATGAATTTTGTACTGTGCAATGAAGTTTAGTGTTGCTATAATTTCTGCATTCTTGTTTGTATTGTCTGCAAAGTACAGTGTTTGTTTTAACCCTTTGGATGGGACTACAAAACAGAAAAGTCCTTTAGAAAGCTCTGTGCTGTCTAGTAGGTGCCTAGGAAACATCCACCAGGTTCCTCTTAAATTTGGTATTTCCCAAGAGCATATACTGACATGGAGACTGTCCATTTTGTGTGAAATCTTTAAACACTGTAGTTACATTGCATTCAGTGACTATAAAAGTGCCAGACTGACAATTTTCTGAAATACTTTAACTTTAAACTTATCAACTGCCATAATCAATTTAACAAGTAAAGGTAATAAAAATGCAGTGTTTTAATAGTTCAGAAAGTGTGTAAACTATAATTGAACATATTAATTGACCATGGGAATTTATAATAACTGTAACTCTTGGTTTTGCGTCTTGCTTAAAGAATATAATTTCTCCCAGCTCTCTTAACACCAGTGTGCCTTCTGCACCAGATGCTCTGGGAAAGCATGTGACAGGACTGTGCCACTTCTGCCTCTGAATGAATAGTGCTTTACAGATTGGCAATCGTGGCTGTGACGAGCAGCGACTAAGCTATCGTTTAATACCTAGCAATCTCAAAGGGTACAAGAGTTACGATGAGAGCTTTTTATTTATTTAGCAATACCATAAGTAACAACCCTGCCTATATAATATATACCTATAAAATAAAAATTAAAACTTAAAGAAAGCTATACTGATATTTCATAATAAAGCTTGTATTTCAAACAAAATTTATAAAATTTATAGGAGCATTTTTAAATTTTGGATAACTCTGAAAGTAAATTTTCAGTTACAAATATAATTTTGGTTAAAGAGAAAATTAAACAGTGAACTAGTTGAATTAGATCCTAAGTAGCAAGGTTTGATATCTACCTAGATAAAATTTATACCCTAAAGACTAGTAATACTTCATCTCAGTATTATACAGAGTTTAGCTAGAAGAAAACATAGAGACATTGCAAACTTTGTTTCATTCAGTTGTTGATTTCCTAGATAGAGCCTCACTAGATAGTCCAGGCTAGGCTGGAACTTAGGACCTAGATCAGGCTGGCCCTGAACACTTAGGCAGTTTACCTGCTTCTCTACCTTCTGAGTGCTGGAATTTCAAGGCATGTGCAACCATAGTCTACCTCCTTTTATCATTTATAATATATCTGTATATTAAATGAGATAATTCCTACAAAATAAAAACAAAACAGGGGGGTCTTTTCTACTTTTTGTTTCTACAGAAGAAATATGATTCTAAAGATCAATTTCACAGTAAAACCTTGCTTCTATATATTGTACTTTTGAATGAAAGATTTAATAGTCACCAAAGGAGAAATTCTTTCTGTCTTTGTTCATGCCTAAATTACTGATATAATTTAGGGGGAAAAGCCATGTAACTAATTGTTAACTTTTTATATCTGACAATTCTGGGTATGGATTTATAAATATACCACTAACCAGCTGCAATGTTCAGTCTTTGCAACAGTTTGTTATACAAGATGCAAATGAAAGATTCCTAAATGCAGGGAGGGGTGGCATTTTGGTGCTAAGGTTGAGTCTAAGTGTGTGTTTGCTTCTCTAGGTAAGTGCTTTACTAAGTGTTTGCAGAAAGGAGAATTGCAACTTACAAGTGATTTTCCTCCTTCCTGTTTGTTCTCGTTAACAGAAAGGGTTCAAAGACACCAGTCAGTATGTTGTAGGGGAATTGGCAGCACTGGAGAATGAGCAGAAGCAAATTGACACCCGTGCCGCGCTGGTGGAGAAGCGCCTCCGCTATCTCATGGACACAGGTACGGTGCCCAATTACACTGTAAACAGTTTTGGCAAATTGAGCGTTCACAAACTCTTATAGAGTTTTGGAAGTGTGAATCTTTGAAGCCTGAATGTTCAGCAAAACTGCCTTGAAAATAAAAAGGCTGCGATTTGCAGCCACCTCTCTGGGCCCTGGTGATAAGAGCGCCTTCATGGGAAGTGATAACTCACCCTGATACCGTGTGAGCCAGCACTATTGAACAGTGTGCTCATCCATGCAGAGTTGGAATACACATCTGTGCCTCATTGATATGCCACTGCTTAAAAAAAAGTAAGATCTTTACTGTTCTACTGATTCATTGGGGAAAAAGAAAGATTTGGCCAGCTAAAGCCATGTACTGCGTAAAGCAGAGTGCTGTGCATAGGGCTGGCTCCGTGGACTAGATCACTGAAATTTGAGAATACTATCTGGTTACTGATGCTCCACTATTTTTTTCAAGAGAACAGGTTTTTAAAAGTCTGTAATACTTTATGTCATAGCTGCATTTGAAAGGATTAAAGTATATAGCCAGGTTTGTAGAGATGGGTTAGCACAGCAAGTTAGCTCTGAGCAAAGGGTAGAGTGGTATTTAATGTTGATTGCCAGTGAAGATTAGATAGATCTAAGAGCACAATAAGCTATTGGAAAAGAACTCTATGCATGTGTGGCATGTGTGTGTGTGTTTCTTTAAAGTGCTACTCCTACAAAATAATAACAATTGAGGATTAAGTTCAAACCCTTCACAGCAAATTGAAGGTAAGTTATGGTATGAAAACCTACCAAAAATGAGGGTTAAAAATCTATTCCAATTAGCTGATTTAACTGTGTGGCCATTTTAAAGAATAGCATGATTTAGAATTGGAAGGCTTTCCTGAACTTTTTCTTGTATGCTTTCTTAAACTATATTTAATAATATAACTTTACCAGAAGTAAGCTTCTTATACAGGATATTTGAAAATGCATGTTTTGGCGACATCAGAAATTAGTCAGGTAGGGATGATGGGCCTGTTGTGACCCAGTGGGGATCCAGTGGGCTTCATGCTGTTCTGTGAAACTCCTGATCTGCTCCTGGGGCTCCTCGGATTCCGTTAGGATTCCCCACCTGTCTTCAAGGAGAGTGAGTGAGCTTAGGTATATGTTTCTTGAAGTAGTGGGCCTCTTGGAAGACTTGGGAGAAAAAGTTCTTCCATTTAAAAGATAAAACAAACAAAAAAAACCATTGGAGGAAGTAGTTGTTGACACATCTTGTGCTGGTGAGGGGAAGATGGAGCAGGTGCTCAGGGTCCATGGGTCACCAAGTGCAAGCCCTGAGCAGAGTTCAGGCCACCAAGGTCCTGTCATGTCCCTTGTCCTCACACCAGAGTAGCTAGACTGTGTTTACCAGTACTCTAACAAGTCTTGTGTGTGTCCTGCCTTCTGAACAACACACAGTCATGCGGAGTAGGCATACGTCTATAACTTAATAATATTGTTTTACATTTATATTTTATCTTTAGTTTCTAAAGGACTCTAAATATATTAGCTGTGCTAGCTATAAAAATGCAAATACTTGATAGTATAACTTCTCTAATAATTTTGAATCATTTTCTTAGCCATTTTAAGGTGACTGATAATAACTTTCTGCTTTGCTTCTGTTGCATTGGTAAATGGAAGATTGCCTTTGCTGATTGTACTGAAGGAAGTGTATGTTACTATATTATCAAGGGTTCTAACCAACAGTAACAGGTTCTCCTCCGCAGCCCATACATCACCAGTGCAGCCTGGAATGGCTTCTCCAGCTATAGATCCGCTTTACTTGAGAGTTATAGACTACAAATTGATTCTAGAATCCCTTTTGGGGATTATCATATCCCTTATTCACAAGACAGAATTTTATCCTGAGTAGGTCTCTGCTGCAGATTCAGACTAAAACTGACCCAACTTGGTAAGCTCCCAAAATCACCTTAGACTGTGACAAACCTCCTCCAGTGGCCCCCCTCCAAAAAGCCATACTCAGATTAAAAACTAGTTAGTATATGAAACACAAGATAGTATGTTAGAAAGCAAAAGCACTAAGAGCACTGAGCTCTATTTTTCTTCATTTTTCTTTGGGGTCCTCGTACATTCCGACATACGTACTTTAATAGTATCTCTTTCCTGGTATGTTAGAGATGTGGGTGTACTTCCTGAACCTCAGCCTTAGAGGTAAGCACAGCTTAGTCTTCACATGTTGCAACTCAGGCTCACATAGGGGAAATGATTCATTTGCAGTGACCTTGGCTCCAGCAAGGTGGTTCAGTGGGTAACAGTGCTTGCAGAACAAGCCTGACAACCTGCATTGGATCCCCAGAACCCATGGAAAGGCAGAAAGAAAGGGCTGACTCCACACATTTGTCCTTTTGACCTCTACAGAGCAGGCATGTGCTTTTATATGGCACATAGACACAGTACTAAATAAAATAAGCTTAAAAGGTAGCGTTATTAGGCAGAGTCACAGCCTGAGTATGGGTTTTCAGCTTTTTAGCTCTTGATTCCTGTCTCTTTCCCTATTATTTCCTCTTCTCTTCTTCTGCCTTCTGTTTTTCTTTTTCTTCAGAGAGCCTTACCATACAGCCCAAACTAGCCTAGAACTCAGTCTTCCTGCCTATCTTGGCCTTGCAAGAGCGGGGATTGTGGTGTACGCCACCACACTCAGCATCTGCCAGATCTTTTTTTTAAAAAAACAAAAAACAAAAAAATAATGGGAAATACTGCTCTATTTACCTTTTCTGTATACTTGTATTTACAGGCTATACTCATTTATTTACAGATTAAAACTCTACATGATCTAAAATTAACCATTTGAAAATATATGATTCTGTACATGTGCTGTGTGCAGGTCTCTAGTGTTTAAGATAGCCACAGTGTTGTGTGGTTGTTGCCACCATATACAAAAGTTTTTGCCACCAAAGTAGAAATTCTGTACTCATTTGAACAATAACTTTATTTATTCCTTCCCAAGCCCCTGAGAACTCTTTTCCATTTTGTTTCTGAATTTACTTTTTTTCTAGATATTTTATAAAATGGAATTGAACAGTTTCTCCTTCCGTGCTTGACTCTTGTTTACCATAGTTTTTACAGTTCGTTTGTGCTCCTGGCTTGTTCTTCATCCTTTTTATGGTGGAGTAGCATTTTAGTGTATGTGTGTACGTACTCTGTCTGTCTGTCTAGCTATTAATGGACAGGTTTTTATCATTAAGTTTTTGTTTATATGTAAGGGAGTTTTGACTGTATGTTTGTGTGCCACGTGTGTACGTGTCTGGTGCCCATGGAGGCTAGAAGAGGGCACTGGTCCTCTGGGACTAGAGGTACAAACAGCCGTGAGCTGCTGTGTGGGTTTCAGTGCTTCACTCCTAATTGACAGCTCTTATTTTTACTTTTTGACCAGTGAAAACATTTATGTATAGACATCTGTTTGAAACACCATTTCAATTATTTTGTATATACACCTAGGAGTGTGATTTCTGGATCATTTTAAAGTTCTATACTCAATCAACTTGTGAAATTTAGAAATCAAAATACATTTCCCAAGTGAAACCCTGTTTCATTAAATAATACTAATGATTATTGCAGTTCCAAATCCCTAGAGTGCGAGTAACTTGAGGTTTTAAGGACTACCTGTTTGAGGAGATGAGAGAAGGAAGAAATTGGATGGAGGCCCAAACTGCTGGACTTTCTCCTGGCATGTTGACAGGCTCTCTAACAAGGAGAGAGAGCCTTGGTGGGTCATGCAGCAAGATGAGGAGGTGCCACAGGTGTGAAAGGCAATAGCTTGGAAGGCCATCAGTGGCGGGGACAAAGCAAGCATGGGGATTTATGCAGGTGCTTCCTTCTCAGGTTGGTGAGCTAATCCAAAATTGGTGATAGGGTAGACTCATTCATTCATATTCTCTCCTTACCTTCCCCTGCTCTCTCAGCAAAACTTAATTAGAATTATGTAGTGAATATATTCCAAACTGACACTGTGTAAGTGCTACACCAATGAATCTTCAGCAATGTTGTAACCCTGGCAGACACAGTTTATAATGAGAATGTTATGATTCCTTACAGTATTTGCTGCGGTTTGTATCATTGTAGTGAATGCTATTTATTTTCTAGTTCTGATTGTTTCTATTTGATAGTCATATTTTTTATTATAAAACTATAGTGTTTTCATCTAGTAATGTGGGAGATTTTTTTAAATAACATTTTATTTACATTTTAAGTATAAAAATTAAACACATGGGGGAATTTGCAGCTTTATCACCTTAAATAATTTTTAAGGAATCATGATAGTACCCCCCCCCCTAAATCCCAGGCCAGATGGAACTGATTCCATGTCTTTTCCTAGAGCATTGGCTGCAAACACCCGACTGACTATTTAAATGTACTGAGCGGGGGGGGGGGTTGTGAGCTAAAAGAAATACTCTATGCAGCCTTCAGAATTTCTCATCCTTTAAGGATCTACATGTCATAATAAGCTGTTTTAAAGAAGGAAATGGAATGTATGTGGTAGCTTCTACCTGTAATCACAGCACTTGGGAGGCTAAGGCAAGGTTGGGCCACATGGCAAGACCCTGTCTCAAGCCATGACAAAAACAGGGGAAATTTGAGCACATGCACATAAAGTAGATTGTGTGTGCATTAGTACTGATAATTGGTCTTTTCAAATCACCAGAATTTTACACATTATCTTCTACCTAGTCTGGCATTGGTGACAGTAGTTATCATATGCTTCTTATGTGTCTAGCTCTATGAAAAATAAGTGAAACACTTTTATTTGTTGTCTGTTAGCATCCTATAAAAGAGCTTCTGCTAATAACTAGAAGTTTTGTATATTTTTTATTTTTGTTTTATATGTGTGAGTTACAGGCAGTTGTGAGCTGCTGTGTGGGTATTGGGAATTGAACCCTGGTCCTCTGCAAAGGCAGTCAGTGCTCTTTTTTTTTTTTTTTAAGTGAAAGTTTTGGGTTTTTTATTTATTTATTTACATCAAACATTGTCCCCTCCCAGAAACCCTCCCCCATTCCCTTCTCCTCTGAAAGGGTTGCTCCCCCTGCCCCCCACCTCCGCCATATTCTCTCCACCTTGGTGCATCCAGTCTCTGTCTCTCACTGAGACCAGACAACTGCTGAGCCATCCATGTGTGTCCTCCAGAAGCTGGGCAATAGATCAAAGAGGAGGACCGTCCCCCTAATAGAAGAGGACAAGTCTTGAGTCAAGGGTATACAGTAGCTGTGCTCCCTGCTAGAACCTCTAAATGTAAGAACCTCATTGTTCAGGTAGAAAACTGAGGTTGAGAGAAATAGTGGGGAGCTTTGGATTCTTATTCAAACTAGTCTGCTGTCTGTGGTGCCTGATTCCCAGCAGCCCCTGGGAGGCCCCTGTCCTCAGTCTTCCTCTGAGAAATGCACCTGATTTTTCTAGGGTTTTGTTAGCAGTTTGGTGGATCCTCTCCATGCCGTTTCATGCTCTGTAAGGCAGTTTAGGAGAAGCAGGATTCACTTTAGTTTATGCAAAAAAAGATACTCAAGCTGAGTATGGAGGCCCACACCTGGCATCCCATTCAGGACGTGAACCAGGTAGGTCCTAAGCTCCAAGCCAGCCCAGAATGTCTTGCCTCAGGAGAGGGAAAAAAAGACAAACAAAATAAAATAAAAATGAAAGGCACTTTGCTGAGCCTTCAGGATGTAACAGCAAGCTTGTCCCTCCTCCCATAACCTCTCTCCCACCATCACACACACACAAAAAAACGTGTTCGCAAAAAACACTCTGCAAAAGCATCCTCACTTGGAATAAGCAAAGAAGTAAAACAAATTTCTTCAACTATATCTCTTTGCTAGTCTTTAAGTTGTCTTTGAACATTACAGCCTTCAGAAAATAGTTACACTCTCTAATGAGCTGTTATGAACACCTGAAGATGATTTTCTAAGAGATTTTTAAACTAAAACCAATTAAAATCTAAGAAAGAAGGAGCCCAGGAGATGGTTCAGCAGCCAAAAGAACTTGCCAGCAAACCTGAAAACGTAGGCTCAGTCCCTGGAATTAACACAGTTGAAGGAGATAAGCAGTGTCCGCAGGTTGTCCTCTAACTGTCACACATGTGCCATGCTAAACAGACATGTGCACATGCAAACTAAATAAATAAAAATGGAATAAAAATTCTAATAAAATTGAAGTGACTAACAGCTAAGCCAAAGCAATTATTTTTATATTCATAGTAGATTTTATAATCTTCTGCTGGATATGTATTTGTGTCTCCTGTCTCAACACCTTAGAAAACTAAACCTTCAGAATATAACATTGAAGTTTCAGTTATGAAAATGTTTTTCAAATGTATACCTTCTCACTACATTAGAAAAGCTTACTGAAAACTAGTCCTTGTGTTTTATGAAAACTGAGTCATTGACTGTCTCTTGGTAAGAGTCTGAATACTCAGAACTCCTCCAGTTCTACAGTGTCTTGTGCATGTATGCCTGTAATGCTAGGTGTGATCATAGAAGAGTTGCCCTATAAATGTAAACACATGTGCGCTTCTGTGATCAGAGTATAGATAATGTAACTGTGCTCTCATTAATTTTTAATCTCTTCTAAGTGACCAACACTAAATGATCACAGAGCCTGAAGTATCTTGTTGCTATAATGGTGCACCTTCCCTCACTATGATGACACATTCTATGAATAAAGTATCTGGGGTTTTTGATGCCATGACTTCTAGATACCAAGCATAAAATTTCAAAATCTAACAAAGCATTAAAACATTCTGAGGGTCAATCACAGTAAATTTTTGTTGTCTACATACTTCTTTCTGGTTTACTTTCATCTGTACTTTCTTATTTCTTATCCCCCACATTGAACACTGAGCTTTATTATAATTGCACATTTGGCCAGCCTGCTTTTTAATATTTTGGATGATTACATGTTGGCTTATAAGTTTGCTCAAATTCAGTAAGTTATTAAATAAGCAGTATTTACCATTTGAGACCATGTAGATATTATCAGATAATGAACATGTTTGTGGTGCTATATAAAGATTAATTAAATAAAAACTCCATTGACCATCTATGGTAAATGTAATTGAATTAGCAGGGCAGTAAAATAAATGTAGACAAAATAAATATAGACAAGAGAATATGGGAAAGCTCTGTAATGTTTTAGATTAATAGGCATGCAGAATTCTTCACATTTTTTATTACGTTGTCCCTAGATGAATTCAAAGTAATTGGGGTGGTTAATTTTATTTACACAGAGCCGTTCACAGCGCATTAAATAATAGAGATAATTGAACAAGAATTGTCAAGTGTGTACTGATATCAGACATATTACAGAAGGGAATGTGCATAAAACTTCATTTCTATGCAGCCATTGTTTATGGTAATTAAGTACACAGATTTATCCCTTGGTTGCCTTCCAAGCTTATGGCAACTGCTATTGTTGTGCTCCATTAATATGTAATCAGGAAATAGTTTAATTTTCTAATCTGCAGTTTGAGAATTCACTTTCTAACAACTCTTAATTACTGCACTGCCCTAATGATGCTCATGGTTATGAAAATTGAACCAGTAAACTCCGTGGAAGAAGCCAGAGGGGATTATAATTCCAGAGGTGGCGCTCTCTTAATAAACTTGTTACGCCTTTACCAGAGGGAGCGCAGTGTCCTTCAAAAGAATTTAATTTTGTATTTTAGAATTTGCATCTTCAATGTAAGGAGTTAAAATATTTAGGAGGAATAATTCAAACCTCTGTTTATGAAAAGTGAAATAATGTTACCCCGGTGCCTTTAAAGCATTTCTTCAGTCTTTCAATAATCAGGGGATAGGTCACAGAATATGTTTCTGTTGTCTGAACCTGACTGTATGTAACCTGTTTGTATAAAATGTTCATATTTTGGTAATCCACTTTAACTCACAAACAGAGCACAGGGAACTGTGTTCATTAAATGTTGGGATAGCCTTTGCTTTGTCTGTTCTACTTTTAGCTCCACACACAGTTTTTTTTCTCCCCTCATAGTCTTCCTTGTCCAATCAAGAACGACAGCAGCAAGGTTTTCCATGAACAGTAAACATAAGGGCTTTTCTTCCATAATAATTCAGGTCACAATTTAAGTAGAGTGGCTGACAGCCTTGTCCGGCTGCGTTTCTGAGATGAGGATCTACAGAAGCACAACTTATTTTTTATCACATCTTTAAATAAGGACATGTCATACATCACCGTGGTAAGATGATCTGGCAAGGTCCCCTAACATGGTCTTTTCCACTTAGTGCACTCTCCTAAGTCAGGTAAGGGTGGTGGTGATCCTACAGCTCAACTGGACATTTACCTATTATGTTTCCAAAATCATCTGGCTTTTACTTAAGCCAGAGTCATATCAGTAGCTTCAGAAAAGAGTCAGTAGCTTTTATTTTGATGTTTTCCAAAAATTAATGAAATTTATATTTATGTATTAAACATTTTTAAACTTGGCCTCACTTATTTTCTTTTGTTTTCTACTTTGTTGGCATTTGTGTGATTTTATGATTCTTGACTCTACTTTTTAAATTAATGTTTTCTAACTACAGTATCCATTGGAATTACTGGATAAGATGGAAGGTTCTCATCTCACTCTCTGAGGTCTAGTTAGTGGTGTGGGAAGTAGCATCTAGAATCCATGGATCTGTGGTTTTACATTTTTTCTTTATGGTTCTCAAGCCAGTGCACAGCTCTCCCCTGCAAGGGCTGCTTGCAGCCATGCGTGTACCAGCATTAAGCTGGTAAAGAAGATGATCCCATTCTGAATGTACTCTCTAACTCCTCCAGTCTGTTCATTCCATTGTTCCTTATAGTAAAACGCCTTCCTCATGGAAGTTACCTATTTAATCTCCGAGTAATCTAAATCTATCTTAGCCTTTCCTGATGGAGGTAAAGAGAGTGATATTATTTTGTAGGGAGTTTTCTACTTTGAAGGAAACTTGAATTGGTATTGTCTGTGCCAACTATGCCTTCTTCTCTTCAGACTCCTCATCCAAGATACATTGCACTTGCTGCAGGAGGGGCAGGGCTGAAGGCACGGCTGCCTTGCTCAGAATTTAGGGGCTGCTTTAGAGTCTCTCCAGGTCAGAATGGTAATAAATTGGATTCCACTTGTATCCTTAAGTATAATTATTTTTGTCTAGTTTTTAAAATTGCAAATAACATGTTTCCTAACAGATTAAAAAAAATGTGCTGTTTTATGTAGTAGTCCCCAGGACCTACTTACAAACTGTATTAGTAAAACCTATGATAATAGATCCTACTGTATATGATGAGTCAGTCAAGTATCTAGTCCAATCCAGATGATGTGGCTTGCATCCATAATGCTAGTACTCAGGAAGTGGAGGCAAAAGATGGGTGAATTTAGTTAGTTTGAGGCCAGCCTGAGCACACTGAGGAGGGGCGTGGGAGGGCGGCAAAGGTGGGGAACTAGAGAGAGGAGAGAAAGATTATATTCCATTACTAATTAACTTAATGAAATGTAGACTATAATTGGCATTAATGACAAGACCTCTCAAAATATAGCCAAACACATACCTGTTATTTTTAAAACAGTCACAGGCTAAGTGTATGGTCCCTGCTTCAGGAAATGTACAAGATCATTCTAGCATGCATAAATACTCTGTAATGTAACAGACAGCTATAAGAACTCATTCCCTGAGAAGACAAAAGCAGATACCTTCCCTCCCTTTCAAAGAGCACCACCACCGCAAACTGAAGGAAGATTCTACCTGGGAACCCTTGTGTTGGGTAGGGGCTGCAGGAGTGTGGATGCCCCAGAGCAGTTGTACCACCAGAAAGTCTCACCTCTGCACATATGGTGGCCGGGCAGGCGATAGACATCCCACAGCTGCATAGATGGAGTGCCCACTTCAACTAACCCTCCACGGCCTATCTTCTCCCCACTCCCACCGCAGACCACAACATCACGTCCGCAGAACATACGTAATTAAAACAGAACTGCATACAAATGGCCGGGCCGGGCTTCTGTGAAAGAACATTAACAACCAACAAGCCTGATTTCCTGGGTTTCTTGCAAGTAGTCACAGCTGTCCTGATGAGGATACTGGCTGTTTGGTTAGAGGACCGAGGACCGTGGACCGCTGCCCATGTTCCTTATCCATGTTTCACCTGTGTTAGCCTTGCTTCACGCTTTATGTGTTTATTTAGCATAGCATTAGCTCGAGAAAGCAACAGTTACCCCTTCCCTTCCCCCGCGCTACCCTCTCTCTTCTCACTGTGCCCATTAATCTCCAGTATAAAAGCCCCACCAGTGACAAGGGATTTAACTTGAATGATAGAAGCAGGTTGTTTCATGTATAAAGAGAGGGGAGCATGGTAGTCTGTAGTCACCTCCTTCTTACCTTTGGTTTCAGTGACCCATGCCTAGCTGTGATCTTAAATACAGAAGTCCATACTGTCAGAAGGTCAACAGTAGCCTAATGCTGCATCACAATGCCTGCATCGTTCGCCACACTCCATCTCATCAAATGGGCTTGTGGCATCTCATAGGAAATCTGAAAAGCTACTTTGAGAACAGGATGCCACATTCATGCATTTTTCAATAGTCACAGAATATTATTGTAATTGCTTTATATTATTATATGGATATATTTGTTAATCTTTTGCTATATCTAATTTCTAAGTTTAATTATAGGTATGTATTTCCAGGAAAATAAACACACACACACACACACATACACACAGAGCGCTATTACTTCCTTCAGGTAATTACCTGAAGGTCTTGGAACCAATCTCCCAAGGTAAGGGATACTCTTGTAATTACAATTGTCTTATATTTTCTCATGTATTTTTTTCTTTACAGTGCTCCAGGCTCGGCTCAAAGCATGGAGCCTGCTAGGAATGTATTCAGTCCTTGAGCTATGTCCCTAGCCTTCATGTTCCTTTTATGTAGCTGGAAGGAAGACTAAATAAGGATGGTGTAAGAGAATGTGTCTGACATGTCCTTTAAGTTTTTTAAGCTGCCTCCAGAAAGTACTCCTGCATCATCCCCTAAGCATGGTTACCCTCTCCTCTCTCAGCCTTTAAAATCTGTATTATAGCTGTGTGTGTTCCGGACTGCTCAGGACTTTATGAAAGGCTTTACTGGGACTGGATGAGATCGCCTATCTTCTGGCTCAGGGACTCAGCAGTCCTTTGCATGGAAGTGTTGGTCACAGCAAGGCTGTTGTCCTGCTGCAGTGAGCATCACTGGACTCTGCTGCTGCCTGTTATCCAGGAGTAAGCATTCCATAAGGAGAAGTCAAACATAATAAAATGTCCAGTTCTGCCCATTGTTAAGGTATAAATACAGGAGGGCATTGATAGCATCTCCTCTTAGTTGTATAGTTTCTTAAGTTTTATTGTTCTGTTCTTGTTTGTTGATTTTTTTCACTTTTACTTTATTAATGCAATTAATAGAAGGGAAAAAAATCAACCAATAAAAACAGTGCTCATGAGTTCTTTCTGAGTCTGTTTGCTTTTGGGGGGGACTCTAAAAACAATTGTAAAGTCTGGGATACTTTATATTCTAAAAATAGTTCCATTTATATTAGGTAAAAATTAAATTCCATTTTCATTCAGAGTGAAGTTTTTTTTTTTTAAACCAAAGTATTTGTAGTGTTAAAGCATGACTTTGTAACTATATGTCATATAAGAGTTGAAGCCAGACATAGTGGCCCAAGCCTAAAATCCTAGTAGTGGGGAGTCTGAAGCAGGAGGATTGCTGTGAGTTTCAGGGTATCCTGGGCCATATAGTGAGGTCTAGCCCAGCCTGGGCTTAAAAGGGAGATTCTGTTTCAACAAATAAACTTGAAGTTAGTGTATTTGTTATGTTAGAATTAAGAAAATATGGAAAGTTGCATTTTATATATGCTAGAATCTCCTATGTACCTCATTTCTATAAATTTCAATATTATGTGTATTCTTAGATCAAACTCTTCATCATCACCCTAGTTTGGCTAAAGATTTAAGCTGGCATACGTGAGTTGCATGGAGTACATTTCTTGTTCAGAACACAAACAGCTAGCCAGGCTCTGAGTATATTATCAGGGCAGTTCTTTCAGAAACGTATTGCTAAAGAAGCTTAACATTAATTATTGTAACTTTGGGAAGATTACATCCACACTAGCCTTGTAAGAAGCAGCATACACTTCTTGACCTCCAATGCTAGAGCTTTAAGACACAAGAATGGCATTTTACCAACTTTAATGGGATAAACCAGTATAATCTTGCAGCAGTGAGGAAAGCGAGAGTGTTTAGAGTGTAATACTGTCTGATTCTAATAGAGGCTGCCTGGTGTGCGTGTTGCAATCATAATTCATTTGTTTCTTTTGTTTTGGTTTCTGTTTTAATTATTTAAGGGGGAAAGTGCCTTTAACACACACACACACACACACACACACACACACACACACACACACACACATATATATATACACACCCTAGCAGGTTGCTTATTGACCTTTTTCTCTCAGCTGGTAGTTCCATGTAAGCCCACTTCTTTCTTGTAAGGTAGCAAGATAGACAAATATAAACAGATACACCGCTAAGTAAATACCTAGCAAAATTTTGAGAGCTCTAAAACACGTGTGCAAAGACGTGGTGTAAATTTGGACGTGCCTTTTTAGTGTAGTCTCTTATTTCCCAGTTATAATCCCTTCCATACCACAAAGCAGTATGAGGGCCAGCAGATAGGCTCCCGCCTGTTCATATTATGCATTGTGCTTGTGAATACCATAGTCATTTACCCAAATAAATATAAAGCGTATATTATGTTTCCTCCATGTGTCCTTAATTTAAAAGCATATTGATTTTTTTAAGAACTATTCATTCTAAAATAGAGGAATTCGGCATGTCTCCATTGATTTAATTTAGTACATAAGATTGTTGGATTATGATTCATTTTAATAACTACATAAAAAATACATCTAACATTCTTAATTAGAATAATCTCCAAAGCCAGTTAAATGTTTAAGAAGACAAACGGTTTAATTAGCTACCCTCAAAGGTTCCCTTCCCCCATATGTGCAGTGGTCATAAGCTTGGTGTGGGCCTTTCAAGCCGTCTTCAACAATTGGATGAAAAGGGATTTTAGGCAGATTAGAGGGGTGAGGCTTTATATGTTGTTCCTAATCATGAGATAGCAGCATCTACAAAGTTTCACAAAGAAATGAAAATTTAAATAAATTTTCTTTGACAATGTAGTTAGCACAAATTACAAACCAACACATCTAATGATAAGACAACTTAATAATTGTATTCTTTTAGTTGTGGATAGAAGCAAAACCAGTGCATGCTGGGTGGACGAGCAAGTGATATGGCAGATTAACATTGTAACAAGGGTCAGGGCTGCTCCCAGGAACCATGCCTTTGTCGTGCTCTCCCATGGTGTCAGTATGCTTTTGGAAATAAACTAGGAGACTTGAAACAGAACTGTTTGATTCAAGTCTTAATTTTTTCTTTCTTCTACTTTGTTTCTTGTTCTTGTTTACTGTATTCCTTCTCAAAGCCACGTTATAAAGGTGTAAATGGAAGTGTTTCCTTTTGACTTTTACAAAGTAGCTTCAGAATTTGAGACTTTTGTGTGCTATGTGAGGAGGAAAAATTTTCCTGTACCCAGAAGGGCCCCCTGCCTGTCGTTGGCTTTCTGCTGCTTTGCTTTTAGTATGTCCCCAAGTAAATATTATTTGTAGATGTAAATTTTTAAATTATAACTGGATAGCAAATTGTTAAATAAACCAGAAATAAAATATATAAGGATAACTTGGAAAGATCAGGTTCACAACTACATGTTAGTTATAGTATTTAATTGTGTGAAATTCTGAGCCCCATTAGAATAGTAAACCCATAAAACCAAAAAAATTCATTTTCTCCTTCTACATAAAATACATGAAAGGTAGCATTTGAAGTTCAGATAGCTTAATTGGGTTTGAAGGGGAAAGGTCACTTAATTGGCCTATTGAAATGTTAACAGAAACTGATATACCATCAAATGGACTTTAATGACAGTAGAGGTGCAGCAATGTCTGTATTCACTTGCAAAATTGTTAATTAGGGCACTTTGGTAGTTCATTTGTTTTGTATTGATGTGCTTCATCCAATGAGAAAATCAATTTTATACAAGAAATTTACAAGGCATGCTCTAAGTCCTGAGATTATTTTTAATTCTCAAGTAAGTACTATTATAGTTTAAAACTCACATGTATTTTTGCAGTTGGAAACCTTTTTGTTTCTCTTCTGGACAGAATGCTTTGTCTGTCCTCACCCCCTCCCTTCTGAGATCACATTCAGGGCCTCGCACATACTAGGCAAGTATTCTCTAACCAAGATGTATCCCCAGCATCAGCAGCCTCCCCTCCCCTGCCCCATTTCATAACATCTTGACAAAATTATAACACCCTGTGCAAACATCTGAATTTTGAGTTCATCTGAAACTTTGCTTAGTTGAGTAAGCCTAAGACACTACTGTCATTGTTTCTACTTAAAACAAGCTAAATGGGAAAAGGGAAGGATAGGTGTAGGCGGGATGCTACCTCTCCCCTCTAGATCAGGGTGCAAAGCATTCTGGGTGATGTGGTTACTCAACATAAACACTGAGGAAAACTGCTAGGCTATTTCAAGGAATTCAGAATCATTCACTCAATCATGTAAGATTCATTTATTATAAAGTTCTAGCACTAAGTTTTGGCACTATGAATTCTGTGTATTGGTAATGTGATTTGTACTAATTACTTCCTAGAGCAGCTGTGTGTACAAAAAGGGAAGCTTAAAACCCAACTTCTAAACACAGATTTCTAATACACTTTGTTTTGCACACTTACTACCACATAATTATGAATGTTTGCAGATAAGTTGAGTCTTACCAGTCATCTAACCCAGGTTTTTAACTTTTACTGATGAAAACCCTGCAGTCATCAAAGAGGTTGGTCCAATGCTGTGAAAAGAACTTGCATCTTTTAGCCTATATCTGTTCTAGCCATGGTGCCACACAATTTAAAAAAAAAAAAACAAACCTCAACCCCTAAATACTTCAAGAAAAAAAAAACAAGTCCCAAAGTTTGAAATCTATCTAAAAATGCACTGCAGTCTGAGCTCTGCGAAGATGTTCGCCAAGCCTGTCTCAAGCCCTGTGCTTCTATCTCAGTGCAGGAGAAAAGAAGTACATACGTATATTTATGAGTATATGTTGAATTCTCCGTTGTCATGCATTATAGCTAAGTGAATTCCTCATCTGAATCTCCTAAATTCATATTCTAACATGTAAAATAAGCTTTTTGCAGTTTAGACTCTAAATGTTCGAGAATGTAAAATATTATATGTGTGTGTATAATATATATATATTATAATATATATATAATATATATGTGTGTGTATATATATATATATATTATACAAAATATATATATATATTATACACACACATATATACACACATATATATATTATACACACACATATATATATATACACACCACATATATATATATATATATATTATACACACACATATATACACACACACACATTTAAGTTTCCTTAGGAGAAGAAGTTTTTCTGAGTCAGTTTGTGAATCGATTATCACGTTGGAATAATAAATTTCTTAGGTTCTAGTGTTTTCTGCTTTTAAGTACTTATCCGTGTGTACTGTTAATGCTTATGGAAAGAAATTGCTAGTTTTAGACCATGAAAATCCTAGGTACATTGTACTGTGCTTGAAGTCTTTAGTTAAACTTTATGCATCCTGATTTTCTTTCCACATTTCAAACTATATATGTACACGGTACTTATTTAGCTTGCTAGAATAATCAAAGTTCTAGAACATTTCATTGTGCTGGTATGCAAATGTATTTACATAGCAATAAGTCTAGGTTTCCTTAAAGAGGACAACAGAGCTAAAAACTGAGACTAACGAATGAATGAAAGTCTCCCTAAATCCACTGAATAATAGAGGCGGTGTTAAGGCTAACCACAGTGTTGAACTAAACAGAGGGATTACTCCTGGGCTCTGCATCCGTTGTTTTCTGCCGGGTGGCCTCACTTGTCAAAAAGAGAAAGAGAGAGAGACAGAGAAGGAGTTTAACAGACAAACATTCACATGGGCACATGAAGAAAAGAAGTATTCTTAATTCCATCAAAGCTTAAAAAAATCAATCATTAATTTATTCTCACTCCAATTCTTGGTCATTTGTGAAAAACATCTGGTCTTTAAATCATAAGAACCTAGACATCAGCATCGTAAGAACAGCTGTGAAGAAGCATCAGGTTTGATGTGATGGCGAAAAACTACGTCCGTGTGTATGTCCAGTCTATGTGCCTGCTTATACCCAGTTTCCATTTGGGATTCTAATGACTTTGAAATGTAATGTGCTTTTAAAACCAGAAGTTTTAAAGATCACTGCACTTTACAGTGGTAATATTCATGCCTGTTCAAAGAATTGCTCAACAGAATAATGTCTCAGTATTAGAAATCAAAGTAGTTTCTAGTAAAGCCTAAATCAAGACTGCAAATACATATTTTAAAGTAGTTTCATGGAAAGCATTCTATTTTCTACACAACTAAGTAGTTGTTAAAATATTTCTTTTAAAACTAGACTTAGAAAAGAAAACAAAAAAAATGTAGGCCTCAGCTACTTCTGTTTTTAAATTTGGTATAGCTAGTTCAAAGGATGTTACTTCAGAAACTTTGGTAGAAAAATGCATTTACAGAGACTGTTTTGTAGCTATATTCACATGCAGAGTCATTGAGTCACTATGACAATAATAACATCTTGTTTAAAACTTTAAAGCTAGCAGTAAAACAGTTCAATGTTGGGATATATATCAATGAACTAAGTTTTAAGTTAGTAAAATTTTAACTACATACATATAAGCTACATTGTAGCAAAGTGAAAAATGGATACATGGCAGATCTTTTAATACTAGCACTTAGGAGGCTGAGGAGAAGGACTGGTGAGGCTAGCCTGAGCTACATAGTGAGTTCCATTTCAGCCGGGGCTGCAGATATCTCAGAGCACACATGCTAAAATGAATAGACTTTCAAGGTATAGAACAACAACAACAAAAAAAGCCTAACTCAAGCTGTAAGTGATGAAACTTAGAGCTTAGCTTAGTGATATAAGGAAAAAATTGTAATTATATATCTCATATATAAAAGTTATCACTATGCCAACACATTGTCTACATAAGCTAATGGCTTTTTATATTATAACCAGATGCTAGTCTATCAAAAGCCTCAAATAGAAATGATCTCTTACTGTCAAACAATTTTTTTCTGTTTGTGTTTTGTTTGTGGTTACGGACCCAGGCCAGGCCCTCCAGCACCTTAGGCAAGTGTGTCCCCCACCTTGGCCTTACGATGCCTTTACCAGCAGCTTACCTGAACTCTGTTTTACTCTCTGCTGCTCTCTGTCATGCTCTGGGCTTCTAATAATTACACATGCTACAAAAGTTTAAATAATCAGATTTGATTTGATTTAATGCTAAGCCTTTGCACAAAGCACTTCTTTTTCACAATGATAAAAAAACCTCCTACTCCGACATTTCCCTCCTGCCATAAACACGTTATTGTAACAAGGCCGTGTTTCTAAAATATACATTGAAAGTAAAAAAATTTATGTGCCATATGTAGAATTCACTTGTAAAACTTTGTTTAGCCCTCGTTTCAGAGGCACTGATGTCCAAAGAACTGTTAGGATACTAGAGATGAAAGGAAAATCACTTTCAACAGCTTGTGAAATACAACATTTGAAATGGTTCTTTGAGAAAGTATAGAATATGGCTTGCATGGGACATCCTAGTTCTCTGGGAAAATGAGCTGTTGACATTCTTTTGGGTCATCATCCAAGATAGGAGGGTAACCACAAGGATTTAGCAGATATATTCATCCCTAAGACCTTTATGCATTTCATTTCAACGTAGAAACATTGGCATTGAATAGAATCACTAAAATAGCCCCACTTAGCGTTCACATGAGCCTTACCTTTAAAATGGAGGAGGAGGGAAACCAAGTAGGTGATAGCTCAAGTGTTCTAAGAGGTGTTTGTTATTTGCATGCCATAAAGCACAAGCCATTCTCCCCTCTATGTTACTTTCACTGTTAGATGTTGAGCAATCAGCTTTTAAATCTTAACTGAATAAATCAGCCCTTTGTGTTATTTATTAGTAGCTAATCACAAAATCCTAATGTTGGTTCTGAAAACAACTGGCAACATTTTAGGGAAAAGCAGAACTGTGATAAATTCATTAAGGGTATAACTAAGACTCAAACACATACCCTTTCTTATAAATGGTGGAAAAAAAAAAACTTTTTGACTCAAACTGGAATGATACTATCTCAGGCTGACTGTAGGAAAGGTTCCCACAATGCATTGTACAGACCTAGACTAACAAATACCCTGCTGCTTTGAACCTTCCCCCCCTTCCCAGAAGACAAAGGCACAATGAAATAGAAGCTTACCACCGGTAGCTTTCATAGCTTTCAAACCGACAACTAGGCAAACTCTACATCTCCACCACTCCAATTTTGTCAGAATGCTAATGAGCTTGCTCTGATCTTTACTCGGCTTCCCGTGTTTTCTACATCTTCAAGGACCACATGGTGCTAGCAAAATAAAGACAACTAAATGAGAATTTCGAATGCTTTTTGTGTTAGGACCTGGTGCTTTTCAGTGGACGCACTCGTTGAATATTCTCAACTTAAAAGAGTACAACAGGGGGTTGGGTATGAACTTTTTAGCAGGAGGAAATTTGAACAAAAGTAAATTAGTGAGATGAGGAAAAATGAGAAAAATTTGTGATTAATTTCCACTCCATAATATCAATGACACCTTTAGTCCCACTCCTCTCTCCTAACAAGAGATGCTGATAAAAGATGAATGATTCTGTGTTGTTCACAGTGAATGTTTAGTGGTTTTAATAGCAGCATTCTACATAAAAGGCACCAGGAAGTACTCCGCATTAGCAGTTGAGATCACTAGTTAATAGGATGATGTCTTTCAGCTTTTGTCACCAGATTATTAGAAAGGCTGGGTTTCTGCTCTCATCTTGCCTAGTTTGGAGAGCCTGTTGAGTGCTAAAACACAGGCTCCTTGGTATTGTTTCACATACAAAGCAAGAAACCTTTTAAGGCAACACCTTTTTCTTTTCTACCAGGTGATTTTGTTATTGATCTTTAATCTTCCCCTTTAGCTGTATTAAATGCTTGAAGTGTTCTGCTTTTCACTGTAGCCTTGGTGCTAGCTATTTGTGTTGATAAATTCATTAATATTAAATAGGATGTATAGAGAGCAGGGGGGCCTGTGCTTTAGAAAACCTAGATTTTGGATTTAGGGTGTAGATAGCAGCATACAATTGGGATTGCTGAAGTAAATTCTGTAGGGCATGTCTGTAATTCTATATCTATACTATATCTATTGTGAGGAGCACATCTTTCCTTCTCCCTTCCTTTCCTGTGTAACCACTGTGTGTGTGTGTGTGTGTGTGTGTGTGTGTGTGTGTGTGTATCCACTACTAGGAGAACAAAGCCTGTCTGTTCCCATCTCTGAGTACATCCATATCTAAAAAAGATAAACTAGGAACCAAAGCTGCCATCATTTCTACATGCTAAGATATGTGACCTTGGGATTAAACTGATGCTGCACAACTAAGAGGTACCCAAGAGAAGAAACTTGATGAGTCTAAAACCACGACACCTATTACATTTGGGTAGAGACTTTCTTGTTGAGTGTTTTTTTTACATTTAACACATAAATTTGTTATGTCTATGCACTGTTATTTTGAATTTTCCTATATCCTGAAACATTTTATTTTACTTTGTTGGAATTTGTTAAAATTGCTTAACTGTTGCCTCTTAAGGTAATGCAACTTATCCTACTTCTAACATAATGAAAGAGAGAAGCCTACAGTAGTGACAACAACTTGGACAGCCATAGTTAATAAAGTCCAGGGAAAGTAGAGACAAAATTCCAAATACCTATACAGTGTTTCACAACTTGCTAATTCCATATTTACTTATTTATTTTGGTGTTTCTATGTCTCTTTTAAATATGAGTAGGAATTAAGATTCACTAGCATGTTTTCATTTTGTTCTTGATAACAATGAAATATTTATTCCCATGGAAATTACAATGTGAAAAGTAGCCTTGTCTCTTAAAGTATACAGGAAACTAGGTCTTCAGGAGAAGAAACAGACAGGAGGATTTGTTAGAAAGATGGTCTGAGGTTCTGATATTATCATATAGTTAGCTGTAATCAATAATTACTGTATTGAATCTGTATTATAAAGAAACAGCTTTTAAAGATATTTGTATCTGAAAATTTTCTCTTAAGTAAGTGTTTATCAGTTTCCAGAGGCAAGGCGCAGTATACTTTGACAGACTCCAAGAGTTGATAGAGTTCCTTTTTGGAAGTAAAATGCTAACACATTTTTGGTAATTTGGTATTAGAGATCCTATAAGAAGTTATAATTTCATGCAGTTAATTCATTATGTAGGAAAGAAAACATGTCAAACAGATGAATCCTGTCAGTATCCTTGATTATCAGCTGAATCCCAGAGACCTAAGAGAACAGTAAACCAGAACCCAGCTTTCTGAGGCTGGCTTTTGTTTTTGTTTCTGAGTGTTGGGAATTGAACCCAGGGAGGTGTACACTTGACAAGCACTCTCTCATTTGAGTAATACTCCTAAACCTTTCCAAGTTTTCTATGTGAACTTTCTCTTCTGAGTTCCTGACCATAAGGAACCAAGGCCTATCCATCTTGCACTGGTTAATTAGCATAATTTTCTAATAGGCTTTTTTTTTTTCAGTAGTCAGATGTATACCATCATCTAAAAAGACTCAGCCCTCCCTGCTGTGAATTAGAACCCTAGCCAGGAAGGATGGTGCCCAGGAGTTTTCCACAGTGACCATGAACACAGTAACCAAACCTTATGGCTTTGAACATATGTCTGAGGCCTGAGAGTAGAAGTCAGTGGTCAGGAAGGCTTACCTTGACTGCAGGAGGCCCTGTGGTTCTTAGCACCCTGTGGTTAGTAATCCCTGTGGGCAATCCTGCTCTCTTGGGACTCCCTACTCCCACCACACCTCTCAACAACTTCTGAAATTTTCTTCATTCTTTGTTCTTTCTGTACTTAGAAAGCTATTATCATGCTTTCCGGTTCTCTTCTTCTCTTCTCTTCTCTTTCTCTTCTCTTCTCTTCTCTCTCTTCTCTCTCTTCTCTTCTCTTCCTTCTCTTCTCTTCTCTTCCTTCCTTCCTTCCTTCCCTTCCCTTCCCTTCCTTCTCTCTCCTTCCCTCCCTCCCTCCCTTCTACCTCTCTACCTCTCTACCTCCTACCTGTTCTTCATTTGGGCCCCTTGAGGAAAACCAATAAAGTGTGTCTGCAACTGCACTTGCAGCACTCAACAGCTGACCTAAATTTATACAGTAAGTGTTGGATCGTAGAAGAAACCTCTTAATTCCGAAATCTTAAGAGCCCCCAGAGGTTCTCACTTCTGGCTTTAGTTCTTCTGTTCCTGTCTCTCACAGGATACTCCAGGTTTTTATTCTGTACTCTTAAGTGGAAATTCTTATCTGCTGACTCATGTTTATTCATTTATCCAGAAAAACAAATGTATATAATTTCTGCCAGTGATTTTTAGATGGTGTTTTCCATGCCTAGAAACTTTGAATAGAAGATGTAAAGTGTAATTTTCGAACCCTAAGGAGCAATTGTTTGAAA
The DNA here is from genome assembly GCA_021653895.1 of Mastomys natalensis. Classification (NCBI taxonomy): domain Eukaryota; kingdom Metazoa; phylum Chordata; class Mammalia; order Rodentia; family Muridae; genus Mastomys; species Mastomys natalensis. The sequence goes on from JAJTUV010000197.1 coordinate 786,830, forward strand.
CTTGCTGTTGCCTGATGTGGGATGCATACTTACTCAAGGCTGCAGTGAAGTTTTTTTAGCATTTAAGAAGCTAGGCCTTCCAGGAAAACGTTTCTCTCTTTCTCAGCCACTATCTATGACATAAAATTCAGGCATTGGAGCTGACTTGGCAGCAGCATTTTTTTCTGAATGTGAAATTAGATTTGTATAATGTCATGCCAATGCTAAAACAACATGCCACACATGGAAATCCACCCTTTTTCTTTTAAGAGAAATTAATCTCAGTGATTTCTTTGTGAAAAGACCAAGACAGTGGTTCTCAAACTTTCACATCAATAAAAATAAAGCAAGCAAACAAACAAACAAACAAAAAAAAACAACCTTAGTATGGTCGTGGTGCAGCCCTTCGAGCAGCACTCAGGGGACCGAGCCAAGAAGGATGGGTTGGATCCCAGCCTGAACTGTATAGTGAGTTCCAAGCCAACCTGAGCTGTATGACAGGACCCTGAATGAAAAGCAAAAATCAACAACGCAGACACCACATGTAGTTGTTAAATATACAGCTTCCTATGCCCTGCTTAAAAGAGTCCAATCCAGTGGATGTTAGTAGGTCTTGTCTCATGGGCACTGGGGCTAGCCACGCACTGTGCTGGAAACTTAGTTAAACATGCCATGTTGGTTGAAGGGCATAGATTCCCACTGGAATCTAGGTGGTGATCGTCTTGGATGAGTGTTAACTTTCTGGGTCTCTTTTCCTCAGCTGTTTTAAAACAGGGAAAGGGGGCTGGTAATACCTACTTCAGAAGGTTATAGGAGTCACAACACATGGGGCAAAAGGAGACTGAGGACTGGATACAGATCAACTCTGCCATCCGCATCCCTGTTAGCTGTCACTCTTTCTACCTTTCACTGTGCACTCCTAACGTGCACGTCTCTCATCTATAATGACTCTTCTTGTCCCAGTACTCTCTCCCCAACCCTCCCATGTGCCGATATTCCTCCCAAGAAATGCCAGAGCATGTTTGGGAATTTGGCATAACACTGGAAAGCTGTCTTAACTGTTGTAGTTTTTTTTAAACCCTAGGCTATATATAAAAGTAGCTGATGAATATTTGTATGGATACCACAATTTTTTTCTGTAAAATAAATAACTAGGACAAAGAAGCCTTAGTATATTTAGTTTTATGTATTTGCCACTATTGGGTACTAAACCTAGGACTCCATGTGTGCTGGTCAATACCACTAAGCTATTTACCCCAGAATTTATGTGTGTTTTTTGTTGTTCTTTGTTTTTGTTCTTCATACTTAGTAAATAAGTTTTAGAAGGCACATACAAACTGGCTTGTGTATTGTATTTTGAGAAATTATCTTTAGGACATTCTACAGAAGTCAGATGTACATATGTACTGTCCCCTCTTCTGTTTGATCCCTGTGTAATAGTGAAAGCTTGAGCAAGACGCCACTCATGATTTGGCCAAGCATGTCACACACACTTTTAGTGTCAGCACTTGCTAGGGAGAAGCAGGAAGATCTCCAAGTTCAGGGACAGCCTTCTCTTTCTCTGTCTCTCTCTATATATACTTGTGTGTGTGTGTGTGTGTGTGTGTGTGTGTGTGTGTGTCCAGAACAGCCAGAGATTAGCAGTGTGTAAGTTGCCTCCTCGGCTGGGACAAAAAAATCAAGATGTTTGATGGAAAGATGCATGATCTGCCAACATTGCTCTCCTAGTTTCCCAGAGTAGAACATTTTTCTTTAAAAATATAAATACCTTGTAGCGACAGTAGGATAGACAGGACTCTTATTAGGTCATTTTTGCGCAGAGCATGATCTAGTTCTGTGTCTGGTAACCTTGTCTTTGCTGTCCCGGCTTCCAGAGTTCTCCTCCCCAGCACTGTTCTCTTGTGGAGACTTCTTTTTCTAATAGATATTAAATTACAATCTTTCTTTTAGTTGTTATGTTTTAAAATACTTTTCATAGCCCTTTAAGTGTTTTACATTTGAAAATTAGACATATATAGTCACCATATCTTTTTCATGTCACTTCTGAGCTGGAATATTAAAGGCATTCATACATGAAAAGGAGCTACTGCCTCAGGAAAATTTTGTGGGGTGTGTTGTGTGGGGGGGGTGTACGTGTGCACAGGCACATGTGCATGTAGGCCATGGTGATTCCTCAGGCACCATTCACTCATTTAACATCTCTAACTTGGACCTGGGGTTTGTCAACTACACTCAGCAGTCTGGCCACTGAGATGCAGAAGTCTATCTATCTCTACCTCTCCATCACTAGGATTGTAAGTAGTTAGTACAGGCCACCACACCTGGCTTTCTACATGAAGATCCAACATAGGTCTTCATATGTATGTGTATATGTGCTTTACAAAGGGAGCTGTCTTCTCATCTCTTAAGAATTTTTTATATATTTTTAATGCTTCCTATTACAAAATAATTTTTTAAATTATTTTATTTATTTGCATTCCAGCTGTTCCCCTTCCCCCCATCATTCCTCCTTCCCACAATTCCTCATCCCATTCCTCCTCCCCCTTGCCTTGGAGAGGGTACTCACCCCCAACCCAGGCCTCCTCTTTCCTGGGGCCTCAAGTCTCTCCAGGATTAAGAGTATCTTCTCCCACTGAGGCCAGACCAAGCAGACCTCTGCTACATATGTGACAGAGGCCTCAGACCAGCCCATGTATGTTCCTGGTTGGTGACTCAGTCTCTGGGAGCTCCCTGGGTCTAGGGTTAGTTGAGATTGCTGGTCTTCCTATGGGATCACTCTCCCTTTCAGCTTCTTCAATCCTTCCCCTAATTCAATCATAGGAGTCCCTACCTTCAGTCCAATGGTTGGGTGTAAGTATCTGCTTCTGTCTCAGTCACCTGCTGGTAGGGCCTCTCAGAAGAGAGCCATGCCAGGCTCCCATCTGTAAGTGCATCATTGAGCGTCAGGCCTTAGTGTCCCCTCATGAGATAGATCCCAAGTCATGGACTTAGGATCCATGACTTTCCTTCAGCATCTTCTCCATTTTTGTCCCTGAAGTCTTTTAGACAGGAACAATTCTGGGTCAGGAACTTTGACTGTGGGTTATTAACCCCAGTCCCTCACTTGAGGCACTGTCTGTCTACTGGGAAGTGGACTCTTCAGATTCCTTCTTCCATTGTTGGGCATTTTGGCAAAGGTCACCCCCAATGAGTTCTGAGAATGTCTCATTTCCCAGGTCTCTGGTAGTCTAGAGGGTCCCCCACACCTCCCACTCCCCAATACTGGTTATTTCCATTCATTCTCTGGGCCCTCTGGGTTTCTCTCCTGACCCCTCCCCCTGCATATCTGATCCTATTCCTCTTTTGCCTTTTCCCTCCCCTCTCCCACCCAGATCTCCCTCCCTCTGCCTCCCATGATGATTTCCTTCCCCCTTCTAAGTGGGATTGAAGCCTCCTCACTTGGGCCTTTCTACTTGGTACACTTCTTACGGTCTGAAGGCTGTCCTGGGTATACTGTACTTTTTGGTTAATATCTACTTATCATTGAGTACATACCATGCATGTCCTTTTGGGTCTGAGTTACCTCACTCAGGATGATATTTCTGGTTCCATCTATTTGCCTGCAAAATTCATGATGGCCTCCTCATTTTTAATAGCTGAATGGTATTCCATTGTGTAAATGAACTATATATTCTATATCCATTCTTCAGTCATGGGACATCTGTGGTTTTGTTTGTTTGTTTGTTTTTTTTGTTTTTCCAGCTCTGATTATTACAAATAAGGCTGCTATAAACATGGTGGAGCACATGTCCTTGTGGTATGGTGGGGTGTCTTTTGGGTATATGTCCAAGAGTAGTATTACTGGCGTCTTCAGGTAGATCTATTTCCAATTTTCTGAGGAACCTCCAGATTGATTTCCAAGTGGTTGTACCAGTTTGCAATCCCACCAGCAATGGAGGAGTGTTCATCTTTCTCTACATCCTTGCTAACATCTGCTGTCACCTGAGGTTTTGATCTTAGCCATTCTGATTAGTAAGTATGAGGTAGAATCTCAAGGTCATTTTGATTTGCATTTCCCTGATGACTAAGGACTTTGAACATTTCTTGAAGTGCTTCTCAGCCATTCGAGATTCCTCTGTTTGTGAATTGTTTAGTTCTATACCCCATTTTTTGATTGGGTTGTTTGGTTTTTTGGTGGTTAGCTTCTTGAGTTCTTTATATATTTTGAATATTACCCCCCTATCAGATGTGGGGTTAGTGAAGATTTTTTTCCCGATCTGTAGGTTACCGGTTTGTCCTATTGACTATGTCCTTTGCCTTTCTCAGTGTCATGAGGTCCATTTATCAATTCCTGATCTTAGAGCCTGAGCCATTGGAGTTCTGTTTAGGAAATTTCCCTCTGTGCCAATGAGTTTGAGCTCTTTCCCACTTTCTCTTCTATTAGATTCAGTGTATCTGGTGTTATGTAGAGGTTCTTAATCCACTTGGACTTGAGCTTTGTGCAAGCTATTTTCATTTTCCTACGTACAGACTGCCAGTTAGACCAGCACCATTTATTGAAGATCCTTTTTTTTTCCCCACTGTATGTTTTTGACTTCTTTGTCAAAGATCAAGTGTCCATAGGTATATGGGTTTACTTCTGGGTCTTTGATCCTATTCAATTGATCTTCTTCAATTTCCTTTTTCAGGGATTTGAAGTTTTTTTCATACAGATCTGCAAATAGTATACCCTGACTACTTCCTTTCCAATTTGTATCCCCTTGATCTCCTTTTGTTGTGCAATTGCTCTGGTGAGAACTTAGTACTGTATTGACTAGATAAGGAGAGAATAGACAACCTTGTCTTGTCCCGGATTTTAGTGGGATTGCTTCTTGTTTCTCCATTTAATTTGATGTTGGCTGCTGGTTTGCTATATATTGCTTTTATTATGTTTAGATATGTGCCATGAGTTCCTGATCTCTCCAGGACTTTTAACATGAAGGGGTGTTGTATTTTGTTGAAGGCTTTTCAGCATTAATGAGATGATCATGTGGTCTCTGTTGAGAAATCTGGTGTAATTCTGATAGGTCTACCTTTATATATTACTTGGCCTTTTCCCCTTACAACTTTTAATATTCTTTATTTGTTCTGTGCATTTAGTGTTTTGATTATGTGATGAGATGTTTTCTTTTCTGGTCCAATCTATTTGGTGTTCTGTAGGCTTCTTGTACATTTATAGCCATCTCTTTCTTTAACTTAGGGAAGTTTTCTTCGATGGTTTTATTGTTGATGTTTTCTGGGCCTTTGAGCTGGCATTCTTCACCCTCTTCTATTCCTATTATTCTTAGGTTTGATTTTTTTTTTCATTGTGTCCTGAACTTCCTGGATATTTTGGGTTAGGAACTTTTTACACTTTGTATTTTCTTTGACCGTTGTGTCAATATTTTCTATGCTATCTTCTCCGCTTGAGATTCTCTTTTCAATCTTTTGTATTCTGTTGGTGATGCTTGCATCTATAGTTCCTGATTGCTTCCTAAGTTGTCCATCTCCAGGATTGCTTCCCTTTGTGTTTTCTTATTGTTTCTATTTCCATTTTTATTTCTTGAACAATTTTTTTCAATTGTTTTACCTGTTTGATTGTGTTTTCCTATATTTCTTTAAGGGATTTATTCATTTCCTCTTTAAGGGCTTCTCCCTGTTTTGCCTGTGATTTTCTGTATATCTTTAAGGGAGCTCTTTATATCCTCCTTAAAGGCCTCTATCATCTTCATGAGATGGAATTTTAGGTCATTATCTTGCTTTCCCGTGTATGTTAAGGTAGCCAGGGCTTGCTGTGTTGAGCGGTGGTGCCAGATTGCATTAGGTTCTGTCGCTTAAGATCTTGTGCTTGCCTCTGGCCATCTGGTTCTCTCTGGTGTTAACTGGCCTGGGTGTCTCTGACTGGAGCTTGCCTCCTTGGAGGCAGGTACAACTTTGTAACCTGAGTTGATCTGGTCTCCTTGGAGGCAGGCAATGTTGTCTCTGGTTAGTGTGGGCCTCCTGTGTCTCTGGTTAGAGCAGATCTCCTGTACCCATGGTTACTGGGGACCTTCTGTGCCTTTGGATTACTATGGACCTCCTTGTAGACTTGCAGGCTGTAGCGTTTGGGTGGGTATCAGCAGGCCACTGATCTGGTCTGGTGAGGAAGTGGGACGGAAAAGAAAGGAGGAGCTGGGAGGGGTGGGGGGAGATAGGTTCTGAGTCAGCTGGGTTGTGTGGGTGTGCCAGCTGGTGTGGGTATTTGGGTGAAATTCTTACCTGTGTTCTTGGTCACTGTGGTCACTGTGGTCACATTTGGGCAGGTATGGGCCAGGCTGCTGATCTTGAATTAATTTTTAATGTGTGTTTTTTTAGGTTTTGTTTTTCTAGAAATTTGTAAAAAAAATAAATATTAATCAATAGCCTAGAGTTTGGTATAACTATAAATAATTAAACACACACACACACACACACACACAACTTAGATAACACACATACGTATTCACTCAGTTATTTTCCAAGCCATGTCAGTCTCATGTTGCCTACTGTCCTGGAAACTGGAGAGACTGAGGCAGAAGGACACAAGCACCTGAAGTCAGAAATTCTAGTTCAAACTGGAGGACATAGCAAGACCCCACCAAAAATAAAATGAAAAAAAAAAAAAGGAAGGATACTTTTCCTAAGTATCCACCATCAAAGTAAGGATATATAAAGTTTCCCTCTTGTTTTTAAGATGTTGGTCCTGGTTGGGAGGGATGTGTAAGTTCACATGTGCTGAGAGTCACCAGCAGCTCGCCTGTGAGTGTCACTGCACTGCCTGATCGGTTGGGTATGGTCTCTCCCCCTTTGCCCCTCCCAAAGCTACGACGCCAACTTCCAGGCCCATTCACTCTGCATTAAAAGTGTCACTTGATGGCCAAAGCTAAGAACTGTGGAAGACACTTCCTCCTATCAGTATCTGGTCCCTCTTGTGAGAGGAGGTATTGGATGGTCAGCTTCTGATCATTTTCATTGAAGGATCTAGTTTTATAGGAAGGACAAAGATGTAAAATGAGAGAGATTTAGATTGATAAATATTTTTATTTAATGAATTTAATTTTAAGCACCTAAAATTAAGATTTTTGTGTAATGTGGATTTATATACACTTATTTGCATTATTTTTTAAAATAAAATTGTATTTTAAGCATACTTTTTAGAGAAATGAATCCCTACACACACACACACACACATACCCCATTACTGTGGCTCAAACCCAGAGCTATGTCTCCAGATGAGAAATGAATTATTAAACTACTCATAAACATTTTAATTTCTCATGAGAATAAAATTAAAGAAAGCCGAAGCTTAACATTGTAATACCATTTATTTTGTATCAAATGCTTATTTCATTTTACTTTCATTCTATTTTTACAATTCATCTTCTATGTTGCTTAGAATGTCTTGAATTTCACGTTCTGAAACTTCCTCCTCCAACGTTCACCTATTGAGAACAAGGTGTACACCCTCACACTTGGCTCACTCAAGTGCTTATTTTAAGTCAGAGCAAAGGGTTAAAAATCAGTAAAATTGTATTAATTATTAAATATCACAGTTCAAAATAGAATTCTGCTCTTGAAAAAAAAATGCCAAATATCCATAAAGCCAACAAAGCTTGGTTTCAGATAATAAATTTTATTAAAGTATTTCTTCTTATAGTAGGCACTGTTTTGTTTGTTGTTATTGTTGTTGTTTTGTTTTGTATGGCACTAGGTAGGGTTCAAATCCAGGGCTTTAAACACGCTAAGTATGGCCGAGCTCCATATTGGCTTTCCCAAATGCTTTTGAATTATCCTGAAAGTTATCAGTGTAAACTAGGTAGCTATTTTGCTAAACTTGATGGTAATGATTGTGAAGTGATAGTCTATGAAGACCCAACCGACTATGGGGACTATGGCTCTGATCCTTTGTGAGGAGGCTGCAGCTGTGAAGAAGGCAACATTAGGCCACACGCCAGAGTGTTAGAGATGGCCTCATGAGATTTAGGCCAGAATCCAAAGTGGACTCTTGGAACATCATGATATTCGTCAGATTAAAAAAGATAAAGTTTTATCCCGAGGGCTGGAAAGATTTAAGGATACCCGTTGTTGGGAAGTCTAGAGATTCTGGAAGTATGATTTCTCCATGGATTTCTGTGTGAAGAAACTGCTGGTAGCAAGATGACCTTTAAACCTGTTAAATAGAACATGCACAGCCTTGGAAAAGAACTGCAGGTGTGCAGTATGAACCTGTAATGCCAGCCTGTGTGGCCGAGTTAAGAGGATCAGAGTTAAGATCAGTCTTTGCTACATATCAGACCCTGTCTAAAATGGAAACAAGGATTGGGGATGTAGCTCTCTTTGAAGAGTGCTTACCTAGCATACATGGAGCCCTGAGTTCTAGTCCTAGCACCATACACACCAAGTATGGTGACTCCCTCCTATGATCCTCAAACTTAAAAGGTAGAGGCAAGAGAGTCAGAAGTTCTAGATAATCCCAGGCTACATTGTGAGCTTGAGGCTAGCCTGAATTATATTAAGACCTGTCCAAAACAGAAGAGAAAGAAAGAGGAGGAGGAGGAGGAAGAAGAGGAGGAAGAAGAGGAGAAAGAGAGAGGATGTTGAAGAAAAGAGAAACAGTGACATGACTGAGTGAATAAAAGCACTTGCTACTAAGCTTGAGGACCTGAGTTCAATTCCCAGAACCCACATGGTAGGAGAGAACCATCTCCTGCAAGTTGCCATGGACCCATGCAACAAATAAATATAAAATAAATTTGAAATGAAGTTAAATTTCAAGCAAAGAAGAAAACTGAATGTATTGGGAACTTGTAGCGCTCTCACGAGTGGGGAAGCATGAAAAAATGATAGGAAAGATTCTTTTAGACAGATAGATCCAGAAAATACATGAATAAAGACATTAAAAATTGCATGTTCAGCCGGGCATGGTAGTGCACACCTTTAATCCCAGCACTCAGGAGGCAGAAGCAGGTGGATCTCTTGAGTTTGAGCCCAGCCAGGTCTATAGAGTGAGTTCCAGAACAACGGAGAAACCTTGCCTCAATAAACAAAACAAACAAAAAAAAATCCATGTTCTGGGCTAGAGAAATGGCTCAGCATTAAGAGCACTGTTGCTCTTACAGGGGACCCATTTTCAATTCTCAGCACCCATGTGGTGTCTCACAACCATCTATGTAAAGAAACACCATGCCTGCTCAAGGTAGAGTGCCTGCTTAGCATTTGTGGGACAAAAGAAAAATTGTTAACACTAACATCTTCAGGCTTATAGCATGTTCCTAGCATACTTATTTATGTGGTGAGGTCTTGCTGATATTTGCATTGAGAGTCAGAAAATCTTTTCATACACCAAAAGAAATCTCATACCTTCTGTTAGTAATTACAATTATCAATTATTCTGTTATATTTAATATTAGGAATCCAGGAAAGATATTGAAGCTTGAGTAAAGACTGTGGGTCTCTATGTAGGAGACAAGAACATTTATAATACTGTAGGTCAGACATTCATAGAATTCTATAAAGTAGTGTGCATGTGCAAGTGTATAATGTGTATGTGAGAATGCAGGCACATGTCCGACGCCATGTGTGTGCATAGGTCAGAGGACAGCCACATGTCAGCCTCACCTTCCACCTTGTTCTTTCTGGTTTTGCTTGATGCTGTGTATGCCAAGCTAGCTGGTCCACACACTTCTGAGTCCAGGATTCCTGTCTCTGCTTCCCATCTTGCAGTAAGACCACAGGATGACAAATGTGAGCTACCATGCCCTGCTTTGTGTGAGTTCTGGGCATTCAAATACAGGTGTTTTACCCACTGAGCCATGTGTTCTCCACATTCAAGGTAAAGAAGCGAGACAGCTAGCTCACCGAGCTCACACGGCTGTTCACACAGCTGTTAAGGAGCAGAGCTGGAGCCCACTGCCAGGCTGTGCTTTATAGACAGGATCTTCTGCCTTGTCTTGATCTTCTGGTCCTCTTGCCTCTGCCTTCTGACTTCTGAGACTTCAGGTATGTGCACTGGTTCTGGCCTGCACCCCAGCCTCAGAGGGAGTTTCGGGGGTGTGTTGTTGTTTATGAGAGTCACTCCAAAGGTCTCGATTCTAAATGAGGAGCCTGTCATTGTTAGCTGATTGCCTGTGAGCCTGCACTCATGAAGTGAGTGACTTGGAGCGGTGGTTCCTAAACCTCGCTGGGTCTGAGGCCTGGCTCCACCACAAGCTCGCTGTGAGTTTAACTGTTCCAAAACCCTATTAGATAGTTGATTATCAAAATCATTTCTATTATTATTATTATTATTATTATCATCTATGTCAGTTGATACTCACTTGTGTGTTCTACTGAAAAGAATAAATAGCTGCACTGAGAAGGCCAAGCGCCATTGGATGAGCAGGTCATGGTGTTAAACCAGCAGCCACCATCATGCTATGGAGAAACAGCAGGAAATGCATTTGTTTCAAGGTATGTGTGTGGAAAGCCTTCAGAAGTTACTAAGCTTCCAGAGAATGGGCTGCACTGCCTTGCACTGTTTAGGCTCCTGTGGCTTGAGGGTATGTTACCAGGGTGTATGTGACTAAGGACTACTACAAAGCAGTAGAATTCCCTTCAGTCCTCATAACCTAAATAGGATTGAGATAGAGATATATATGAGGATAGAGATAAAGAGGACACATAGGAGGGAATTGTGTTAAGTGTTACTTCACACTTAAGCTGGGCACAGAAAACTAATACTGAATGAGCTCATTTAAAAGTTTGATTTAGAAAGTTCAACTTGGGGTAGGGAGATGGCCTAGTTGGTGAAGTGTTTGGTATGCAAGCATCATTGGATACCTAGCAGCCGTGTGGAAAGCTGCCACACTGTCTTGTACCTGTACTACTAAGACCTGAGGAGATGTAAACAAGACCGCTGAGGCCTGCCAACTGGCCAGTCCAGCTGTGTGTTTGAGCTCCAAGTTCAGTTGAGGCTGAAGAAGTAAAGAGGAAAGCTGGAGAGCTGTTTGAGCTTCAGGGATTTCTCAGTGGTTAGAGCACTGACTGGTCTTCTAGAGGACTGGGGTTTGAGTCCCAGCACCCACATGGCATCTCACACGGATCTGTAACTCCAATCCCAGTGAATCTAGTGCCCTCTTCTGACCTCCATGGGCACTGCACACACATAATACACAGATATATATGCAGGCAGAGCACCCACACACATAAAGTAAAAATACTGTAAAAATTAAACCTTTCAAAAAATGAGCCACAATATTAGTACACCCAACATCTACCTCTAGCCTTAACATGCATCTGTGTGCACCACCACATGAACATCCATGTGTGTACACACGCAAATACAGAGTTAACAACATAACTAAATAAAACATAGTCAGACTCATCCAAGAAGAAAGAAAGTAAACGGTTTTTACCAGAGACTGTTTGTTGGTGTCCTGCTTTGGTTTCTTTCTTATTTGATAAAACACCTGGTACAAGACTATTTAGACCAGTCGACCAGAATCCACTGTTTAGGTGGATAAGGCTGGCCAGACCCAGGCCCTGTAGGTTTCTATTGCAATGAAAAACACTTGGTGAGTCAAAGGAGTTTATTTCAGCTACCAGGTTACAGTCCATGTTGAGGCGAATCCAGAGCAGGACCCAAGGCAGGAACTGGAGCAGAACAAAGCAGAGAATGTTCTCCTGGAATTGCTTCCAGGCCCACTTTTGAGCTTTGCTTTCTTATGAGTTGGTGAATGCATTGTGTCTGATGTTTATCAGTCTTGAACTCGGTTGATCAGAGCGCTACAATGGAGTTCCTGTAGGTATTGCATTGAGGGTTGAACCTCTCATTTTTGTTTGTTTTGGTTTTTTTGTTTGTTTATTTTTTTTGTTTTTTTTTTAAAAGGGAGCCAAGACTCAGTCCATATTAGGTCATGAGGTGAGGTAGCTCAGTGGTAGAGTGCTTCCTCGCATGTGAGAGGCCCTGGGGTCGAGCACCAGGGTCAGGGTGGGGATACTTCCATGTTTCCCAGCACTTGGCAGGCAGGGGCAAGAGACTGCCCATGTCCAAGGCCAGCATGCTTTACATAGTGAGTTCCATACTAGCCAGAGCTTCATACAGAGAAAACAAAAGCAGAAAATACCCAAGGTGTGTGCTTTAAATATGGTAAAAACGGGATTAGCGAGATTTCTCAGAAGAAGGAGCCTCTTGCCAGGTCTGATTTAAGTTCTGTCTCCAGGACCCAACGATGGAAAGAAAGAACTGACTCTAGCAAGTTGTCCTTTGACACCTACATGGGTACTGTGATATGCACATGACCACACAAATAAAATACAATTTAAAAGTACTTTAATGCTGAAAATCCATTTTCCTAGTGGGTTTTTTCCAGGAAGCTTTTGTCTTTTATATTTTATTTCTCTTGTTGAAGACTTTTTTCTTCATATTACATCAATTTGTACTTCAAATTATGATTTCATATTTTTAACTTCTTTAAATAACCAGTAAAGAAACTTTTAGATGTATTCTATTAAATACCTGTGATTTTCCGTCTTAAAATATCTCTTCCACCTTTTAATAGTCAGCAGTATCTCAGGATCTGCTTTCAAATTCTTGCAGTTTCCAAACTCACTAGATATAAGTGGCGGTCATTCCCAGTGGCTGTGGCTACGGCTGTCTTCTGTAGGTAACAAGGACACTTTTTTCAGTTGCACAGATGTGTTGTTCTACTGTTACCTACATTTTTTCACCTTTTCTGCTTATGACCAGTGGCATGCTAACTATATACTCATAAGCTCAGTGCTCCCTGATCACACTGTGGGACAGGCTCAGCCCTTTTGGAAGTGTCCCCAGTTCCTAGCTCCACACCATGCCTACTGCCAGGGCCCTCTTGGTGCCATTAGCATGACTTGTCTTGCATTTCAGTCCTGTGTGCTATACTGAGGGCTTTGCATAGGTCTCCATGTTCTGTCATATGAAGTCCATGGTGACAAGGCACTGAGTTCTATCATTACCACTACAAAAGGGAGAGAGGTTTAAAAGGTTCAACCATTAGAGATAGACAAGGGGCTCAATTAAAAGAATAATAATGCAGAAACTGAATTGCATAAAGCTATCATGGATACAGAGTCAGGGCGACTGCCGTTCAAGATGGCTGATTTAACTGGGGACAGGAGCCACACAGTATATATAATAACAATACATTATACTTGGTGGGTAAGAATGTGGGGAGGCTGGTTCCAAACAGCTTAGGGGACAAGGAATTCATGACCAAAATTTGTATGAAAAAAAAGATAAAAAAGAATTGGGCTAGAAATAACCTTTTATAACAAATGTAAGAATTTTTTTCATGTTTATTTGTTTCGGTTTTGTGAACATGGGTATATATGAGCTTGCTATGGCAAGCGTGCTCATGTCAGGGTACATCTACCATCTGCGTCCCAGAGATTGAACTCAGATGTCTGAGCTCATCTGCAAGTGCCTTTAGTGCCTGAGCCATCTCTCTGGCCCAGTTTAGTCTAATCCACAAGATTCTCAAAATGAATGCAAGAAAATACTAATAAAATACACTGTTTTTACAAGATGTCTGTAAAGCTTATGAATGGGTAGATTCCTGAACAACTTTAAGGTATGGTATGTTTCTATTGCCGTTTTTAACCAAATGATCTTTTTTTAAAAATGAGAGAACAGAGTTGGGCAGGTAAGGAATTGGGGGGGTAGGTTCTGAGAAGAGTTGAGAGAGAAAGAAAAGCCATGATTAAAGTTTGTGTGAAAAATATTTTAGATTAAAAAGAATTGAACTAGAAAAATGGCTGAATGAGTAAAGGCACTTGCCACCAAGCCTGACAACTGGGGTTCAACCTGGAACCCACATGGAGGGAGGAGAGAACGGACCTGAGTGCACCTCCATACACGCTACACACACAACACACAACCATACACACAACTCAATGTAATAATTTTCAAATGTTGAATCCTTATGAAAAGATACATCTAGAAATTTTGACATTCCTAAATACACAAAAATGTATGTAATTATATATGTGTATGCATGTATGTAGTATATGTGTGTGTATACACAGTATATATATATATATATATACATTATATTTATAATTTTGTTCAACTGTTTGTGTCCATCTTCACATTATTCTTCTGCATGTCTGGAGTCACTTTTGAGTCATTTCCATGATGGGACTGTAAGAGAGCTTTAAGACAGACCAACTGTCCAGCACAAACCAGAAAATAGGGGCAAGCTCGCAGGGTGCTATCCATCTGTAGAGGCGGCTCGAGATTCAAGTGTCCTTACCCTGAAGCGCCTAATTGATTTCCAAGTAGACAGTGATCTGGTCTGTGAATGGTTTCTAGAAAAGTCATTCACTGTGTTTCTTCCTGCTTGTGGAATGTGTTCAGTGTCCCTTAAAATAAGTAAAGCTTTGGCATTGGTTAACTTTGCCCAGTGCCTACCTGTCCATGGTTAGGGCAGCTATAACCTGAAACGCTTTTAAGGTCTCTAAGCAGTGTGGGCTGGGGTGTGGTTCATCGAGAGAATGTGCACATACCATTAATGAGGTCCAGGGGCTCCATCAGTTGGAACCTTACCCTTTTTATTTTAAAACCTTGAAAACCCTGCTTCTGAAAAGAATAAATAAAAACTACAAATAAATTGTTGGATGAATGAGTTCCTGAAAGAAGTCATAGCTTAATGTTGAGTCTTTTGTGAGTTGGAGTATAAAAGTGGTTGCTATCCTTGACTATTAAACGTTCATACCATTCCTGCTGCCAGCCTGCACAAACAGCTCTCCGTGGACTGACTCCTGCTCCTAAGTCTCACTCACACAATCATTTTTCCAGCTCTTGTCCCTGGTTATTTGGTGTTTTTACAGCTCATACTCCAGCTACAGTAACTGATTTAAAAAAAAAAAAAAAAAAAAAAACTGACGTTAAGACATTTGATATCCAAAAGGATGCATCATTCCTACAGGAAAATAATACAGACCTTCTTAAGGAGACACACTGTATAGTTTATATGCTTGTTGCTAGAGGTTATAACTATTTTAATGTGAAACTCTTTGTTCTTTGTGATGTCCTTATTGGTGAGCATTCCATTTCAGCAAATGTACACTGAGCCTTTAGCTCAGATCTTCTGGTCATACCTTACCCCACAGTAGCCTTCAGTCATCTTTCTTGCATTTTTCAGGTTTTGAAACTAAAAAGAATTTAGGATTTACAGGAGTGGCAGCATTGGCTCTGCAGTGATGAAAATGTAGTTGTAATTATAAATTTAAAGTAATTTTGAAGGAAGAGGTGGTTACAAGGTAAGGTTAAACAAGAGTAAATGATTTATGGGCATTTTATAATGGCAGTCTTCATTTTAAGCTACAGTGTAAAGTGCTTTATTCTGAGATTAGGTATTGTGGCAGAAGCTAACACTGCCTTTTCTATCGTGGTGCCGGAATACAACCTCTTTCTTTCTGCACTAACAAGACTGCTCCACCACCACAGCCCACTCTAAGTAATTAAATCAATCCTTTGTACTTACCGTATTCTCCTCTAGTGACGGTACTAGATCTGATTATATGCTTCATGCATATTCAAAGTACCGCGCTGACAGCTCTTTAATGAGCTCTTACTTAATCAGTACGAACAATGTTCATCTTGTTCTTTTTTTCCTCGTGCATTAGAGCTAGGAACAGTTGGGAAAAATGAAACATCCAGCATTCATTTGAAAAATATATTGTACTTTGAAAAGTGTCTAAGCGGAGGAAGTTGCATTCTGCCCTTTAAAAGTCTGATGGACAAATTGGATTACTAGTATTGGATTAAATAACAAATGGTTAGAGGAGAAATGAGAAAAGCTCACTGTGATCAGAGGCTTTAATATTTTTTGTTGCTTATAAAGCTAAAGGGGTCTTTAACCAGTTATTAAAGTCAGGATTAATTTGTAATGGTTCAACTTACTGGCTTTTAAAAGCTTTTAAATTTTAAAAATTTTAAATCCCTATAAACAATAGTGTGCTGATATGTTAGAAGAAACTTTAATTTTTTTATTATGCGGAGTGTAGATTTCTGTCACTGTATACTACCTCAGATAAGGACTAATGAAACAGAATGGTTTTTGTTTTCCAGTGAATAGAAGGAAGCTGTATAGTAATGTGTAAATATATCTGTAAATATTGTTAGGTTTATTTCCTTTTGAAATATGGGGGGTTTGTTATTATTTATTTCCTAACAATTACATTGGTATCTTTGATTCTTACCTCGAAATACAGATATGAGTTAACAAGAAAATCACACAGTTCCACATCAGTATTGTTAAACATAGGAAGCAGGGTTCCAGTGAAGAAAATGACGTTGCTGTAAGAGCAGGCTGGCCGCTGCTAGTATTGCCTGAGACCTTCCATTATAGGTTAAGTTAAACTCAAAAAAAGTTTTCATATATCTGTATCTTTAAAAGCCACTTGAATTGTGAACACAAGAATTGGATCTTTAATCAGAAAATGAGATATCTTAAATCTACGCCTATTAATATTGCACACATGTGTCAGTTCACTGATCAAAACGCTTCCACCAGGGGTACATTTGGCCTTTTTCCAAACTGCAAGCTTTTTCTCAGCTTTTTCTTTTTACTCTTTCTTCTTTTGTTGCTTCCCAGGGATTTGTGCCTATCGCAGCCTGTGTCACATGACCAGTGTCAAGACATCACATGGTCCAAACTGAATACAAAACCAACTACCCTAAAGGAAAGATTAAAAGTACTGTAAAACAATAAAGACTTTTTTGAGTCTCTGAAAGAGTCTATCTTAGGTCGTCACACTTGAGGTCTAACAATGTGAAATGACCAGTACCTCGTCACTGTTCTTCCTGATGACAGGCAGCATCCTGAAGTTCATAAATTTTCCATAATTATAAAGTAAATATTTAGCCAACATGACAAAATACACAATAGGTTATTTTATATAATATCATCTCACTAAAGTGGAAAAAAGTCTGTCTGTAAGAGAGGGTATGCGTGTGTTTAATGGACATGGCAGTCTGTGCCTGAGAAGAGTACATGTCTGTGACAGGGCCTACTGCTGAAGGAGTTCTAAACTGAGGAGACTGAGGTGCTAATATCACTCTTTAAAGACAGTGATACCTCTCTATTGTTTGAAATGTTTATAAATAGACTCAATGTCTTCAATTTGTAAATGGAACTATCACACTTAAGAAAATGTACAGAAAGATCTTTTCAGGGATATTCAATTAGACCTCTAAGTTTATCCTATGAATGTTGTGTAGCAATTGGACTGTTAATATTAAATAATTAGTTTATTTTTAATATTAAAATTGTTAGCAATTTTAGATTTTAAATTTTAATATTAAAGTTGTTAGCAAAGCAACAAAACAACCATAGATGAAACTTGGAAGGGAAAAATAGGGGGAAGGGTTGCAAATCTGACCTGGTATAATTTGAAAGGTGTTTTTCTTCACTACACATGTAACCTGCACGTCGATGCACATGACCAGTATCAAGGGGTATGTGCTGTAACTGCAGTCCTGTGTGGGGAGCAGAGGCAGAGCTGACTGTAAAGTGCCTCTGGGCTGGAGTTCCTTCACAAGCCAGATGTTAGAGTGTCTCTTTAATGAAATTTTTAAAAATACTCTATTCACTGTGATGATGTTTTCCACAGAGAGTTGTATGTCTTTCTTGTAGTCTTGCTGTTTACAGTACACTTAATGACGTGTAAGTAGTTTATCTTTTAGAGTCAATGAGCCTTGTGGTACACACACATAAGGTATTTTACTTTCCAGGAGGAAAACAAAAGGTTGTTAAAAGTAAAAACTTCCACAGCGTCTCTGGGCTTCTCTGGTCTCCTTGCTAGCCTGAACAATGCTCATAATATTTTTTTTATTAAATCAAGACCATATGCCTGTCAGCACCCTGCATTCCTCACTGAAACATAATAACAAGTCAGCCTCTGGGAGGGTTTAGAAGGTGAGCCTTCTGTTTAAGGTGCTTGGTGTTAGTATGTTCCACAGGTAGGTTCAGAGGACTAGAACTCAGGCTGCATAAGCACCAGCTCTGGAAGATCAGCATCTGAGTTTTTAAATACTGCTCTGTTTCAGGCCTGGAACTGAGTCTTGGATGCAGTTTGGAGCACCTCAAATATTTTCCAAGTGAAAAAGTTGTGCTGAACTGGTTTTTGGCTTTCAGGGTGTCACATAACACTGCTCTTTGTGATCTGCAGGAAGGAACACGGAAGAAGAGGAGGCTATGATGCAGGAATGGTTCATGCTAGTTAATAAGAAAAACGCCTTAATAAGGAGGATGAACCAACTCTCCCTCCTGTGAGTACCCAGCCTTACACTAGCCAGTCTGGGGCTTCTGTCAGGGCCTTCTTTAGGGTTTAATATTTACTAAGCTTAATATTTTTCCTTTCCTTAGAAAGTCAGTATATAAAAATATTCATCTGAGCAGTAAGAATTTGCAGATGGACTGATAGACACTGGGGAAACGTGGTTTTTAAAGTCGTGAAATAGGGAACAATTTTTGAGTATAAAGTATTTTTAAATTTTTATTTACTATTGTATGTGTGTGCATGTATATGTGTGTATGTGGTGTGTGTGTATGTGTGTGTGTGTGCACGATGATATGTGTGTATGTGGTGTGTGTGCACGATGATATGTGTGTATGTGGTGTGCATGTGTGTGTGTGTGTGTGCACGCACGCATACGTGTGTGCATGCATGTCCGCATGTGTACATGTACATGAGTACACACTACAGTGGCAGTATGGAGACCAGAAAGACAAACTGTGGAGATAATTCTCTTCTTCCGCTTTATATATGAGTTCTGGAAAGCAAATTCAGGTCATCAGGCCCAAGGCAAGGGGCCTTGGCGCCTTTTCTCCAGCTCCCAGTCGTGTTTGAGAAATGAATCCCTTGTGCAGAAGAGGGTTAGCTTTCACTTGGCGTTAGAGGAACCCTCCAGAAAAGTAAAACTCAAGTTTGCTTTTTAAAGTCTAAGTTAAAAAATAAAAGTCTTTTAAAGACCAAGTACATTTATTATGTATAGGTGATGTTAATATAAATACTGGAATAAGAGATTAATTACCTAGCGGTGGCCGTACTATAAATACAGTGAGCAGAGTTTATGGAGACAAGTCCACATCCAAGCATCTGAGCCTTTAACATTAGTTCACTGGAAGGGTTGATGCTCACCCTGTCTACTCATTACTCGTGTTCCTGTAGTATATCCATATTGTGGGCCGGCTTTCCATGTCTTCATTTGGATGTAGAGCCCTAAGTTTATCATGTTTTCCTTGCCTGAACCTGATGAGAACCTGGACTTGTCTGTTTTCAGTTCTCACTGAGTTCACTCATTTGTGTTTCTTGTTTTCACATGAGGTTTTCAGTAAAAGAATATTGTGAACTATGGATAACATTTTACCACAGAGCCTTATACCTGGCACTTCATACAAGCAACATTTAAGAGTGCAGCTGCTTAAAGTGTCCCTTTGCCATTCTGAATGGCAGGAAGAAAATGACACTACTAAGCATTCAAACTGAGGGAGGTTTGGGGTCTGTATATCATTTGTTTAGAGTGGCTTAAAGTTAAATAGCAAGTCAGTTATGACTCCTAAAATCAATGTGAACTCAGGAGGTTTTTTTTAAGGGTTTAATGATTTAGTAATTAGCATATTGATGAACTTTTTACCACTTGCCTAGGGAAAAAGAACATGACTTAGAACGAAGGTATGAGCTGCTGAACGCGGGAGCTGCGGGCCATGCTAGCCATTGAAGGTAAGAGCCTGGTGAGGGCTGTGAGGTGCCTGCTGTCAATGGCATTTAAAGTGTGCTATGCACGTTTGGTTTAACTAGGTCAGTTCTGTTCTGTACCTACAGAAATTGCATATGTGCCTTGAAGACAGAAAACAGTATCCAGAAACTAACTTATAGAGTTAATTTAGATAGCTAATCACTGTGTTTACTACTAACAGAACTTAACTTTTGAGTCAGTAGAATAAATTTCCATAAAACATAAAATGTATGAGGTAATTGATTTTAGCTACATTTTGATATGCATTTTAAAGTTGTTCCATTGGGGAGTTTCAATAGAAAGTCATTGTTTTGATTACTTATGATTAGGACACTGTTGCTCTTGCTATGTTCTGTTTTCTTTGCTATGTTTTTAGGCAAGGTCTCCCTCTTTATCCCAGATTGGCCTACAGCCTGGCCTAGATCTCAGTATTGTAGCCCAGAGTGGTTGCCATCTCGTGGAAGTCCCCCAGCCTCAGCTTCCCAAGTGCTGGGATTCCAGGAGTCAGCCACCACACCCAGCCGTTATGCTTCTTCAGGCTTCACGCCTGTTAAGTAAATATTTGGGCAATGATTGGTATAAGAGATTGTAAGTCATTGAGATGGATGGTATAGAAATCCTATGCATAGTTCAGGTTGTATGTGAGCATCAGCTAGCTCAAGTTTAGCATTTACTGTATTTTTTTTTAAGTGCTGAAGTGTTTCATAATGCTCTTCTTATATCTCTTGTTAAAAATGCCTTATAGTTCAAAGATTTTTGCTTAAAAGCTAATCCTTTGGGCTCTGTAAAATAGATCTTTTGTCTAATCAATGCAAATTGATTTTCCTGTTCTATATTGACCTCTTAACCCATTGACTGTCCATGGTAATTTCGTTTTCACCTGATAAGGTACCTGATCCATAAGTCAATTCTAATTAGTTCAGAAACTAGAAATTTAAGTTTGTAAGTGAAAGCCAAGTGAAGACTTACATTCTTAAAATATTTCACAATATATTGCTTTAAAATAAGGCCTATTTTTCAGTGACCTTGTATGCCGTAGAAGCTTTACTTTAATTACTTTTCTATCTGTAATCTCATTTGATAATATCACTGATAACATTTGTATATCTTCATTTTAAAACTCAATTTACTTTGCTTTTAAAAGCTTCACTTAGCTAATTGCCTTCAAATGGCTAAATGTGTCAAATACCATTGATAACTATTTAAATTTTTTCAAAAGTATTTTAGAATGTTTATGAAATTTGCCACTGCAATAAAATGCACAAGTACACGAAATGGGATTTTTCCTTTAGATATAATTTTTCTAGTTATAGTATATTTTTTTTAAAAAAGAGACCAGAAAGCTAAATAGTTGAAAAGTAGATGCAGCAGTTACTTATTAAGTAGGATATATGTATAATGTATCTGTATATAATATATAACTCATTATACAGTATATTCATTATACATTACACTCAATGTAAAGTAGTCTTAATTTGTTTTTATATCCATCTTCTTCTGTATAGAAAGATAAATTGTCCCTAAAATACAGCTTTATGCAGTATAATTGGCTTTTGGGCAGAGATGATATACTGTTTTTATTCCCCAAACCAGTATTATTACTAAATATGCATTTTATAACACCCTTACACATGGAAAATATCCCAGTTTCATTGGCCATCTGTATGTGTAGGCTTAGAGTCTACCATTTGTTCTGCCTTAGGTTCTTACACATAGAGAGGAGCAGTGAAAGCCAATTTTAAAAAACTTTAAATGTAACTATTAGTCTTTTGCCTCCCTCCACATCCTTTCCTCTCCAACACACAAGCATTTTAAATTGCATTGTTCTGTATGAGACGTGCTTCAAGTCTGTGTCAGTTTCCCATTAAGAGAAAAGGGGGAGTCTTGAGGAAACGAACAGCCTGTTGATTGCAGACAGAGGCGCTTAGAGAGATGCCTGTCTCAGTAGGATAAGCAGGACATCGGCAGGGCTGCCCTCAGCATGGACATGCGAACTTCAGCAGCCTTTTCGGACCCCAGAGCAAAACATAGGAAGAGACAGCAATAGCCCTATGTTGTTTTCCTTTATTTAAAAATGTACTGTCTTCTCCCAGTGTCCTCTCCTTAGCTATAGTTATAACCAAAACCTTCCCAAGTCACTTGTGCTCAGGGCATGTGCCAGCAGGGAAAAACGATAGCCATAGCACACTGAGAGAACGTTTATGGTGTGAGAGCAAACAGTTATGATATAATAATAATAATCTCTGTTGTTCATCCTTCCTTTGAGATCCCAGTTGTCACCCTCCCTCCTCCCTGAGCTGTCCTCCTGGTTGCCCACTCTCCTGAGCTCAGGGGCGCCCTCAAGCTAACTAACACCTTGCTGATACTTTCTCATAGTTTTTGTAGTTTTTTGTTCCGATTATTTAGTGCTCCTCAGGAAAGACAAAGTCATTTCTGTACACATTGGGGTGGGCTTTTCACAGAGGGCATGTTCATTTTCTGCACAAGAAATGGATTTCTCTAGGATTTTTTACATCTTGATTTATCTTGGCTTAGAGTTTGAAGTGGGTGCTCTTCTAAAGGGATTTTATGCATAGGTTCACTATTTTTGTAGTTATGGTTTATATGATAAGCTTTTTATATTTAAAATCAATATGTAATCCTGTGGAGGAGCTTATCCCCTAAAACCCCATTTGTAAATCTATTTTAGCTTTGTTACACAGCACAGCCACAGTCTTCCATGGATTGATTAGGCTCCACAGTGGAATCCTTCAATGGCCTGTTCTGATGATGAGGCAAACTCTTTCAGGATTGCTAGTTGACTGGAAACTAAAGATAAGGCTTGACTGCAATCCCCCAATGTGCTCTTTACAAAACTAGTCTAATTTTCATCCAAAGCGCCAGGCTTATTTACAGTGGCAAGTCTGAAGGTTTTTACCAGAACTTTAGGTCTTTCTGTTCAAGTGTTTATACGTATTTTTCTTGTCCCTCCCCCCCGCCCTTTTCCCATTAATTATCAACTTCAGCAAGTAAATTGAATCAGAGCATGAACAATTAGCCCTATAATATGAAAAAGAGGTTTTTTTCAAATTAACAGACAAGCCAGCTGAGATGGACATAAACAGAGTCTCTTTATTTCAGCACTTTGGCTCCAATGCTGCGTCCACAACATCACCCTGTTTGTTGTGAGAAGTATACGGCTTCTGTACCAAAAGCACACTGGAACTTTAAGTTAACCAGAGCCTACACTGTAGTCTGTCCAAGCTAACGTCAGGTCAGCCAGCCAGTTAGCGGTGACTGGTGTTGTAGCTGAGCAGTCCTGTCCTTCAGTTTGTCACGAGCAATTCATAAGATACATGTGACATAGCCAGGTGAAGCTATTTAAAAGGATCTTTCCAAAATTTAAACTTGAAATACCTGCTAATCTTGATCAATTTAGAATGTAATATTTTTAAATGAATAAAATAGTTTTTACTATTTCTCAATTGGTGTTCAGCTTTATATAATTTTAGTATATAAATGTATATATGCAGTATGAAATAATTCCTTCCTACCACAAGAAACAAAAGTATAGGTTTGCTAAGATAAATCTATTTCTTGCACGTAGGTATTTATTAGTAATGACACTTAACAGCAAAAATTCACCAATTTATGCTACAGTATTTTAAATTCTGTTGTCAGTTAACTTTGACTCTAAAAAGTTTTTTTAAAAAAAACTACCTAAATATTTTTCAGTTTTTAAATGTTTTTTCAATTATGGGAAATGTTGTTGAGATAGGGAAAATGAGATATAAAAATATTCAATTTTTTCAGGATTACATATTGTTAAATTTTAACTTTCCAATGTTAATGAAATCCTGGCATTTTAAATAATTAAATAAAGCCTTTTTAAGTAGTCAAGTTCAGAGGAGTGACTCACTAAGAATTATGTATTTGTTGTTATTTTTTTTCTCGGTTTAAAATTTTTAATTTAGATTTTTGTGTAGGGTGGAGAAATTGCTTCTGGTTGTAAAATTACCAAAATATCTTAAAGCAAAGAATTGTAAATCTTATACCTGGTAATCAGAATTTTTTTATTCATTAAAACTACTATTTAATAATTACAAAATTCAGTCATAATTTTAGGATCTTTTCTAAATTAATATTTCAAGAACTACAGTGACTTATTAAACTAACACTGTCTACCTTAAAGAATCCTCAGTCAGCAAAGCCTGTTACCTCACTTGCTCGGAGAAAGACTCTTGAGAACCAAAACAGATTAAATATTTCCAAATTCCTGCGTCCTTAGTCACTTGGTCCGAGATAAAGCCGCGATAGTTTTTTGGCTTCTCCTGACTTCTCTTATTGTTAAGATGCAGACATAGTTTTTCTTATTTTCCTTTTCCTTTCCTGCTATAGGATATTTTAATGAGAAGCAACTCATAATCAGTCATTTGAATAGCTTTGTGTTTTGTGATGTTTTGTATGGAAGGGATCACTACATGGTGTGTGTAAATTTTGTAATTTTTGTTTGAGCTTATAAAAGGAGCAGTGATAAACTGAAGTTACCGCCCAGTGTCTCCAGCGCCACTAACTTTACTGAATGTTGATGCATCTAATTTTTAAATCTTCGTAAATACAAGATAGACTTCCGTGTGCACCATTTGCTTTTCATAGACTGCTGACATTTTCGGTCTTGAATAAATTTGGCTTTGGAGGGGGGAGGGATTTGAACCGGCACATTCTTGTGTGGTTTGTGAAGTTACATGGTAACCAGCAAAGCATTGTTGGTTTATCGATAAAGCCCAGCCATGTGGATTTTAAATGATTTCCCAGAGCAATGGAAGAGAGAAAGAGAACCCCCAAAGGTTGCACTTGTTCTGGCTTTTGGAAAGTATCTTTTGCTGGGGAGAGAGGCTGTAAAGTCAGTTGGCCAGGGTGCCTCCCCACACACACACACCCTTAAAGCTGGGTGTCCTGTTTCCCTCCAGTTCTCATTTGTTCTTGCTATTCCCCACATTACTTCTTCTTTCATTGTTACCTTCTAATGAGGGAGGCGGTAGACTGGGGCCTTTGATTGACAGCTAAAGCCCTTACAGTCTGGCCAGAGAGCAGTTTTTGGTTTCAAAAGGTTTTAAATGTTAAATTTGGTCCTGTTTTATCGGGGTGAAACCCGCTGCTCATCTTAAAGAAATTATCAAAGCTGAAAAGGTTAGTTATGAATATCCACGGGCACTAAACTGCAGAAAAAATGGCCCGCCTCACCCCCAGAAAAAGCAAATGCCCAATACTTTTCCCCACCTTTTAACATGGGAGTTTGAAAAAGAAATATGTGGGGTTTTTTTTTTCCCTTTGCAAAGTTTCTTCGTTTGAAACCACCCAGCAAATGTCTCCAAAAAAAAAACTGGCTGAGAAACCCCTTGGGAGCTGCAGTTTAAAAAGCCAGAGCACATTTATTTTTTTACTTCAAAGAAAAATTAAATTTTGCCGATTCACTACTTTTAAAAATTATTGTGGAACATAGGGCGCCCCCTGTGGGTTACAAACCTACGCAAAATGAGCGGGAGGAAATAGCGAAGAATGGGCCGTTGGGGGAGATGGGGGCGGGGAGGAGGTAGGTTCTTCAGGCAATTTCCCCCAGCCCTTCAGAAGGGTTTTACCAGCCTTCTTTGCTTCCCCGCCTCCTCGCCCCCACTTCCCCCACCTCAAGCCCTCCTAACCTTAGGCCCAGCTCCCCTCCCCCACTCCCCTGAATTCAGGTGCCTGCCTTCCGCCTGGCCACCGGGCTCAACCGGTTTTCTAGGGAGGCTCCTAAACCTGCCCAGCCCCAATAAGTATTTACAAATTTGGGTTTAAAAGGGGGGGAAACCCCACCCCTCGTTTTTTACCCCCAGCAAACAGTACCTAGTGGTCCCGTTTTAAAGCGGTATGCTGAGATTTTAGGAAAAAAAGGGGGTTCCCCGGGAAAAGGGGGGGCAGGTTGCGAGTGCTCTGACCCCTAAAAAGGGGTAACTGGGTTCCCGCCCCCCCCGACTGGAGAAAGACCGAGGGGCCCCCCAAAAAGACCCCGGGGAAAAACTCCCCGCTTTTGGGAAAAAAAATAGTGGGGGCCCTTTTGGGGAAAACCCGGGGGGCCCCCCTTTTGGGACCCGGAAACCCCCCCGGAGGGCAGGGGTGGGCTGTGGGGGGTGCTAGGAGAATTTTTTCCCGGGGAAGGGGCAAAAAAGTTTTTTTGAAAAATTCGTTTTTTTTGGATCTGAGAGGGCCCTTTCCTTTGCCCCTCTTGTGCTAGGGATCCAGATGTTTTTTCGATGTGCTGCTTTTTCCCCCTTATGAGGAAAAAAAAATTCTGTCTTTTTCCCCCTTTTTCTGACATCCAGAGCGAAAAAAGAAAAATGGCAATTTTGGGGGGGAACTTTTTGGGGGAAAAAAAAGGGAAAAAAGGCCCCCAAAAAAGGGGGAAAAAACAATCTTCACCCCCTCCCCCGCCTCCTCCGAAGCTGCGGAGCTGGGGTGCTAAGTTATACGAAAGTACTCGAAAACTCCCGCCGCAGCCCGGCAGAGCCGGGGTGGCTGCTGGCCTGTGGCCCTTCCGCCCAAGCGCCAAGGGTCTTTTCCCTCCGCCTTGTGTGCTCGCTGGCCCCCCTCAGTCCAGGCTACGGGTCCCCAGGACTGAAGCGGGGTAAGGAGTTGGGATGGGGAAGCTGCTTTAGTCCTACCTCCCTTTCTTCCCGGAATCTCCTATCCTTGGGTCTTGGCAGAACAGGGTGTAACTACAAGCCCCCCGCCGGTCCCAGTCGTACCCCTTGAACTCCTTTTTTTTTTTTTTGCTGGAGAAGGGCTGCATGGGTTCGCAGTGTCTGCGCCGAGCCGTGTACTCCCAGGTCGGCTGTGCGTGAGCTTTACAACCTGAGGCCTAGTTCCTTGCTCTCCTTCGGGTTCAGAGAGGACGGCCGGAGCGACGCGACCTGGCACGCTCGACCTTCGGAAATCCCTAGCATGTTTGGGGCGCTGGGTTGGCCATCCTTTATCAAACCCTGGTGGGACGTGGTGTGCTCAGTCAGCAGACTTGGTAAAAGGAAGGCCCGGCCTGTGCGGGCAAAGGAAGAAGGGTGACCATCTCGGAGGTACCCCTGACCTTGGGCGGCGTCCTGAAACTGCCACTTCTACTGTGGCGCCTTTGGAGTCTTCTTGCCGCTTTAGCCTGACCTGGGCCGCATCTGCCCTGGAGGTGCGGTGGGATTCCTATTCAGCCATCTCTTAGCGTCAGGGGCCCAGAGAGGTCAACTAGAAAGGTGATTGCAAGCTCTGGGGTAGGAGGCAGCCCTGGAGATCTCTGAAGAAATGACGTGGCCAGTGAGCCTCGGAGATCCAAGGTGTACCCACCTTTGGGCCTCTGTATTGCTTGCCATTTTGTTCCTCTTTCAAAAAACATTTCAAACTAAACGAAATAACCCCGTATCTCTGTGCGGCCTGCCCTCCCGGCGCCAAATGAACATTTGCTTGAGCAAATTGCTTCCGCCGCACTAAAAAAATTTGACTACACTTGGGATTTTGCACCCTCCGCGGTCCCGGCTCTCACCTCCTCAGCCTGATCACGCTTTAACTTTTCCTTCCTGTTGACACTCGAGGAGTGTCTTTGGCCCTTGTCAAGCCCTAAAAGAGGAAGGAACGATGTGGGAAAAGTTTACTTTCCTGAGAAGCTGGGTGGCTGCTGAGCTAAAGGAGGAGACATTTCTCGGGTTGCCTGCTGTGCCTAGCATGCGCCCCCCTCCCCATTCAAGGATTATAGGAGCTGAAAGCCAAACTGACTACGAGTGAAGGTTTCCATGTGTCTCCTGTCTCCCTAGGCCAGGCCCCCAGAAGAAACAGCTTGAAGGACTTCGCAGTGGGAGCCCTGAACTGCTCCTGGCCTCAGGCCCCCTGGATCCGTCGGGGCGCCTCCACCCGGCGGTTAGCATGATGTCTTACCTCAAACAACCCCCATACGGCATGAACGGGCTGGGCCTAGCTGGCCCTGCCATGGACCTCCTGCATCCCTCCGTGGGCTATCCTGGTGAGCAGTGGCCCTCTGCCCCTACCCCCAAGTCTCTGTAAATATTGGGGGATTCCATCCTCTAAAGTTTGAGCCCACATTGTCCCCAAACAGACCCAGGAAGGTGATTAGCCCGCCGCCTGTTGCCTAGATCTGGAGTCGAAGTCTGCTCAGGCAGTTTAGAAACTGCAGCCTACAACTGTTGAGCTTGTGGTGCCTGCAACCTGGCTCCCCGTCGAGTCCCACTTGCTAGGGAGGGCATGTTTATCCCCACCCCCGATTTATTTCCCTCGGTTGCTTTTTTTAAAAATAAAACCCTTCCCTGTGTCAACATTTCATGAGGAATCTGGACACTCGCTAGGGCCTAACATAGCCAAATTTTTCTAATGTCTAGCTTCCTTGAGAAGCAGTTCTTTCTCCCTTGTTAGAGAGCCCTCAAAAATCAGTAACTTGACCCAACTCCCGTGGCGTGATGGGGGACTCCAGCTGAGCCCTGGGTTTCTTTTCTAGATCCTAAGTATTTACTTGAGTTTATTCTCTTGGAAAGTGACCCCTGGTCCTGTTTCTGCCCACCTCTGTTATACTTCCTGCCGCTCAGCTTGGAAGTGTGTGAGTTTGGGAAGATGAGAAGGAAAGGGTGGCTTAGTTTTTAACTGCTTGAAAGGTACGGAGGGTGAAGGCCCTAAGGTTCGAGACTGGGGCCTTTAGTACAGTATGTACACTTTGTCCCACCTGTGGACAGGGAAGTTTCGTTTCCTCGGAGCTCGGCCTGTTCTTTCTATGGCGGGGGTTCTGAACCTACCAGAGGACCTGCGCGTGGCCTCTAGCGCCAGTCCTCATGGTCCACCGCTGACTCCAGGCGCTCTCGCATGTTCCCGCAGCCACCCCGCGGAAGCAGCGACGGGAGCGCACCACCTTCACGCGCTCACAGCTGGACGTGCTTGAGGCGCTGTTCGCAAAGACTCGCTACCCAGACATCTTCATGCGCGAGGAGGTGGCGCTCAAGATCAACTTGCCAGAGTCCAGAGTCCAGGTGCGCGCTCCTGGGGCTCTAGGGTTAGGGTAGGGACGCTGGATCTGGTCGGGAAAGATCTAGCCTAGGAGGTTTGATGTTGGGGCCCACTCACTGACTGCATAGCCCCTCTCCAACTCCCCCTAGCGCTGGGCTTCAGTCTGGTAAAAGGGGTAACATTAAAAGGAATGGCTTAGAGCCCAGTATCTATTCCTTGTCACTTGTGCGCTTTCAATATTGAAAGTCGTTTTGGTTTTTTTGGTTTGGGGGAGGCCAGCCATGTTCCCCGGATGTAACTTTCTCTGAAGGTTCGATAATGGTCCTGCTTCTTTGGCTACTACAGAACTGAGGCCTTAGCTCTGCTTCTGCCTTTGTCTTTCGCACCCTTGCCCTTCGTCCTGGGAATTCTAAAAGTGCAAGATGGAACTTGGCCACAGCCTAGTGCTGCCCGGGAATGTGCTCCGCAGTTGGAGTCCGTCTGGTTAGGAGTTTTCTGCAGCCGAGTGGACGCCGAGAGCAAAATCCAGATGCTGACTTTACTATTACTGAGATGAAACGTTCAGAAAAAGAAAAAAAAATCGAGTTCTGATTAGTTTAATTCTTTCTCGACGATCTTTTGTCTCACCTTCTTTCTCGAAAGCTCGAGAAGGGCCTAGGAATGCAATGCAACTGTGCCCAGGCTCTCTCCAAGGGGGTGCGAGTTTATGACTTGCCATTCCATTTGGTATCCCACCTGGAGCCAAAAGGCCCAAGGAAATCTCACCCAAGCTTCCTTCTCGAAAAGCCCCACTACTGGAGCGCTGCTTCCGTTCAGCCTCTAGCTTTGCTTCTGTTCCCACCCAAATATTTGCCCTGCCCAACTCCAGTCTCCAGGAGCCGACTCGGTGAAACCCCTCGGGCCCCAGGCTTGGTGGCCGCCCTACACTCCGATGTTCTGTACCTTTCCGCTGTTTCCTGAGCTCTTTTCAAGGAAAACAGGGCCTCCAAACTAAAACGGGGCTGCGGGGAAGCAGCCAACCGCAACAGCTTAGAGATGGCTGAACTTCTGGCTGGACAGACACAAACGTTCCGCCCTCGGGCAGAGTTGCGCTGGGCTTGGGGAGGTGCGCATCCCTCCAGCAGAGGAGGCTGACTGGGGGCTTTGCACAGAAAGATGGGGGAGGGAGCCAGAGCTGGGGACCTAGCACGTGCGGGGGAGGGGACAAGGTCTGGCAGGGCCGAGGACTGGGAGGGGTAGAGGCTGAGATTGAGAGGTTCCCGAGATCCTGGGCGGGGTGTGAGTCCGAGGGGCGGAGGAGTAGTGAGCTCCACCAGCCAGCCCCCTGATCCCCTCTCCTTCACCCTGCTTACTGCAGGTTTGGTTCAAGAACCGCCGCGCCAAGTGCCGCCAGCAGCAGCAGAGCGGGAATGGAACGAAAAGCCGGCCGGTCAAGAAGAAGTCATCTCCAGTGCGCGAGAGCTCGGGTTCCGAGAGCAGCGGCCAGTTCACGCCGCCCGCCGTATCTAGCTCTGCCTCTTCGTCTAGCTCAGCGTCCAGTGCCTCCGCCAACCCGGCGGCTGCTGCGGCCGCGGGCCTGGGTGGGAACCCGGTGGCAGCCGCGTCCTCTCTGAGCACGCCTACTGCTTCGTCCATCTGGAGCCCGGCCTCCATCTCTCCGGGCTCAGCGCCGGCATCCGTATCAGTGCCAGAGCCACTGGGCGCTCCGAGCAACGCCTCGTGCATGCAGCGCTCGGTAGCCGCAGGTGCGGCCACTGCCGCAGCCTCCTACCCTATGTCCTATGGCCAGGGTGGAAGCTATGGCCAGGGCTACCCCGCGCCCTCCTCTTCTTACTTTGGCGGTGTAGACTGCAGCTCCTACCTAACGCCCATGCACTCTCATCACCACCCGCACCAGCTTAGCCCCATGGCACCCTCTTCCATGGCTGGCCATCACCACCACCACCCGCACGCGCACCACCCACTGAGCCAGTCTTCAGGCCACCACCACCACCATCACCACCACCACCACCACCAAGGTTATGGAGGCTCTGGGCTCGCCTTCAACTCTGCCGACTGCTTGGATTACAAGGAGCCCGCCGCTGCTGCTGCTTCCTCTGCCTGGAAACTCAACTTCAACTCTCCCGACTGTCTGGACTATAAGGACCAAGCCTCGTGGCGGTTCCAGGTCTTGTGAGCCCAGGAGGGAAAGGAAGTGGAGAAGAAACGCAACTACCTGCGCCTTCCGTGGTCTCCATCCTGTTGCTGTTGCTGCTGCTGCTGCTGCACCGCCCGCCTTTGCCTTGGCTTTTCCAAAACTTAATTTTCACTCGCCCCAAAAATGTTCATTGCCTGCACTGCCGCTCCCGTCTGTGTGCCACTTGCTTGGGGGTGGAGGGTGCAGACCTTTCTCCCCCTTGGAGGTGGGGCCCGGTGCTTCTTCCTACTTGGCCCTCAATTTCTTCACGGGATAGCAGTATGCTCTCCCTCTCAACTCGTGCATCACCCCAAGTCTTTCTGGACAGCTTTTATGCACCTGGAGCCTTCAGAGGCTCTTCGCTCTGACCTTCTCTGTTTTGAGCTCAACAGTTTTATTTATTCTTTCTGGACACTGAAGTCACTAACTGGCGTATATCTACCGTTTGGAGTGCGTCCATACACACTCCTCCAAATCAAACCCACAACTCCTAGCAGACTGTCGCCCCCTCAGCTGCCCTTGATCCAACTCCCCATCTGCAGGCCCGAGCTTCCAGCATTTCCGTCTCCCCAGTGGTGAGCACTGGGCCAGACTTGCGGGAGGAGTGTGCCCCAGCCTCCTTCCCTGCCCTGCGCTGGACTGATTCAAGCTTCCGCCTCAGCGGGAATGCTGTACATACTCAGGTCCGTTCCAGGGACCACTTAAAGTTTTTAGTTGCTGTTGGTTGAACTGAGCATCTCTCTTGTTTTAGCGTCCAAGAAACAGAACTTTAAAATATATTCATCACATATATATACACATATATATATATATATAACAGAAGCAAAAAAATATTTCCCCTTTGTTCCCGTTCCTCTCTTTCTCAAACGATGGCGGTTCTTATTTTTCAGTTGTTACAAAGCTGTCCTGCCCTCTTCACACCTCCCTTTGTGTATTTATTAAAGAAACCCGCTTGGTTCCAGGAAGCTGGGCGCTGGAGGATCGGAAGTGAAGGAAACAGCTAAGTCAGGGTACAGGGGTCGGGGCTAGGCTGGGCAGGGCGCAGGCCTGACCCTTAGCCAGTCTAAGCACAATATCAAAGTTTCCGTTTGGAAACAAACAAACAAAAAAGGTGAAACTACAACATTGTGGAAAGCAAACTGAGCCCGAGTTCCAGGTCCAATTCCCACTCCCCCCGCCCCTCTCAAGCACCCCTGTCTGTTCGGTGAGTTTTTAGTGACCCTTCAGTCTCCGAAATCTGCGGAGAGTACCTGTGTATCTATCAGTTTTGGTTTTGGCCGCTTGGTCCAGTAGGTGGGAAAGTAATTTGTAAATTTGATTTGTCCGATGTGAAGATCGCAAATTACTTGTTGAGATGTAAGGCAGTCCGTCTTCTCTTCCTCTTTATCTACATTATTTCCCGAAAATAAAAGCAAATTAATGAATGGCTTGTCAGCGTTGCTCTTCTAATTCCAGCTTCGGGTCTCGGTCTCAGGGGATTAAAAGGGAGGAAATCTGTGTTAATAACCCGCGTGTTAATGACCTGCGCGAAGCTGGAGGCTGAAGAATAAGGCGGGAAGTCATGGCAAGGGGAGTCCCCGAAAACGCTCTTTTAGGGAGTGCCCCCCTCATTGGCCCCGAACGTGCTCTCTTCAATGTTTTGACCCCGCGCCTTCTTGCCATCTAGGACAGAGACAGGTGTCAGGACTCAATTCCAGAAACAGCTCCTTTCTCTTCGGAGGCAGGAGGCTGGCACCGATTTCTTCACCCTAATTGCCAGACACCAGAAAGAAGAGAGGGAGAGGGGGGAGGGGAAGAGGGTCGGGAGGCGGGAAAGCATGCCGCTGTAATGCTGTCTGAGCTGAGCCAAGAAGGAAAACAAAATGATAAAGATTAAAAAAAAAAAAAAAAAAATGTGTCCTGCCGAAGCTTCCCCCAGTGGCTTCAGGGTGACTGTAAGATCCTAATTCCAACCACGTGCTAAGGAATCTTTCTAAACCATTAGTTCACACCAGAAATGGTCCAGTTCTTTATCTTTCGTAAAGTTTCATTAAAACATACAAACAAAAACTGACCAGTGCGAGTTTCACTTCCTCAGAGGAGGAAGATGCCCGGCTGCAGCCATGACTGCAGAGGACAGCTCCCTTCCGTCTGGGGGCTACCGAAGGCCTTGTAGGTGCTACCCTTTCCAGCTCAGCCTCTGGTTCGGGACTTGGGAGACTAAACTGAAGGGAAAGTGTAATAATAACGTCCGCTGCCCGAGGAAATCCGGGGCTCAGAACTGTCCAGACTGTTCTGACAGCTCCTGTGCGAGGTGTGTGTGAATGTGCGGCCTAGAAGCCGCGCCGTGCCCACGGCCGGGAGGAAATAAGGAGACAACGAAAACTTGCCGGCAGAGTCAGCGGCAGCCCCTGCTTCTAGTGTGTGAGATTAGTGCGGGGCCAGGGGTCGCGCCCACAAGGTGGCGAGGCCTTGGAGCCTGGGCCGCGGGGAGACTGTCCCCTCCACCTAGAGTTCGGCGGCCCGGCTCCGGCCCAGGCTTTCCAACTGAGTCCCCGGGGCTGAGGGAGAGCTACCCGGGCGCGCGGGACCCCTCCAGGGCCTGCTGCCCCCGCGAAGGCTGCTCCGGGCCTGCTCCCTGCCTCGTGCGCCTTGGCCCCTGGCCCGCGGGCCCAGCGCGTTCGCGGGAAGCGGGGCTGGAGGCTGGGACAGAGGCCTCAGGAGGCCGCCGCGGAGGTCCCGCTCCAGGCGGCCCGGGGTGGGGCAGCCGCCACCTCCACAGGGTTCGGAGGCCCCGAGGCATTGAAGCGGGAGGCTGGGCCTAGCCGCCGCTCGGACGGACCCCGCAGGCCTCGGGTTCCTTGCGGTTGTCAGTCTGCCCGCTGGCCCGGGCGGTTCGCGAACTTTCCTCGCAGGGCCGGCCGGTATGGGTCAGAGCGTCGCTGGCGCTGAAGGCCTCCGCTGCCCGCGCTCAGACGCGACGCCGAGCACGCCTGCAGCACGAGGCTTCGAGGAAGAGCGGGCACGTGCTTCCCCCTGGGCCTGGGGCAGGACCCGCGCGGGAGGGGGCCGAGGTGGCCCGGGGGCGCAGGGCCGAGGGCGCGCGCCGGGGCGCAGGCTCGGGCCGCGGGAACGCGCGCGGGCCCTCGGGGCAGAGGGCCGCAGCCACCCCCGTGGGGTTTGGGGGAGTTGGGAAGCGTCCTTGGGTCACCCCTCTCTGAGAGCCCAAAGCGCGTCAGAGGCTAGAGCCCGCAGACGTCAGCTACAACTCAGCGGCCTCCGGAGCCAGAACTCTGGAGCACTGAGCAGCAAGGACACGTCCGTCCTGGGAGCTCAACGAAATCTCCTCGGGTCCGAGCGCAGCCGGTGTCTGTCCGCTCGCCCTGCAGGGCCGAAAGGCCTGCCCTTGTCGGACATGGGTGAGGGGCCTGGGGGTGACAGTTGGGCCGCCTCAGCGAGTTCTGGGTCCCCTGAAGCTCTGAGGAGAGTCAGGGGAATAAGACGTTTGTTGGGGCGCTTGTCTGGCTTTGATACTGGCTACAGAGGGTTGGAAAAGAAGGCAGTATTTCTAAATTGTGAATGTGTGTGTAAATCAGTCAAATCTTTCTTCCTTTTTTCTTTCTTTCTTCCTTTTTTCTTTCTTTCTTTTTTGAGAAAAGCCTTAAAGGACTGGGGCGGGGGTCTAAGAACAGAACAGGTGAACAAAACCTTAACGAGTGTCAGCAGATTCACACCTACTGTAGTCCAGAGACCAAAGCCGAACCAAACCAAAACACCAAATTTTTGTTTTAAAAGAAAACTACCAGCACCACCACCCACACACACCATGTAACTTATGGAAAATAGCACTCTCCATGGCTATTGTGATTCTTTTTAATTTAAAAAATAAGAGATAAATTTATTACTAACTGGAAGAATTAATTGTACTGTTAATGATGTCAAGGATGTCTGATGGCAAGGTTGTGTTTAAAGGTGAAGAAATGAAATAGATCTGGTATACAACCGTAGCCAATATTTACATTATTGGTAAAGAGAATTTGCATGATTACTATTCATGACCAGAAAATTACTTGGCTTTTGATGTAGAATTAATTTAAGAATAGCAATAGATATTTTTATAAAGTTCCCTAATTAGCGGGGTTTGGTAACATAAGCCTGTAATCCCAGCTCTCAAGAGCTGGACACAGGAGAATCAGGAGTTCAGGGCCAACCTCACCTACACAGTAAATCAAAAACCTGCCTGGGCTACAGGAGGAGACTCTATCTCAAAAAGCAAAACCAAACAACTCCTCATCTCCCCATGGACCCCCAAAAGAAAGGAAAAACTTAAAAACAGAAAAGTCACATGTGATTCTGTTTCCACACTTTGCCTTCCTTCCTTTATAAATTTCAGAATCTCATGAAAATGAAGTCTCAAGATCAACAATAGTGAAAATCAATAGCTTAAATAATATTGCATAATAATGAACGTCTTATTTGACAACAGGAAGTTACCTCAGTTATCTTAAGGAAATAAGATGTTTAGGTAAGTGTTGGGGGGTATCTAAATTATACTTTTTGAAAGCCAGAAGTTCCCTGACTGTTTTTAATATGTGATTCTCCAGAAAGCAAATGTACTTTTTTATTATTATTCTTATGTGTACTGGTATCTGAAAAGAAACACTCTGTGTGTGTGTGTGTGTGTGTGTGGTGTGTGTAGAGGCACATCTCATTTTGAGTCAATGTTTTTCTTTAGTTGTGTTTTAAAACTGAGTTGCATTTTACTTAAAGCACATTCTAGACAGTTCTTCAGAAGCCTTAAGGAGCAGAGCACTGCCCGAAGTCCTTCAACCATTTTAGTGAGATGGCAGTCAAACAGGATAGCCCAAATTGCTTTTAAGTACATCTGTGTTTGTTTCTTGGAGAGAGAGAGAAAATGGGTGTGTGTTGCCTTCAGCTGAGCCGAGCGAGCCGAGCGCTGCTGTGATACACAAAGCTGCACACCTATGTCTCTAGATTCCTGCTTGAGAGATGGAACATCCTGAACATTGTTAGAGTTGTTTCACGAAGCCTTAGAGTTCAAATAGGATGTGGGCTGTTTAATCAATGGTAAAGCCTCATCATAGAGACACTGAGAATCTAAAGAATTGCACCTCTTTTTGATGGCCAGTATTCGGATACAAAATTGCATTACATTTCCAGGTCACAAATGCCTTTTTAAAAAGGTTAATCTTTATTGAGCTGCTTATAAAAACTATTTGGAATTTTTAGAAATTCGTTTGAAGTAGATTGTAAAATTGTGATTTAAGGAATTTGAGTCCAAATTTTGGAGGGATTGAAGTGGAATATAAATAAATCATAACTAATTTTGATACTTGGGGGTAAAAACTAAATGTAAAAGTAAACGGTCTCTGATTCAACAGCATAGTGTCTAAAGAGCTTATAAAATATTTTTAGTGTACAAATATTCTTATGTATGTTTAAAGCTCTGAATGCTTCTAAGATACACCATCATCTGTCACAGCTATTTCAAATAAGGATCGTATTTTCTTTTTAAAATTTATTTTAATTTTTTTCCTGTGAAATATACATATGAAAGAAATTATAAAACAGATTTTTTACACTTTAAAAAATAATGAAATATACATGGTGTTACAAGTTTTTAACAAATGCTTTGAAAAGTAGACTTACAGTTGGTTACAATGTCAGTATTTAAACTTAATGTTAAATAAAATCATCTATGTTTTAGGTATTTTGTTAAATCCATTAGTAACTGGCTATCTTTTAAGAGAGAGGAATACTTTAAGGAGATATTAAAATTATACAGGCCTTTATAAATTCATAGGGTCTCTCGATGGTGCTTTGTCTGGTTATGTTCCTAATGAGAGAGCACCAAGAGAAGATGCTGTTTACCCAGAGTTTATATTTGATGCTATTCAAGTGATGGCTTTGGAGCCCGGTTCTAGTGCTGGCACCTCCATGTTTCAAACCTGGCCCATTCTTTTTGATTGTATATACTTTATCTTCCAGAGAGACCACTGGACTTTAGACTTAGCATGTTAATGCTGTATTTTCTTCTTCCTCTAACTCCACATCAAGGATTTTGCTTTAAAACTGTTGGGGAAGAGAGGGAGATGAGGCTTGGTGGTAAAAGCCTGTAATCGAAGTACTTGAGAGACTGGAGCAGGATTGCTGTGAGGTTGAGGCCAGCCTGGGCTACATAGCAAGCTGCTGCATTTGAGTTGGGGGGTGGTGATTGAGGACAAGTGGACAGGATCTGCATTAAGTCTCAGCTGCTTAAGACTGAGAGAGCATTCATGTGATTCTTTTTAATTTTGTACATCTCTGGCTGGGCTGGGAGGGTAGCTCAGTGGTAAATATCTATAACCCCCGAGTTCATCCTCCGCACTGGTGGGAAAGGAGTGTTTAGAAGCTTTTATTTGTTTGCAGGAAATAGTCTTTTTAGGGAGCTGCAGAAATCTAGCTTCCCGTGCTTTGACCTACACACAATTAGTCACACATACTGCTTTGTTTGATCCATTAAAGCTTGAGGGGTTGCTGGTAGGTGAGACTCAGTGACTTGGCTACTTATGCAGGGTTATATGCTGATATGTAACCAGCAGGGCTTGGCACTCAGTGTCAGAGACCATGTTCTTTGTACCAGGAGCTGCTACTTTATTTTGCAGTGTTGTAGCAAATGTTCACTCAAAAAAGATATGTTGTATAATTTGAGACCAGATTATCAGATTAATCCTAGCTGTTTGTTTGTTTACTATGCTTGTTTATCAACTGGACACGACTGGAACTCACATATGAAGAAGGAACCTCATTATAGGAATTGCCTCCATCAGATTAGCCTGTGGGCAGATCTGAGAGCCTCTCTTTCTTTCTTTCTTTCTTTCTTTCTTTCTTTCTTTCTTTCTTTCTTTCTTTCTTTCTTTCTTTCTTTCTTTCTTTCTTTCTTTTATAGCCCTGGTTGTTCTGGAACTAGCTTTGTAGATCAGGCTGGCCCCCAACTCAGAGATCCACCTGCCTCTGCCTCTTGGATTAAAGGCCACCGTACTGGTCTGAGAGGCATTTTCTTAACTGATGTAGAAGGGCTCAACCCCCTTGGGCAGTCCCATCCCTAGGCAGGTGGTCCTGGGCTGTATAAAACAGAGGAGGAAGCAGGAATGAACAAGCCAGTAAACAGCCTTCCTCCACAGTTTCTGCTTCAGTTCCTGTCTCCTAATTCCTGCACTAAAGTACTGAACTGGCTCCACCTTCATAATGGGCTGTGTCCTGTAGGTCAGGTGGACACTTTTCTTTCACAAATTGCCCTTGGTCAACAGAAAGCAAACTAGAAAATTTATTATGTTCTATGCTGGAGGTTAAACTAGGGCCTTAAGCATGCTGGTTAAGTGTCTATCACCGAGGAAATACCTCCAGCCCAAAGCTGTAAAGTTTGAGTTTGGGCAATTGAAATCACTGTGTAGGAAGTTCTTAACCTTTTTTATTTCTGGGTATCACTTCTTGTTTTAATGGTTTTCAGAGAGCTCATAATAGAGTGTTAAGTGGGGAGACTAGAGTGACATTGGGTCTCTTCCTATTTCCTCTTTTAATTCCTTACTAATTTTAACGTCTAAGTAATTTAAAAATTCCTTACTGGTTGGTTCATGTTTATGAGTAGTGTTTTCTGTTCTTGACTGAGACTTTTTTCACTCTTTATGACAGTGCTTCGCTGCAATTATAGGACTCCTGATCCAGGGAAGGTTGTGCAAGGAAGCCGAGAGCTATTTAATGGCCCTGTATACATGGCTTAATTTGCTTGTAAAGAAACATCCAGGAGTTTGTTCTAACTGACCAACTTGATAAG
Organism: Mastomys natalensis; assembly: GCA_021653895.1. Taxonomy (NCBI): domain Eukaryota; kingdom Metazoa; phylum Chordata; class Mammalia; order Rodentia; family Muridae; genus Mastomys; species Mastomys natalensis. The sequence goes on from JAJTUV010000197.1 coordinate 825,575, forward strand.
CTCTTTTTGAGTTTTGAAGTTTGCAGCTCATTTGTTGTTGTTTTGTTTTTATCTCAGCCATGACAAATTCATTTTGCGCAACTAAAGTCTGAAATTTTTAAGATGTTTTAAGCAGTTGGTAAGAGAGACCACGTCACCACGCTCTTTCTTGACAAGCAAACAGCCGAGGTCTTAGGGATAGTTTTCCTTCTTCAGCTTTGTAAAGCCCTCAAGATTCTATTCTTGCTACTGAATTTCTCTGGCTCTCTTTTATGTATGTTTAAGATCAAAATAAAAAATGTGTCTGTTCTTGTGTTCCAGTGGAGCATGAGCAGCCAAGGTCTTGTTCCTTGCATTGTCTCAGTTAGTCAGAGATTTCAGCACGTGCTCAGGCAGTGCCTGATCATTTCTTTCTTTTCTTTCTTTCTTTTTCTTTCTTTCTTTCTTTCTTTCTTTCTTTCTTTCTTTCTTTCTTTCTTTCTTTCTTTTTTTTTTTTTTTTTGAGACAGGGTTTCTCTGTGTAGCCCAGGCTGTCCTGGAACTCACTCTGTAGACCAGGCTGGCCTCGAACTCAGAAATCCACCTGCCTATGCCTCCCAAGTGCTGGGACTAAAGGCGTGGCCACCACCGCCCGGCTACCTGATCATTTCTGAGTAGCTTTTATTTGAACTTTTAGGTTAGAAGCTAGGTTTTGTTTTGTTGGATCTGCTTGTCCACCCTTCTTAGTCTTTGATCTTCATCTATAAAATTAAGACCTTTTGGTCACTATCACATCTTTTGTAAATTGCAAAAGCTTTTCAAAAATTTGGGCCATTAAAATGTTAGTATACATTTATTTAAAATCTCATAAAGTTTGTGTGTACATTACATCAGTGGGATCACGGCTGCCCAGGTACAGAAGCGGCGCGTGCAGACTGAGAGCCCTGCCTGGGGTCCACTGCCGCACTCTCCGCCCCCCAGAGGCGGCTGTGACCCTGTGCTCAGGGCTTCTAGTGCTTCTTCTCTAACTTGACTGCTGATCTGCATTCCTAGACCATGTACGTTCATTTCCCATGTTCAGAATGGTGTGTGAATAGGATTGTGTTATTTTGTTAACCCCTTTGCATTTAGTTTATAGTTGTATATCAATAGGTTCATTGCTGCATGTTATATAGTATTCCTCTGTGTGACTATACCACAATTTATCTATAATTATGTTTGTTGAGATGTTTCCTCTTTGGGAAAATTGTGACAGTCACTCTGAATACCCTTTGTATATATAATGGAACACTTATAAGGTATATTTGCACATTTGTAAGGTATATTTTACATTTCTGAGCCTTAGGGAATTGTATGTTTTTAGTTTAGCTAGATGCTGGCATAATCATCCAAATTTTCTGGATCAATTTACATTTCCAGATAGTAAATGAGAATTCTAGTTGCTCCATACTTTTCACCTGATTATTATTGAAATTTCCAGACTTTGACAAGTTGAGTATATAGTACTGTTTCATTGTGAAATCATGTTTTCTTGATCATGTAAAGGATTGAGCGCTTTTTTTTTTTCCTTATTTTTCCTGTCTATTTGGTTTTCTTTAGGCACACCCCTCTCATGAGATCATACACCTCATCTCTGATTTGTGGGTGCTCCTTATATATGCCTTATGTGAGTTCTTCATCAGCTGTATGTGTTGAACGGTCTTTTATTCTGTGTATCATTTACAAGTCTGTGGATTGTATACTCACTCACACGAGCACAGATGCTCCCGAGACTGGAAGAAGGCGTCCCCAGAGCTGGAGTTGCAGGTTGTATGAGCTGCCTGATATCTGTGCTGGAAGCTGAACTCAGTCCTCTGCAAGATCAAGTGCTTTCAACTGTTAAGCCGTCTCTCTGGCTCCTACTTTTATTTTGTGCATATGAGGTGTGGCCATGTGTGTGCGTGTGCGTGGGAACATGGCACAGACTTGGAAGTCAGAGGACAACTTTCAGGAACCATCTATCTCCTTCCACTCTGTGGGTTCCAGCACTTGAACTCAGTTTGTCAGGCTAAGTAGCAATCACCTCCACCAGCTGAACCATCTCACCAGACCCTTGGAGATGGTTTTTAGGCAGCTGAATTAATAAGGCTTGTACTTTTTGTATGTCTTATGAACTGTGAAAATTCTTTCTTCTTGTTCATAGAATTATCCTTTTACATTTTCTTATGAAACATTCCTTACAGTGTTTGCCTTAAAGGGATCATTATTTGATCCCTGCTTCATGGATTATGTCCAGGGCTTTGCGCATGCTGAACAAGTATTCTGCTGTTGATCTGCTTCTTCATCCTTTCTCTATTTCTTGTGTGTAATATCTGATCGTCCTGCTTTTCTTCCTGAGACTTCCACTACTTACATCAATGCAAATACCACCTTTAGGTGCTGAATCCAAGTTTTAATTTTGAAGTTGTTTGTAACTTCTTAGCTGAGACACCCATATTATTCTCGATCCGAATGTCTTGAAAATATTTGCTACTCAGAAATAATTATTATTGTTGTTGCTCTCTGCCTATCTATTCTGTCTCTTTCTCGGTCTGTCTCTCTGTCTCTGTCTCTGTCTCTCTCTCTTTCTGTGTGTGTGTGTGTGTGTGTGTGTGTGTGTGTGTGTATGAGTGAATGTCCAAAAACAACTTTTATTTCTTTCCTTCCAGTGGGGTTGAGCTCAGGTTGTCAGGCTTACTGAAGTTATTTTTAGCCTGTTACATTTGCTATAGATTAAGTCATCATGAAAGCCAACTACCTGGTGGAATCTTTGACTCCTTTCTTTTCTCCTCCAGCTAAATAGTCATTGTGCCCAGGTGATTTCACTTCTGAAATGCATCTCTAATCCATTCATTCCCTTCTCTCCACCCCACAATCACCACTCCGAGTCCTGCCTACCGTAGTACCATAGCTGTCTAATTGGTTTTCCTTCTTCTCCTGTCTCTGCTCAGTTTTTCACATTACCACAAAATTTTCTTTCTAAGCAGCAATTGTATCGCTTTCCTGCTTTTATAGCCTTTCATTGCCTCCACTATAACAGAAAGTGTAGATCTTTCACAGGACTTCACCACCACCCTGCAGGAATCTCACTGTGCACCAAACATGCAACTTATGTTTCCCAAGGAGGCTGTGTAACTCATTGTGCTTTTCTCTGTGTTATTCTCTCAGCCTGGAATAGCCTTCCTTCTCTCTATGCCCACTGGGAAATCCTTCTCCTCCATCCCTGTTCCCACACAGATTTAACCCTTTCCACCCCCAGCCTCTTCTTTCATCCTTTAGTACAGAACATTTGTTATGGGTATCCCCTGCACTACCAAAGACTTTAAAGACACAGAACGTTTTACAGTATTTTTATTCTCAGCTCCCAGGAGGGCATAATTTATAATAATTTTCCAGAATACTTAAGTTTAAGAATTGTGCTGACCTTAGTAGGGCAGAAAGGAAATATTTGCATTAATTAAAAACTTGTAATTAAAAACAAATGTAGTTGACAAAATACAATATTGCACAAATAAACTCAGCTGCACTCTCCTCATTTTTTAAAAGGGTAATTAGTTTTGAACAGACTTAGACAACAAAGTTAAATTTATTCAAATAAATTCTCAGTATTGCTGAAGACTTCCTTTTTAGAGAATACATCGAGCAGATTCTACTTTGTTGTACTTTTTATAATACTGTCAGACCAGTATTATGATAAGTATTAACTTGCAGTGTGAAGATCTTTGTTAAGCAGTACAGTGATGCTCACCAGCTTTGGCTGTATTGGTTTGTAGGCTCCAAGAAGAAACACCATGTGGTGATTGGCATATCTTTTCCTGGAGCTCAAGCAGTGTAAGACTCCACTACTGGGGTGTGCTAACAGCTTGATCTAGTCCTCTGGAGGACACTAGGGACACTAGTGTTTAGAACATGTAGATGTTTCTCTCTGTTGTGTTCATATTACTGATTACACACACACACACACACACACACACACACACACACACGAGCATTCCAAGTACAAATATTCTTGGAGGAAATGCTCTTCATTAAGATGCACACTGACAGAGTTTTTTGTTTTTCAGATTTTCAGGTCCACCTGGAACTTGTAATGTTCCTGCCTCAGCCTCTTGTGCAATGAGATTAAAGACACACGCCAGGCAAGCCCAGCTTATGTTGTTTACATGTGAAAGTGTAACTGAACTAAGTCTCTAGAAGCTTGAAAAATATGTCTCATATATCGCAGACAAATTACCATTTGAGAAGTCTGCAGATTTTTAATAAACCAGCCCACAATTCTAAAAGCAACTTGTAGAAAAAGTTAGAGAATGTGTGCTTATTCTAACTCTATTTTGAAATGAACTAAAACTAATTTAAAGAATGGAAGGCACAAACTCTTCAAGAACAAAGAGAACAAGGTTTTGGAAGCTGAAGTACTGATGGATGGATAGTAACTTAGTCAGAGAAGCTGAACACAGCCTGCAAGCAGCCTTCAACCTGATGTACCTGGCTAGCTGTGACAGGAATATGGACGTTACTTTACAGATGTTGTTGGTTCCCAGTGCAGTCAGGATGCTCTCATGAGGAAGCAAGAGCACCATCTTAGGTTGAAGTAGTCAGTTGTCTCCACTTTAAACGTTTAACCCTGGAGATAGATTATTATAGATCAAGTATACTATATCCTGGGGATGTGTGGGCTGGTTTCCTCTTCCACATCTTACACAGCCTCTTTAGGAAGTAGGAATTCTAGATGGAGATCCCCCCCATACCTGATAGCCCTTTAAGCTGCACCCAATATGTTCCTTTGGCAAAGTATAAAACTAACAGCAGCACGAGCTGTCTAATGTCAGACTTGCTAAAATTTGTCATTTTCTACCACCAGCCCTTTTTTTGACAGGTTGGCTTGGAGCTTGCTATATAGACCAGGCTGGCCTTGAACTCACAGAGATCCACATGCCTTTGCTTCCAGAATGCTGGAAGTATACCTCATCAGGCCATAAAGTTTGTAGATATTTTCTTTCTGCATTTCCTTTCAGCAAACACATCACCCAAATCTGTGAACTCTCTTCTCTACACACTGACTGACAAGGAAGTAAAGCATACACAGCCAAGACACTGAATACACCACAGAGTCAGTCACCAACTGGACCTTGACGTCACAGGCTTTGTAGCTATCTCCATATTTTTTTTGTATTTTCAAAAATTCTTTATATTGATTCTTCTTGAACCTTCATTTCCTCACCATCGCTTTTATCTACTTCTTCATCCACTGGATAAGGCTTACACTCCTGGCGCTGCTTGGGCCAAGGCACCAATAACTTGCCTATCATCCAAGGGACAATATTCAGTCCTAATCATCTTTAATCTCTTTATAACACTTCATTTGAGTAGTCACTTTATCCTCTATGAAATACCTGTTGTGTGTGTGATAGGAGCAAACCCAGATGCTAACACTTCAGGGTACCTCTTCATCTGATACCAGGTTTTACTCTTAGTTTCCTTTGTGGCTGCTCTTTTTCAGTTTCCCCATTAAGTTTTGATATTGAGACTCCTGTTGATGACCTTTTTTTCTCTAATTTTATATGCCTTTGATGTGTGTAGCTGTAACAAATTAAGGGTACTCAGTTGATCCCAGGCGGCACTGCTCCTCATCTGACCTGTCTTGTTCTGTATTCTTTCGACACACACCAGCCTTTTTTTTTTTTTTTTAACACTAGAGAAGACCACCTCATTTATACTAAGCAAACCATCAAATAATACATAGTATTACGTAAAGGAAAGTGGGAGGGCTGTGTGTATCTCAATTTGAAATAAAATCTTTCCTTTGTGCTAACGATGCAAGCAGGCAGCAGGATCCATGAAGGGTGGCACGCAGAGGTGATTGCTCAGACACTGTTTCCCTGACAACTTCTCCAGCTCCTGTTGCTTCCCGCTCTGGAAGGGCATCCCCTCTCTACGTCAGTGTTGGCTGAAGGGGGGGTCGTTCCCTGATCTGTGCAGATTCACTGGATTCTCACTATCTCAGTCTTCTGTTTCTTCTTGGTCCTCTGAACCAGTGTGAGGTGCAGTGGAGTGACCAGGCCAGCCCAGTCAGTCAACAGGTTCTCCAGCGCAGGAGTGAGGATTAAAAGAAAAGAGACAATTAGACAATATCATACACAGCTTTTTATATTTTTATATGCTCTAAACAGCTCAATGGCTGGGCCACTTCTTAACCTCCACCTGGCTCATGCACCCCGCTCCGATATACCTGAGTTATTACTTACTAAAATCTATATTCCATCTTTGCTGCCCTAGGCCCAGTCACGCAGCCCTCTCAAGCTGTGTTCCCTAGCTCCTACATGGTGACTATGTTCTCTGTCCTGCACCTCTCAGGCGTGGTGTCTTGATTCTCCTTCTCCCGGCATGGCAGATTGCTCTATCCTTCCTCCTTCCTTGGTCCCTTGCCCAGGAATCCTAAAAATCCCGCCTCTGACTCCCTGCCCAGCCGTTGGCCACTGGCAACTTTATTTACCAATCAAAACCAACTGGGGGGCAGGGTTCCCTCAGTGTCTTACATGCCACATGCAGATTCTCCTGCAATTTTGGGGACCAGATTAACATAACATACAAGCAGCATTAGAGTAACCCCCCCTCCTTTTGTCCCTTTAAAAAGGCTCTTTTCTCTCAGATATATGTTGAACATAACTATAACAATTATGTAATTTTGGCAGTCTAGATAAATTACTCTATCATCTATCCTAACTTAAAGAATTTGCAATTCTATGCTTGAATTTTGTTGATTTTAATTTATATTACCATCTGAAAAACATCCTTTTAAATCTGGATCATCTTCCTTAATTCATTTATGCCCATGTTTTCAGGCACTCTGGGTCTGCATCTTCCCTCATGTCTAGACTCAGTTGTGACCTGCCTGCCATACACACACAGCCCATCCCCTGTGCTTTGCTTTCTCTCTGTGTTAACAGCACCTGCATCCTTAATCTCAAGAAGGGAACTAGAATCATCTACAGCCCTCTTCTGTTTCCTAGTTACCAAGTCCAGCCCACACAGTCGCTTAGTGGTTCTTCATTTGCATTTTAGGTATGATATAATATGTTACTGCAGTCTCTGACCTCATCCATTCCTATAACTAACACCCCTGCTCAAGTGCTGTTCTTGTGTACGAATCCTGGGATGGCTAGTTTGCAAAGATGGCCTCCAATGAATGGCTTCTCCCAGGATTCATACCCTTGTATAACCCTCTCCCATAGTGAACCTGAGTTGACCCTGCTGGTCACTCTAAGGACTTTTGAAATGAGGCAGAGTGATGCTGAATTGATTCCAAGCCTCACCTACCAAAGGTCAAACTGCCTCAGTTTTGCACATTGACAGGCATACCTGCTGGAGAACCACATGGAAAGAAAGACCCAGGCATCCTACAATCTCTAGCAAATCCATCCCTTACATTTCCATCAAGATGCCATACCTATGAGACATGAGTCCTGGGCATTCCAAACCTGAGCCTCCCCCATGACTCAGCTCTGGGCAGTATCCCATGAAGCTACAGAAGTGCCTGTTGAACCAGATCAACTCACAGACTTATTTGAGATAACAAGTGCTTGCTTCTTGTCTGAAGTTACTAAACTTTGTGGTTGTGGGTCAAGACTGAGGAGAACGGGCCTGGAGCAAGAGTGAGGTGTAGACATGTCCAACCCCAAAATTTCATCTTGAGATGGCAGGAGAAAAGATCACTCCCTCCCTGTTCTGGGCCTGCATGCCCCAGGCACATAGGCCTACGACCCCACCACCACCACCATTGAGGTAGTCACATAGTCCTGATGGCCAAATTACAGGTTTAAGTACCTAGAATTCCTCTTCATGCAAACAAAACATTCCCAGCACCTCAGCCCCAGCCAATAATGTACACTCTCCCTGAACACCCCTACCCACTCCTCAAGGTTTGTACAGCCCTTGTTACCCCCAAATAAAGGAGAACTGTTTCGTAGAATATCATCTACAAGAGCTGTTTCATTGAATATCATCTAGAAGGGCTGTTTCATTTTCCCAATAAAGAAGAGCTGTACCACTGTAACCCATCTTGGAGAAGGGTGCAGAACAACATGTGGTGACATATTTATTTCACAACAGATAACCAAACAAAACAAAACCTCCCTCTGTTCCCTGTCTGCCACAGTCTCTCTTCTTGCCGCATGGCCTTTGTCCTGTGAGTCTTTCCACTGGGTGTGGGAAATCCCTGAATGTACTGCTGCTGCTTCTGTGTATTTACCCCTACTTCCATTTAGGTTTTTAAACTACAGCCACTATTGTTACTATATTCCTAGTTAACTTTTGCATCTTTGCTTAGACATGACTAACCTGGATGAGTAAGTTGGTGGGTGGCATCGCTGTCCTTCGTAATGGCAAACACCAATTCCTGGCAAAACAGTGGTCAAGAACGTACAGCTGAGCTTTCCGTAAGCAACAGCTCATTCTCTGTGAAGTGTAAACAATAATATCCATTACTTATAAGAGTGTTGGGAGCATGTAAGACTAATCAAGTATACTAGCTATTATAACTGTTCATCATAGTTATCATGAGCAATGGCTCATTGCTGCTTATTAGAATCCCAAAGTGCTGATAGAAAATGACTGACTAAATTTAGAGCAGTTGGATTTACATTGATCTAAATGAAGACATAATTTTAAACCTAATTTTTATTGAGAGAAACAGTAAGTTTATGTATCTGTGTGTGTATGTCTGTCTCTATGTCTCTGTGTGTGCATGTGTGTCTCTGTGTGTGTCTTTGTGTGCATGTGTGTGTGTCGGTGTGTCTGTCTGTCTGTCTGTGTGTGTGGGTCCACAAATCCCCATTGTCACCATTTTTTCTGTAGAATGCATCAGCACAGTTTGCATCCACACCACATTTCCCAAGCTTGTCTACAGTTCAGGGCTGGTCCCGTTAAACTATAATGTTCACTTCTTCCTGCTTGCAGTCATATCACCACTAAACTACGTTTTGTGTAAGTTTGCCTGTTTTAGATCAACATGAAGTGAAATTCTGAGGTACTCGATTTCCTGTATGACTTACTTTGATTAGACTTGCTTCTCTGGAGCTGGTCTGTGTGGCAGAGTTCGTCAGCATTTCCCTTCCCTCTCGTGTTAGTGGCCTGAGCCCAGAATGTACAATGACCATTCATCCATCATTAGACACTGGATTTGTCTTCACTTTTTGGCTCCTACGGACATTGTCGTTATGACATGAGTATTGAAACCTCTGTGCTTGAGGAGTCTAACAGAAGTGGGCTTGGTCTATTGTATGCAAGTCTGTCTTTTATTTTTTGAAGTAGCCACTGTGTTATTCCTCAGAGACTCACCCTCCAGTATTGCTTCTCTATATACTAAGAGAAATGATATTTTCTAGTGTTTTCCTTTTACTTCTTCCTAACAATTAATTACATGTTCAGTCATCATTAATCATTCATACATGAACATGCTTGCTGCCCCTGGATATTTCTTCTTTATTGAGATTTATGTTTAAGTTCTGTGCCTATTTTACTTTCAAGGCAGGCTTTCTCTGTGTAACAGTCCTGGCTATCCTAGAACTCACTTTGTAGTCTAGGCTGGCTTCAACTCACAGAGATCCTCCGCCTCCGCCCGCCTCCGCCTCCGCCTCCCCGCCTCCGCGCCTCCGCCTCCGCCTCCGCCTCCGCCTCCGCCTCCGCCTCCGCCTCCGCCTCCGCCTCCGCCTAAGTCCTGGGACCAATGGTGTGCGCCACCACCGCCCAGCCTGTGCCAATTTTTAAAATCTGTTTTTGCCTTTTCTTTTTGCTGTTGAGTTATATGAATTACTTATATATTCTAGACATTAAATCCATATTTTTTTCACTCCAGTGATTGCTATTTCATCCTGGTAATACTGTTTTTTCGTATATAAAAGTTTTTAATTTGATGTAGCCCTGTGTGTGTATGTCTCTGTGTTTGTGTTTGGTTTCCTGTTTTTGTATCATATCCAAGAAATCATTGGCAAAATTCAATAACATAAACATTTCTCCTTTCCCCTTTCCTGTTTCTAGTGTTAGTGTTTATATTTCCCTGGTGTGGTTTTGTACCGTAGTAAAAAGGCAAGGATGTGACTCCATTGGTCTGCAGGCACAGCTTTCCCACGAGCAGCAGCTATAAACCACCCTTTACAACTAAGCGTTTGCTTTCCCTTGCTAAAAGTCATCTGATCAAATTGTGTTTCTAGGTTCCCTGTGAGGCTGTTCTTATGCCACCACTACAGTGTAGCAGGATGTTTATTCTGCTACGTTGTATTCACAGTGGAGCTGGGAGAAGAAGAGAGAAAGGGGAGGGGAGAAGAAGAGGAAGGGGAGGGGAGTAAAAGAGGAAGGGGAGGAGAAGGAGGCTAACAGCTATGGAGAACCATGGATGGGTCGAAAGCTGTCCTGGGTAGCAACTTCTATCAAAAGGTTAGATATTGGGTAACAACTCTAATTGTGTGGGCATCTCGTTGATTGAGCATTTTAAATATATAAATCCTTTAGGTAATCATTAAGCTTTAAGAATCTCATTTCTAACTGGGTACTGTAAGAATGGCAGATATTGTCTGGGGTTCAGCTGAGCTTTGTGGATGCAGCATGGTGGATTCGCAGAGCCATCCCCCACAATGGCATCTCATGGGTAAATGCCAGGGCATGCTCATCTAGCTAGCTGGAGCCCTGGTCAGAGCCGAGGTGCAGCAGGAACATGATGGCTCCCCGGGAACAAGCTGGACCGGCACCATTTTCTAAATATCCCCCCAACACTACAGTGTTTTTGTTTTTTACTTGTAAATTTTACTTTTCTTTTAAAAATATTTGGCTTGGTTTGTTTTGGCGTGGGTCAGGATGGGCTCCATCAGTAAGATCTTGCCTTCCAAGGATGAAGGTGCCCAGAACCCAAATAAAAACCCAGATGTAGTGAGGTAATCCCCGGGCTGGCAAAGTTGTGGCACTGATGTGTAGATCTTTGGAAGGCTGCTGGCCAGCTAGTCTAGACTACTTGGCCACGTTCCAGACCATTAAGAGACCCTCTCAAACAAAAGGTAGAAGGTGTAGAGGGAGGTGTTGATTCCCTAATTGGTTCTTGATTGTGTCAATAAAGGAAGCAGAAGCCAATTGCTGGGCAAAGGGAAAAAGGTGGGACTTCAGTTCCCAGGAGGAAGAGAAGGGACATAGAGAAAGAGGATCAGACCAGACTTTGAACAGGTAGGAAGCCGCAGACGTGTAGGTCTTGGGGCCCCTAGAGTTTGTAGCCTCTACCTCGAGCAGGGGCCAAGGAAATGGAGAGAGCTAGTTGATAAAATTAGGGCAGGGAATTTTTCGCCTAGCCATTGAGTTATCTGGCTAGTTTTAAAATAATAAAACTGTCTAGTGTTTTCCCTCCACAGCACTAAGGTGCGCAGAAGGAGAAAGGGCAGCTGGGCAGTTGTTGGAGGACTGGTGTAGCTAGCCAGTGGATCTCGAACTGCAGATCCTGGTGTTCTCAGGAAAGGTGCTATTTGGCCTTTGGTGAAGGGCTAGTGGGGTAATCGCAGCTCCCAGGAAAAAGTGCCAGCTGGCCATCGTGGACCTTAGTGAGATTGGTGGAGGCAGCTGATCTTGGAGCCTAACTGAGAGCACAGGAAGAGCACCTGAGAAGGCAGAAATGTGTCTTTTAAAATTATACACATCAAGAAGGCACCTGAGTGGGATCGATGTTATCTTCTAGCCTCTATATGCACACACATGCATATGAACACCTGCACACGTGCACCAGCACTTGAACTACAAACATATACACACATCGACCAATGAATATTTATATATTTTATGGTATGGAGCATATTTTGTGTGTATGTGTGTACACTATGGAATGACATTTATCCCCCACATACTTATTTTTTTATGCTGATTTGTTTCGAATGCCTCGAAGGTACATTTTCCATTGAACTAACTTTACTATTTCCAGTCTCTCTACTTCTCAAATCACAATCTTCTATTGTTTTTTTCTGGAAATTAAAAGTACACTGTACCCAGTGATTGCTTCTATCATTTCCTTTCAATTGTTCTACTTTAGTACTCTGTTGCTTTTTACACCAATCAATTTTCTTAAAGAATTTTAGTTGATGCATAATTGTACATATGGGTTCAGTATGACAATTTCTTGTGGACAGTTATGTAAGGACCTCATCAAGATAAGTTTTTCCTTTCTTAAGCGTTTATCATTTCTGTCTGTTAGGAACATCCAGATTCCTCTTTTAGTTCCTATAACTTTTCAAATTATTTGCTTTTCTTTGTAGCATTCACAGGCCTAGAACTTGCTATGTAGATCATGCTGACTTCAAACTCATAGAGATTCACTGACTCCTCAGTGCTGTAATTAAAGACATATACCACCATGCCTGGCTTTTACAGCCTTTTTTACAGATAAGCTTTATTGTATATATTAAGGTGTATTTGTGACTTTTGTAGTAAACTCTCAAACTGGGCCTATTCAAGATCAGTGATTTGTTCTCCTGGGTCTCTTGATTTATTTCTTCCCTTCCTCCCTCCCTCCCTCTTCCTTCCTTCCTTTTTTTCTTTATCCTGTTTCAAAAAGCTTTATTTTTACTTGATCCAAGACTTGGGAGAGGCTCCAGGGTGGTTACAAAGCTGCCTAGTGGCTTGAGAGGTTCATTCAGGTGGAGGTCCAGAGGCAGACTGGTGCAGAGCAGAGGAGGGAGGCCCTTGGAAGATGATGCCTCCTAGTCATGCTTAAAGAGTGAGCCACTTAGATACTGGTCCAGAGATGCTGGGGCACACGAGTCTGCACTGGCTATGGCTCTGCTAGCCTATGGAGGTTGTCAGATTGTTATCCATCTTCTTGATGAGCTTCACATCCTCATCCAGGAAGTGGTTTTCCAGGAAACGACAGAGATGAGAGGTAGTGGCTGACCTGGAGTATGAAGCTAACCATGAAGAGATGGTGCTGCCTTGTCCTAGGAGCTGAAGGCGATTAGGAGATGGTCCCCAAGGCTTCCTGCAGCTGGAGAGACTGGAAGGTGACTGGAAGCTAACAAAGAGGGAGTCCCAACCAAACACTGTTGAAGCAAGACACAGATCCATGGGACCTCCAAGGTGCTGCCCCCTTTTTCTTTCTGTCTGTCTGCCTGTCTACCTACCTACCTTCCTTCCTTCCTTTCTTTCTTTCTTACTAGATCTTGCTGTGTAGCCCAGACTGGCCTTGAATTCACCATTTTCCTGCCTCTGCTGGACCTGTTCAGGACCATCCCTTGGCAGTATCTTGAAATTTCATATGAATTTTCTCTTTCTTCCTCTCCTCTCACCCTTGTCTTACTCTTTTTTTTTTTTTTTTTTTTGACAATACCTCAGTCTGTAACTCGGGCTATCCTGGACTTTGCTGTTTAAGTGATAGGATTAAACAATTCTGTATGCCTGCTTCTTTCTTCCTTTTTGAAGTAGGGTCTTAAAATGTTGCCTAGGCTGCCTTCAAATTCAAATGTGACTGCCGTCTCATTCTCTCCAGTGAGAATCTTGGTTCAGTTCCAGATTTTCCTACTTGTAAAAGTTGTTCTTGGGGTGGGAGTGGAAGCAGGAGAGATGTCTCCGCAGTTAAAAGTACTCCCTGCTCTTCCAGAACATCCAGTGTGGCTCTCAGCAGTCATGTTGAGTGCCTCACTGCTGTTTGTAACTCCAGTTCCAGGAGTTCCAGTGCCCTCTTCTTGCCTCCATTGGCATCCCAAACACTTGGTGTACACACACACACACACACATACACACACACACAGACACACACACACACACACACACACTGAAACCATGCTCTTTGAAATGTTATTATATTAACAGTATTAAATCTTGAATTCCAGGAATGTAAGATGCCATTCTGTCTTATTTGGTTTCTTTCAGTAATGTATTATAATTTCCAATGCACTAACCTGATATTTAATACCTATTCTTTAATATTTGATTCTCTTGAAATTATAACAAAACATGAATAACACTTACCATCTTATCCAGTTTTTAGTATTCAGTTAGTGTTGCTAAGTATAACCTACATTATGGTCCAGTCAATCTTCAGTACTCCTCATGTGAAAAACTGAAACTCTAGTTAAAAGCATGATTCCCCTTATACCTTCCCCTATATCCATGGCAACTACTTGATCACTTTCTGTCTATATATTTGACATCCTTGTATGAATGATCTCTCTGTGGGTAACAGATTTTAATGGGCATGTGTCCTAAGAACTCATGAATGTTATAATGTATTAGAAGGGTATGCATCACATACCCATCACATTTTATTCATCTTTTTATTGCAAATTGGGTTGCTTTTACATGCTGGCTGTTATGGTTAATCCTGCTTTAAACATGAGCATACAAGCATATTACAGTACCAGGACCACTGTAACAAAACATTGTGACTGGGTGGCTTAAACAATAGTAATCAATTTTTTCATAGTTGGAGAGACTAGATATCTAGCATCACAATTCTGCATGGCTATTTTCCCATGTTGCCTTTCTATGTGGCTGGTAGATGGCTACTTAAGTTTTTCTTTTTCTTCTCTCTTTACCTCCCCTCTTTTGCCCTCTCCTCCCACCTCTTTTTTCTAAGAGAGGGTATCATAGAGTACCAAGCTGGTTTGCTTGGATTAGTACAACTTTAAACTTCTGGTTTTCCTGTCTCTACCTCCCAAGGGCTGGAATTACCACTGTACCTGAAACTCACTGTGTAGATTAGGCTAGCTTTGAACTCACAAGATCTGCTTGCCTTTGTCTGCCCAGTACTTGGATCTGTGCTTGGCCACATTTGTTTTATTTGGTGCAGGGATAAATACCAGGGCTTCACATGTACTGGCTAGGAATTCTACCAGCTACATCTCCGAGCTCCCTCTTTCTTCCCCATTTAATGTATCATCTCAAAGAAACAGACTTTACAAAAAGATATAGGAAAGTATGGGATGGAAAGAGAAGATTAAACAGATAAATAGGCATGGGAGACCATCACCAACTAGCATTGATTTATCCCATGAGTTAGGATTTCCACATGCTTCCGTCTATAAAGACAGATATCTGTCTGCAACCTTGATTCTAATTCTTTTGTATACATACCCAGAATGAAATCACTGGGTCATCTGGTAGTTTAAGACTTTTTAAGAGCCCACTATGGAAGTATGATATTGCTTTCTATTACCATGAATGGCATGTAAGCATTCTAATTCCTCTATATCCTCTCCAATATATATTTTTTATTTTTGATTTGAATATGTATATATGTCCTGCAGGTTCTTGGGATGGAACTCAGATTTTGTGGCTTTACCTCATGAGCCACCTCACTTGCCTGCAACATGTATTTCCTATTTTCTTTTATAATGGCCACTCTAATAGGTGTAATTTGTTCTTTTTAATGTTATTGTAAATGAAATTGCTTTTTAGTTTCTTTTTCAGATTGTTAACTGTTAATGTATAGAAATAAACTTATTTGTGCACATGTATGCAGTTGTAGGCACACCTGTATCTGCACAGAAGCCAGAGGAGCATGTCAGGTGTCCTGCTGTATCACAATGCCTTGTTCCCTGAGATGGGGTCTCTGACTGAGGGAGGAGACCACCATTTATCAGGGAAGCCACATGGCTAGCACTCCCTAGCAATTCTTCTGTCTTTGCTGGGTTACAGGATTACAGAGCCATGGCCAGCTTTTACATGGAGGCCAGGTTCCATGCTCATATCCAACATATGCCACATTGGCATACACCAGTGTGCCCCGTTCTGTGTCCTCCAGCTTTGCTGAATGTTTATTCATCCTAGCAGATTTTGGATGGATTATACTACATGGAAAATCACCCCTCCATGATTAGAGATGATTTTACTTCTTCATTCTGTCTTGAATCCCTTTCATTTTTCTCTAGTTGCTCTTCTCAGAACTCTAGTGTAGTCTGACTAGACAAGGATGCAAAAGTGGGCACGTATGACTCACTGAACAAAGAAAATCAGGCATGTTTGTTTTTTAATTTAGTTTTGGTTCAACTATGCTACAAAATATCTTTTGTATGGAGTGTAGCCTTTCATGTGAGGATAAACTGGCACTAATTCTGTTCCAGTGTGAAGCACAGAAGCTTATTGAATGTGAGACGAGATCATATGGACCTGTGAGGCACAGAGGGTAGGAGAACATTCTCAGACAAGACGTCTTAACAAAGGTGTGGTCATGGCAGCAGGAGCCACCCCACCACTAGGAGGCAGTCCCCAGCTGTCTCAGGGCCAGACTGAATGTGTTAGCTGGATTCTACACATATTAACAACTGTAACAAACATGATGCAGTTTAGGAATTAGTATGAAGGGAAGCTGAATAAGTTAAGTTTGTATGTTTCCCATGATGCTTGGCTTCACTGATATGGGTCCATGTGACTCACCACTCACATGTTAAGAATGAAAGAGAAAGCTACCCATGATCTTCCTTGAAGAGTAGACTGGGACATGCCCTACTCCTCGACCTCTTCACATTCATAGATGGCAAGTGTACTTTTCGTTTAAAGTTGAAAATATTTAGTCACAGTGGCATCTTAGTTAATTTCTCCAGAGAGTTGAATGCTATAACAATCTACAGATAGGTTCCTAAGATTGAGAAACTTAATGTAAGTAACCAGTGTATGCATCAACATAACTGTATTTTTCAAAATTTATAGTTCATCTCTCTATTGCACACAACTAAATCTGTGCAATAAACTAGACTGGCCTTTAGGCAGTTTGTTAGGTTGAGTCAGAGTAATTCTTAAAGTGACGCAACGTTCTGATGATTGCTAAACCCACGGCTTCTGCTGCTTCCTGCCATGCTGGAGTCTTCCTAGCAGCTGCTGTGGTCCCCTAGCTGGATTAGCTCCCTCGCCTTGGGTGGTAAACCAAAGATTCAATTTTTGTTGCCTAGTTACAAAGATTTTTTTTTTCCACAAGTAGTGGAAGATAACCATTTTTGCATACTTTTTTGGTTGTTTTTACTGTTGCTTTGTTTTCTTTACTACTCTGCAATTTCCCTTGAAGACAGGTAGACATAGATTATACTCTTTTATGTTTTATCATAATCAAATACTAAGAACATAGTAAAAGCTGACAAATTATTTTCTTTTAAATTTTTATTTTTTAAATCTCTGTGTGTGTGTGTGTTTGTGTGAGATTTTATGTGTACCATGAGTGTGAAGGTATCCACAGAGGCCAGAGGGCATTGAATTACCTTGAACTTAAATCACAGTCAATTGTGAGCCATACCGTGTGGGTGCTGGGAACCTAATCCAGGTTCTCTGCAAGAACAGTAACTGTTCTTAAGCACTCAGCCATCTCTCTAGACCTAAGTTATTTTATCCCAGTCATACTGTATTTTCCAATATTTACTATAACTATACTGTTTTTTAACGATATTAAATAAACAACTTTTATTCATTTAACTATGTGTGTGAGTGTAGGTATGTGCACATGAATACAGGTGCCCAAGGTAGCCAGAGCCATCAGATCTACCTGGAGCTGGAACAGTGGGTGCTGAAAATACAGTTATATTCTCGCAAGTGTAGCCAACACTCCTAATCACTGAGCTACTGCTCCAGCCCAACTATGCCTTAAAAATGTTTTTATTAATTATTGTTTTGGTCAGTCACATGACCCTAGGTCAAATCCTTATATTTAGGGAACCAGTGTCTGTAGCACAGTGGCTCTTCATCCCATTGAGCTCAGTACCTCACTTTTCTTTGAATTGAAAATAGATTCTTTATATGATATATTCTGATCATGGTTTCCCTACCTTCATCTCCCAACTCACCCAACTCTCTGGCTTCTGTCTTAGTCAGAATTTTATTGCTGTGAAGAGACACTTATGACCTCACCAACTTTTAAAAAGGAAAATATTTTTTTTATTGGAAATTTTATTTACATTTCAGATGTTCTCCCCTTACCCCATTTCCCCCCTCCCTCCCAGGAACTCCCTATCCCTCCTCCCCTCCTCTTGCTTCTATGATGGTGTACCCCCACCTACCCTCCCCCGTACCTCACCTCCCCACCCTCGAATACCACCTCCCACGACGTCCAGCCTTCATGGGACCAAGGATCTCTTCTCCCACTTATATATAGCTCCCTTGCATATATAGCTAGAGCCATGGGTCCCTCCCTAAGTGCTCCCAGGCTGGTGATTTAGACCCTGGGGACTCTGGTTGGTTGCTATTATTATTTTCCTCATGGTGTCTCGAATCCTTTCAACTCCTTCAGTCTTCACTCTAATGTGGGAAAAATCGGGGGGGGGGGGGGCGCAGTGGCAGGCCCTGAGCCCACGAAGCAGTGGGCCGGGACCTGCGAGATGGAGGCTGCCTGGAAGCCTCCAGGCAGCCTGTGTCTCGTACAGGAGGAAGGTCCCAGGTTCCATGAGCTGGAGGCTTCGGTGGCGGCAGGCCTGGCAGGCCCCAATAACATGAGGAAGTCTTTGGTTCCAAAAGGGTTTATTGTCATGGCGGATGGTGGATGGATCTGGTTGTACCCCCCCAAACTCAGGGCAGACCTGGGTTAAGTAGGGAGGGAGAAAGGGGGAGGTTTGGGGGCAATGCTTAATTGGCTCCACCCTCTGGCCTTCATTAGTATGTAAATCTCTAGGGCCTGAGGCCTGTAGTCACACCCTCTACCTGTGCACTTTGGGAGGGGCTGTAATGGCCTACGTGACTGAACAATGTAGGTCCATGGAGATTAGACTGCTTGTCAGGACCCTGAGTTCTGGGGCGTGGCCGAACTCCTGTCGTTTCTCCCTTGGAGTCTCGGGGTTCTAGGCCCATGCCCAGCCAAGAACCAGGATACCCTTACACAGTCCCACACTTAACTCCTCTATTGGAAACCACATGCTCAGTTTAATGGTTAGCTGTGAGCATCTGCCTCTGAGTATGTCAGACTCTTGCAGACCTCTAAGGACACAGCTATATCAGGCTCCTGTCAGCATGTACTTCCTGACATCCCATCAACGTCTACCTTTGGTAACTGCACATGGATGGATATCCAGGTGGAATGGTCTGCAGAGGCCCCTCCTTCAGTTTCTGTCCTGCACTTTGTATCCATATTTGCTCCCTTGAGTATTTTGTTACTCCTTCTAAGAAGGACTGAAGCCCCCCCGCCCACACACACATGATTGTCATTCTTCATGAGCTTTATGTGGTCTGTGAATTGAATCTTGGGTATTTCAAGCTTCTGGGCTAAAATCCAATAATCTGTGAGTGAATACCATATATGTTCTTTTGTGATTGGGTTACTTCACTCAGGATGATATTTTCTAGTTTACATCAATTTACATAAGAATTTATTGAACTCATTGTTTTTAATAGCTGAGTAATATTCTATTGTGTAAATGTACCACACTTTTTGTATCCATTCCTCTGTTGAAGGGCATCTGGGTTCTTTCCAGCTTCTGGCTATTATAAATAAAGCTGCTATGAACATAGTGGAGCATATGTCCTTGTTATATGTTAGAGCATCTTCTGGGTATATGCCCAGGAGTGGTATAGCTGGGTCCTCAGGTAGTGATATGTCCAATTTTCTGAGGAACCGCCAGACTGTTTTCCAGAGTGGTTGCACCATCTTGCAATCCCACCAACAATGGAGGAGTGTTCCTCTTTCTCCACATTCTTGCCAGCATCTACTGTCACCTAAGTTTTTGATCTTAGCCATTCTGACTGGTGTGAGGTAGAATCTCATGGTTGTTTTGATTTGCCTTTCCCTGATGACTAAGGATGCTGAACATTTCTTTAGGTGCTTCTTGGCCACTAGAGTTTCCTCAGTTGAGAATTCTTTGTTTAGTAATGTACCCCATTTTTAATAGGGTGATTTGGTTGTCTGAAGTCTAATTTCTTGAGTTCTTTGTATATATTGGATATTAGTCCTCTATTGGATGTGGGATTGGTAAAGATCTTTTACCAATCTGTTGGTTGCCATTTTGTCCTATTGACAGTATACTTTGCCTTACAGAAACTTTGCCATTTTATGAAGTCCCATTTGTCAATACTTGATCTTAGAGCATAAGCCATTGGTGTTCTGTTCAGGAACTTGTCCCCTGTGCCCAAGTGTTCGAGGGTCTTCCCCACCTTCTCTTCTATTAGTTTCAGTGTGTCTGGTTTTATGTGGAGGTCTTTTATCCATTTGGACTTGAGCTTTGTACAAGGAGATAAGAATGGATGGATTTGCATTCTTCTGCATGTTGTCCTCCAGTTGAACCAGCACCATTTGTTGAAAATGCTGTCCTTGTTCCACTGGATGGTTTTATCTCCTTTGTCAAAGATCAAATGACCATAGGTGTGTGGGTTCATTTCTGGGTCTTCAACTCTATTCCACTGATCTTCCTGCCTGTCTCTGTACCAATACCAGGCAGTTTTTTTTTTTTTTTTTTTTTTTTTTTATCACTATTGCTCTTAGTACAGCTTGAGGTCAGGGATAAAAAGGAAAATATTTAATTGGGGTTGGCTTACAAGTTCGAGGTTTAGTCCATTGTCATCATGATGGGAAGTATGGTAGTGTGTAGGCAGACACGATGCTGGAGGAGAAGCTGAGAGTTCTTGTAGCCATGAATTGTTAATTCATTCTGAGCTCTTGGTGGGTGATTGCATTTCTTACCACCTACCAGAGTTCTCTGGATTTGAGAATGAAAAGACATACACACATGCACATGCACATGCACATGGAGGAAGAGGAAATTCTGCCATGAGAGGGTTGTAGGACAGACCATGCTGTGAAGGAGAGGAGGGTGAGATGGGTGAAGTGTAGGTGCAAAGGGAAAGCGGCCCCAGAGGAGGGCTGCCCAGAAGGAAACAGGTCAGCAAAAGTAAAAAATAGATTTAGAAAGTGTTAACTCAGGGATACTGGATTGTGGAGTGTGTGCAAGCTTCAGGGAGGTTTGGAAGTGCCCAGCCATTGAGCAAGTTAAGTCTTATTAAATATAAAGTGTGTGTGTGTGTGTGTGTGTGCCTTTTCATTCACAAATCCAGAAAGCTTTAGTGGGTGGAAAGAAGTGTGATTGCCTACCAGGCACTCAGAGTGGATTAGCTATTTACTGCTTCAACTTCTAAATTGGGATCAGTAGGCAGCTAGAAGATAATGCTATGCTAGGCCAGGCTTGAACAACTGAGACCTCAAAGCCTGCCCCCAGTGACATGCTTCCTTCAACAAGGCTACACCTCCTAATAGTGATACTCGCTGTGATTCTATGGGGCCATTGTCTTTCAAACCACCACACCTTTCTTTTTCTCTTTAAAAAATAAAGAAGAAAAACAAAAACAAAATAGAACAAAATAGACAGAAAAAAAGAAACAAAGAGCACACACATACACACAGAAAACTCAGAAAATGATAGATAAGCAAAAGGCTGGTAGTGCAAAAAATGCACACCTTTACTCTCGGTACTCAGAAGGTAGAGACAGGCAGATCTTTATAAATTCAAGGCCATCCCAGTCTTCATAGCAAGTTCCAGGATATCCAGAGCTAATAAAGAGACCCTGTCTCAAAGGCATTGAAAATACGTATATTCATATACCCCCATCTCATGGAGTATCATTAATCAGATAGTGGGTGGTTATTCCCACAACTCCTGTAACACTATTGCATATCATGTAGTCAGGTCACTATTGTAGATAGAAAGGTCTTTCTCCAGGTTGGTGTTTACCCTTCTTCTCTGGTAACATGCATAGTACCTTCTAGTATCATGAGCACTAGTCAGTAGGGGTGATGACTCTAGGTAGGCAAAAGCTTGACTTCTCCATGTTCACTGAGATATGTAGATGTTGTCTTCAGAAATAGGGCTTTAACATCAGTTTGTGGAAAGCAACCTAAATAGCCCTAGCAATAGCCTGAGTTGTTTGGGGGATTCCATGGGACCTCTTTGACCAACAATTCAGTTAGATGTAACCTATTCCCAGCACAGGAGGTTTTATTCAGAGACAAGAAATTCTAGTTGGGACTTTGTGTCCCATTTTTTTGGTGATTCCATCTATGTATAAAGAAACTTCTATTATAGTAGGTTTTTATATGGTTTTTCATATGGCCCTTAGTCTTATCTGTTCCTTCCTCATATAGCCTCCCGTATCCCCCTTTCCTTCCCTCCTCCTTTTTAGTCTTCCTGTTCTAGCACCCCATGTCTCTTCCTAACTATTCTATTTCCGATTCTTAGAGAGAGGCATCTCTCTCCGCTAGTCTCTTACCCTATGTGGTTATGTGGATTGGGATGTAGCTATTTAAGGTTTAAAAGCTAACTAACGTGTACTTATAAGCAAAAATATCATGTCTGTCTTTTGGAGGGTCTGAGTTACTTCATTCCAGGTGATTTTTTTTGCCAAACACCATTTACCTGTGAATTTCATGATTTCATTTTTGTTTTTTTTTTTTTTTAAAGTTGAGAAATATCCCACTGTGTAAATGTACCAGATTTTCTTTATCCATTCATCTTTTGACAGAGATCTAGACTGTTTCCAATTTCTTGCCATTATGAATACAGCAGCAATGAATGTGGATGAACAAGAGTTTCTACAGTAGGCTGTAGAGCCCTTTGGGCACATGCCCAAGAGTGGTACAGCTAGGTCTTGAGGATGATTATTCCCAGGTTCCTGGGAAGGGCCATACTGATTATTGTAGTGGTTGTATAAGTTACATTCCCACCATCAATGGATGAGAGTTCGTTCCCCTTACCCTTCGTCCTTACCAGCATGAGCTGTTACTTATTTTATTGATCTTGGCCATTCTGACTGGTGTGAAATGAAGTCTCAGAGGACTTTTGATTTGTATTTCCCTGATGACTAAGAATGTTGAGCTTTCAAAAAGTATTTTTCAGCCATTTGTGTCTCATCTTTTTTTTTTTTTTTATAAAAATTTGTATTTTATGTTTAGATCTGTATCCCATTTTTAACTGGGTTGTTCTCTTGATGTTCAGTTTTTTAGTTTTATATGTGTGTGTGTGTTAGATAGTATAATAATATTAGAATAATAATTAGATAGTATAATTGTAAATATCTTTTCCCATTCTGTGGCTGCTGCTTTGTTTAAATGGCAGTGTCCTTTGCAGAAACCTTTTAGTTTCACGAAGTCCCATTTATTAACATCTCGTTCAGGGAGTTTGTTTATGCCTGTGAGTTCAAGGCTGTTCCCCAGTTTCCCTTCTCTTAGGTCCAGGGTGTATCTGGTTTTGTATTGAGTTCTTTGATGCATTAGAGTTGAGTTTTGTGCAAGGTGACAAGTATGGGTCTACTCCCAATTCTTTACATGCAGATGTCCAGTTTAACCAGCACCATTTGTTGAAGATGCTTGTCTTTTTTCTGGTATGTATTTCTGGCTCCTTTATCAAACTCACTTTTTAAAATAAATACTTTGTAGCATTTACTTTATTTTCTGATAGTGTAACTAATTTACATATCTATTAAAATGATGTAGTGTCTTAATCATGTAATTGAGTTAGTTACTTTCATTTCTGTTACCAGAAAACCTGTCAAAAATAACCTCAAAGGAGGATTTGAGTTTTGTTTTATTTATTTTTTATTTATTTATTTATTTATTTATTTTTGATACAGAGTCTCACTATGTAGCTCTGGCTGTTCTGAAACTCACTATAGCAAGACCAGGCTAGCGTTGAAGTCATAGAGATCTGTCTGCCTCTCTGGTGCTGAGATCAGAGGCATGCTGAGATCCCCATGCCCAGCTCACAGGAAGATTTATTATGGTTCAGAAGTCAGAGTACACTATGGAGATAAGACTGTCTTGCTCCTTTTTATTCTGTTTAAGCCCTCAGTTCA
Source organism: Mastomys natalensis (assembly GCA_021653895.1). Lineage (NCBI taxonomy): Eukaryota > Metazoa > Chordata > Mammalia > Rodentia > Muridae > Mastomys > Mastomys natalensis. Next base: position 849,320 of record JAJTUV010000197.1, read on the forward strand.
TGGGATGGTGCTGTCCATGGTTAGGGTAGGTCTGGAAACATCTTCATAGAAAAGCCCAGAGTTAGTTGTCTTGCTAATACCCTAGATGCTTCCAAAGCCAATCAAGGTAAAAATAGGTGAGAACACAACTGCTCATCGATAAAAGAAACTGGCTTAGGAAACACAACATTGTTTTTGTTTGGATTTTGCATATACATGTTGGTATTATGCTTCTGTGTATGCATGGTTACATGTGTGGGTACACCTGTGTGTTGTGTGCATGTGCACATATGTGCATCTGCCCATGGAGCCCTATTTTCTTTTATTGCTGTCCATTATATGCACTGGGCAGGACTACTCACTTGTACCCAGAGCTTGCATATTAGTCTAGACTCAGTAGCCAGCTTCTCTGGGGATCTTTTGTCTTCACCTCCCAGGTACAAGTATTGTAAATGCTGCCTGTCCACATAGCATTTACATGAATGCCATGAATCTCAACTTCTATCCTTATGGTAGATAACAAGCATCTACCTGCTGAGCCAGATACCAGAACTAATATCCAATATTTCAAGACAGAAGTGCTGCATCATGACATGTGAAATCTGTAAACTAACCAGATGTAAACAAACCAGTAAGAACAGCTGGGTTGAGGCAGCAGCAGACCCAGGCAGATGATTGAGTGAGTGAGTAGTACAAAAGGTGTGAGAAGTGCCAGGTCTTTCTCAGTGGTAAAGCCTTCCTCCAGAGCTCAGTACCCATGGCAGCTCCGCAGGATGATGCTGTACTTGGATGTGACATGGAACTAGAATGTAGGCATATGTAGTTACACTCAAGGTTGCCCCTCACATGTCTGTGCATGAGGACTTGAAAATGGCAGAGACAATTCTTTTTTTTTCTTTTTTTTAAAGAATTATTTAATCCCAGCACTTGGGAGGCAGAGGCAGGCAGATTTCTGAGTTCGAGGCCAGCCTGGTCTACAGAGTGAGTTCCAGGACAGCCCGGGCTACACAGAGAAACCCTGTCTCGAAAAGCCAAAAAAAAAAAAAAGATTATTTATTTATGTATGTGAGTACACTGTCACTGTCTTCAGACACACCAGAAGAGGGCATCAGATTCCAGTACAGATGGTTGTGAGCCACCATGTGGTTGCTGGAAATTGAATTCAATCTCTGGTAGAGCAATCAGTGCTCTTAACCACTGAGCTATCTCTCCAGCCCCCAATTCTTTGTTTCTTGTAAGTGTTCCACTTCCTGTCTACTTTTTCCTGCCCTAAATACCTAGTAATTAACTATATTTTAAAAAGCAATTTAAAAATTAAATATATGTACAAATTAATTTTCAACTTAGAAGATACATCTATGTTAAAAATTATTTTGATGCTGGGCATGATCTCACATACATTTAATCCCAGCACTTGGGAGACAGAGGCAGGGGATCTTCAAAATCAGCATGGTCTATATAGCAAGTTCGAGCACTACATAGTGAGATTTCTCTGAAAAAAAAAGTTTTCCAAATGATAACACTTCCCAGTTTTAGACATATTAACTGAATACCTATAAGCAGAGGGAGAAACACACTCTAAGATCAAAGTAATATTATTTTTCTTTTTGACTGCATGTTTTTATAATCTTTTAATGTGTTAATGGTCTTTGTCAACCTACTCAAAAAGGATGCAGAATTTTTCTAGATTATTCTATTATGACGTCCTTTGAAGATTGCTACATTCCACTACTGTGTCATTAAGTGTATTAGAGTCAGTGGGTTGTACATCACAGATAACCATAGCAGTACCTGTAACATGCCTTGTTTATGGTAAGATCTAGGTAGGCCTTGATCATCTCATTTTCAAGGTGCATGTAACCAGCACCTGTTCATATAGCCACATATTCTTGCATTCTACAAGAACGTCCATACAACAATTCAGTACTGAGCTTTGGAATTTAATGAAGTAAAGAAAAGTTATGAAAAAATATGAAACATTCTTACTCCATAATTGCATTTGTTATCAGCCTGGAAGTGGCTCAACATAGGGTCTTCTTTGACTTAAATCTGATGTGAATGCTGTTTCAAAATTTCATGAAGGTGTGATGGAGAGAGCTCAGTGATTAAAAACCCCGGGCTCAGTTCCCAGGTCCTGTATGGCAGCTCACAACTGTCTAACCCTAGTTCCAGTGGAGTTGAACCTGCTGCTAACATGGACTGGAGGGCAGCTCACAACTGTTTAACTCCAGTTCTGGTGGAGTTGAACTTATTGCAGACAAGGGCTGTCTGGCAGCTCACAACTGTCTAACCCCAGTTCCAGTGGAGTCGAACCTGCTGCAGACACAGGCTGGAGGGTTTGCAGTGCTGTTACTATCCTATGAGTGGGCTATTGCCTGAGCAAGTTATAAAAATGTGTCTGGCCCACTTTTTTTGCTCTTTCTTGCTTGTCCTCTGTTGTCTCATCTTCCTTCATGAAATAGCATAAGTATGCACCTCTAAAAATATGGAGGTCATTGCTGGGTAGAGCTCAGCAGTTAAGAGCACTTGCTGATTTTGCAGAGGACCTGAGTTTGCTTCCTATGGCCCATGTTAGGTGCTAAATTAAAGGCATGCATCACCACCACCCAGTGACTATGAAATTGTTAATTAATTTCATCACTAACTAATGTGAAGGTACAATAAATTTTCCATTTGCTAATATTAAATTATCACCCATATTAAAAAGTCTTTTCTGGTGTTTTGGTTCATTGTTTTCCTCTTGAGACATGGTCTTATTATAATGACCAGGTGGAACTCATGGGAGCCTCCAGATTCAGTGTAGGTTATTAAGCTCATTTTCAGGTACCTGTTCTTCTTAGAAAACGTAAAAGTTTTAAGTGCTGACTAGGAAATTTGAAAACATATTATTTTTAAAGAGTTTTTGACAGACAAATCAGCATCTCTGCCAATTTTGCATCATTATTTTTGGCAAGATACTTTGCTGTTATGCCAAGACTGAGATATATGGTAGCTGGAGTTAGAGATGATCCAAAAATTCATTTTCAACTGTGATAAGCTCACACTTGCAGGAAGTAGAGTGTATGTCACAAATAACTAGGTGTATACATGGTGTGAAAACTACCCTAATAAATCTGAGTGCTTCTAATAAAGAGACAAGAAGTTAATGAAACATTCAAAGCCTTGAAGTTCTGTCAGGTTTGAGTAGTAGATAACAACAGAAAGAGTGAAGTCAGTGTGGAAAAGCAGGCTTGCAGACAGTGTCTGATTCTTCACATTTTACCCATAAAAAGTATGAGAAGTTACAGGAGAAAAAGGCCATGGTGATGAACTAAAGTTTCTGGTGAAGTGGCCAGCAAGACCATATTATTATGATTATTATTATTGTTATCAAAATCAGTATTAGTATTAGTATCATTATCATATTATGATTACTTTAGTTTTATTTCATTTTATTTATTTATTTTTGTTTTTTAGTTTGTTTTAAGATTTTTTTTTTTTTTTTTTGGTTTTTTGAGACAGGGTTTCTCTGTATAGCCCTGGCTGTCCTGGAACTCACTCTGTAGACCAGGCTGGCCTCGAACTCAGAAATCCGCCTGCCTCTGCCTCCCAAGTGCTGGATTAAAGGCGTGTGCCACCACTACCTGGCTAAAAAAATTTTTTTACTGGATATTTTATTTATATTTCAGATGTTATCCCCTTACCCCATTTCCGCACCTCCCCCCCCCGGAACCCTCTATCTCATCACACCTCCTCCTGCTTCTATGAGGATGTGCCCCCACCCACCAACCCACTCCCACCTTTAACCCTCGAATTCACCCACACTCAGTGTCCAGCCTTTATGGGACCAAGGATCTCCTCTCTCACCTATGCCTGACAAGGCCATCATTCCCTACATATACAGCTGGAGTCATATGCTCCCAGGCTGGTGGTTTAGACTCTGGGAGCTCTGGTTGGTTGGGATTGTTGTTCTCCTTATGGGGCCAAAACCCTTTCGGCTCCTTCAGTCTTCTCTCGAACACCTCCATTGGGAACCCCATGATCAGATCAATGAATAACTGAGCATCTGCCTCAGAATATGTCAGACTCTGGCAGACCTCTAAGGACACAGCTATCTCAAGCTCCTGTCAGCATGCACTTCCTGACATCCACATCAGCATCTACCTTTGGTGACGGCACCTGGGATGGATATCCAGGTGGAATGGTTTCCAGACGGCCCCTCCTTCAGTTTCTGTCCCACACTTTGTCTCCATATTTGCTCCCTTGAGAATTTTGTTACTGCTTCTAAGAAGGACCGAAGCACCCACACTTGGTCTTCCTTCTTCATGAGCTTCATGTGGTCTGTGAGTTGAATCTTGGGTAGCTTCTGGGCTAATATCCAATTATCAGTGAGTGAATACCATGTGTGTTCTTTTGTGAACGAGTTACCTCACGCAGGATGATATTTTCTAGTTCCATCCATTTACCTAAGAATTTTCAAATTCATTGTTTTTAATAGCTAAGTAATACTCCACTGTGTAAATGTACCACATTTTCTGTATCCATTCCTCTGTTGAAGGACATCTGGGTTTTTTCCAGTTTCTGGCTATTATAAATAAAGCTGCTATGAACATAGTGGAACATATGTCCTTATTATATGTTGGAGCATCTTCTGAGTATATGCCCGGAGTGGTATAGGTGGGTCCTCAGATAATATGCTATGGCCAATTTTCTGATTGACTGATTTCCAGAGTGGTTGCATCATCTGCAATCCCACCAACAATGGAGGAGTGTTCCTCTTTCTCCACATCCTCTCCAGCATCTACTATCACCTAAGTTTTTGATCTTAGCCATTCTGACTGGTGTGAGGTGGAATCTCAGGGTTGTTTTGATTTGCATTTCCCTGATGACTAAGGATACTGAACATTTCTTTAGGTGCTTCTTGGCCACTAGAGTTTCCTCAGTTGAGAATTCTTTGTTTAGTAATGTACCCCATTTTTAATAGGGTTATTTGGTTGTCTGAAGTCTAATTTCTTGAGTTCTTTGTATATATTGGATATTAGCCCTCTATCAGATGTAGGATTGGTAAAGATCTTTTCCCAATCTGTTGGTTGCCATTTTGTCCTATTGACGTGTACTTCGCCTTACAGAAACTTTGCCATTTTATGAAGTCCCATTTGTCAATTCTTGATCTTAGAGCATAAACCATTGGTGTTCTGTTCAGGAACTTGTCCCCTGTGCCCAAGTGTTCGAGGGTCTTCCCCACCTTCTCTTCTATTAGTTTCAGTGTGTCTGGTTTTATGTGGAGGTCTTTTATCCATTTGGACTTGAGCTTTGTACAAGGAGATAAGAATGGATAGATTTGCATTCTTCTACATGTTGTCCTTCAGTTGAACCAGCACCATTTGTTGAAAATGCTGTCCTTGTTCCACTGGACAGTTTTAGCTCCTTTGTCAAAGATCAAGTGACCGTAAGTGTGTGGTTCATTTCTGGGTCTTCAATTCTATTCCATTGATTGTCCTGCCTGTCTCTGAACCAATACCATGCAGTTTTTTTTATCACTATTGCTCTTAGTACAGCTTGTGGTCAGGGATGGTGGTTCCTCCAGAAGTTCTTTTATTGTTGAGAATAGTTTTTGCTATCCTGGGTATTTTGTTATTCCAAATGAATTTGAGAATTTCTCTTTCTAACTCTGTGAAGAATTGAGTTGGGATTTTAATGGGGATTGCATTGAATCTGTAGATTGCTTTTGGGAAGATGGCCATTTTTACTATATTAATCCTGCCAATCCATGAGCATGGGAGATCTTTCCATCTTCTGAGATTTTCTTTGATTTCTTTCTTCAGAGACTTGAAGTTCTTGTCATACAGATCTTTCACTTGCTTGGTTAGATTCACACCAAGGATTTTATATTATTTGTGACTATTGTGAAGGTGTCATTTCCCTAATTTCTTTCTCAGCCTGGTTATCTTTCGAGTAGAGGAAGGCTACTGATTTGTTTGAGTTGATTTTATAACCAGCCACTTTGCTGAAGTTGTTTATCAGGTTTAGGAGTTCTCTAGTGGAAGTTTTGGGGTCACTTAAGTATACTATTATATCATCTACAAATAGTGATATTTTGACTTCTTCCTTTCCTATTTGTATCACTTTGACTTCTTTTGTTGTCTAATTGCTCTGACTAGGACTTCCAGTACTATATTGAATAGGTAGGGAGAGAGTGGGCATCCTTGTCTAGTCCCTATCTTAGTGGAATTGCTTCAAGTTTCTCTCCATTTAGTTTGATGTTGGCTACTGGCTTGCTGTATATTGCTTTTACTATGTTTAGGTATGGGCCTTGAATTCCTGACCTTTCCAGGGCTTTTACCATGAAGGAATGATCCTTTTTAAGAAAGGATCTTACCATGTAACCTTGGCTAACTTGGAACTTGCTATGTAGACCACACTGGCTTCCTGTGTTGACCTTTCAAGTGCTGTATTAAAGGTGTGTGCCATCATGCCTTACTCTTGGCAGGTCATTTTAAATAATAGTATGTAAGGTGCTGGGTGAGGAGGAGCTGAAGTCTCGAGACTCCCTCAGCTTGGGTCCTGCTATAGTGAACATGTTCCTAGCCAGGAAATCTTTCTTACACACAACAGCTCTGAGAATGGTTGGACCTCTGGTGAGCTGAGGTCAAAAGTGATGCCCATACTATAATGAAAATATTAAAACAGCATCTTATTCAGTAGAAGAAAGTTTCTTCAGAAAAAATTATTTCTCTTTATATTTGTAATACAAGATCTGCTGTAGTCATGAATGCTCCTTGCTTAGCATTTTATCACTATGCATTAAAGGTTCTGTTGTCACTTAGAATTAAGTGGAGTTATTTTTTCACATGCAGTAAGGGTTGAGTTAGTAGCCCACACTTGAGTTTGGCTTCTCCTGCTTTTGTATAGCTGCTTACAATATATTTCCGTGTTCAATTCAGCCACAGGGTTTCTTTGTGATTTTTCTTTCTCTTTCCCTTTTTCTTTTCAAATGCTAGGCTTATTGCCCTACCCTGGCCTTCAAACGCTGGTTATGCCCTCTGCCATGCATCCCCATGGTAGTCTTCAAGTCTCTGTGAGCCTGACTCCCTGTCATCCAATTGGTCTTCTATATCTGTGGAGCTTTTTAATCTCCCCCGTATTAGCAGTCTTTCGAACCTTAATCTCTACCCTCTCTGCCTGTTCCTGTTTTAAGAGCTTGGTACTGTGTCACACATATTTACATGTTAAGTATCCATCTCACCCCATGCACACAGTGACACCCATGCACACAGTGAACCCATGCACACAGTGACCATGCACACAGTGACACCCATCACACGACACCATGCACACAGTGCACCCATGCACCAGGACACCCATGCACACAGTGACACACATGCACACAGTAACAGCTATGCACACAGTAACACCATGCACACAGTGACACCCATGCACACAGTGACACACCATGCACACAGTGACACACATGCACACAGTGACACCCAGGCACACAGTGACACACATGCACACAGTGACACCCATGCACACAGTGACACCCATGCACACAGTGACACCCATGCACACAGTGACACCCATGCACACAGTGACACCCATGCACACAGTGACACACATGCACACAGTGACACCCATGCACACAGTGACACCCATGCACACAGTGACACACATGCACACAGTGACACACATGCACACAGTAACACCATGCACACAGTGACAACCCATGCACACAGTGAGAATTACCAGGTATGCACTACAGGCACTAGCCTGCTGGATTTTGTGAATAACTGGAATGGTAAGGACGCAGGTAAATGTACAGTTTCTTTGGTTCTTTAGTATGTGGTGAGCAGAAGTATCTTATTCTTGGGTTTTCAGCATGTGAATACTTACTTTATATAAACAATAACTATGACAGAGAGAGAATACAAAGGGACCTGCATGTTAATGCTTCTGTATTTCATTTGAATTGTTACAGTAGATTTACAAGAAGAGTATAAAAAGCTAAGTATTCATTTTAACCCCTATACCAACAACTAAAAGAACATAAAAGATATTAATTCAATAGACAAGTTAAGATAGAACACTAAAATATAATCAGACAATTAAAAAATTGGAAAATAAGAGTGAAATCTATGAAAGAAAAACAGAAATGATAAAACAGTAATTCTAAATCCAGATATATTAGTATTTATGTCAAATATACTTTAAATATAATTGTTAAATATAACCATTATCAAATTTAATAATGGCCTCACTGTCAGAAATCCATTTCAAATATAATGGTATACTGTTGGGAGTCAACTCCTAGCAGAAAGTGGCTATCATCTTTGCAGCCATCTTGAGCCATATACCCTGACAAGAGACTTGTTTTTAACAGCCCACAACAGCTGAGCACACTCTGATAAACATCTTGTTTTTCTCACATATCTTGTTTTGCTGCTTAGTGCCCCCAGCTGCAAGGCGCACGTATGCTGCAAGGCATGTGATGTAGTGCCTTCAGCTGTGTTCCCCTGCTTAGCCATGAGGCCAAGGCACATGGTAAAGGATATAAATACCCAGGATTTCCTCTCAATAGACAAGGCTGATCAGACCCTCTGTCTTGTCTCCATTCTTTGCGTCTCTTCCCTCTCCATCCCCACTCTCTCTCTCTCTTGCTAGACCCTAACCCGCGGACCTGAGCAGCAGCTCAGGTCAGTACAGTATATGCAGTTTAGAAGGAAGTAGGAAGAACATATTATGCAGACTGTAATTGTCATAGTTTGAATGAGAATGGCTGTATATGCTCATATATTTGAATGTTTCATCCCCAGTTTATGGAACAATTTGGGAAGGATTAATAGGTATAGGTTTGTTGGAGGGCATGTGTCAGGAGGAATTTTCATAAGCTTATGCCAGGCCCAATCAATCCTACCTCCCTGTGTGCCTACTGTTTGTGTATTAGGATGTAAGCTCTCAGCTACTGCTCCAGAACCACCCTGCCTGCCTGCTGCCATGCTCCCTGTCATGATGGTCATAGATTCACCTCTGAAACTGTACACAAGCCCCCAGATACTTCCTTTTACAAGTTGCTGTGGCAGTGGTGTCTCTTCACAGCAACAGAACAGTAACTAAAATGCTGATAAAAATGTTTGGAGCAAAACTATATTAAAGGCAAAATTAGGCTGGGTATGGTGGCACATGCTTTAAATCCCAGCACTCAGGAGGCAAAGGAAGGCAGAACTCTGTGAATTTCAGGGAGGCCTGATCTATATAGCAAGTTCCAGGTCTGCCAGGGCTATAGAGGGAGATCTTGAAAAAAAAAAAATAGGCCTCAAGGAACAGAAAATCTACCAGGAGACACTCTCTGTATGTAATAACTATAAGTTCTTTTCATCCAGAAGACATTGATTTTATTTTTTCACATTTTTATATAATGGTAACTACTAATGAAAGGCACTAAGATCAAAGTAAAAATGACTTATTGGAAGTAGTTAACTGTGTAGAAATGTCCAAAACCAAAGTGCCACAATGTATTCATCAATGTTGCTAATCAGAAGAGAAAGTGTATCAGGAATTAACTTTAAAAATTACATGTATTTACTTATTGCATGTGGACCTTGTGCAGTTGTGTGCATGTACACACAAATGTGTATAGGAGTCATGGCAGTCAGAGAACAGTCTTTGAGACTCAGTCCTGGGAATCAAATTCGGTTGCCAGGCTTTGGGGCAAGTAACTTGCCTTCACCCACAGAGCCATCTTGCCAGTCCCCATATCTGGAAGTAAATTTAAACAGGAATCCACACAGAACACAATAAGGATTTAAGATTTCTTTTTCTTTTAAATGGTCAGATGCTAATCCAATCAATCATGACTTTTTGTTGATATAATTGTTACTGAGACTTAATTACAGAATAATTTCTTGCTGGAGTAATCTCCCCCATGGGTCTCCATTCTAATTTCTTGGCATCTACTCCCCACCTCCATTCCACAGATTCACATACATAAAAAGTTAGACTCTAAAATGCACAAGGAAGAAACCAATTTTAAATGTCTATGTATCTAAGAACAGAGCTTTAAAATACATGACACAAAAACCGGTAGAACTGAAAACAGAACTGGGAAAATCCAATTATCCTAGAGACTTCTGCTCTTTGCATAAAGTGGCAAATAATAAAAGATCAGCAGTCCATGGGTCTGGTACACAGGCAGAGATAAACCAGATAAGTCACATGCCTCTGCTCTAATGCCAATCTTCAGGATACAGCTTCTAATTGCTTCTAGGGGTGAGATGGGTGTGAAGGGATGCTTGATCAAGTAGCACCAACAATTCCAGGGCTGTAAGAACGCATTTTTATAAATTGAAATCACACAGAGCCTCTTCTCTGATGACATGGACATAAACTAGAAAATATTAAAAAGGAATCTGGGAAACAGACTTATATTTGGAAATTTGACCTCATAGTTCTATAACCTTTCTGTGAAATAAATCTCAGGAGAAACCATAACCCAGTATGGATTGGCTGGAAGTGAAAATGTAAGCTGTATGTGGTAGTGTGGGCCTGTGATCCCAGCAGTTTGAAGATGAGGCCAGAGGGTCACAGGTTCCAGGCCAACCTGGGCACAAAGTGATACTCCATCTACCACACAGTGAGAACAATAAAAAGAAGAATGGAAGGCAAGGCATGTTTAAATAACATCAACGTGGTCTTTCAATTATTCTATAATGAAAACCAATTCATCTAGAAGAAGAATAGACTTGATAAAAGCTCATCTATTTCAGGTGAAATAAAGAGTATCTTTAAATGTGAAATTTTTAAAATAATAAATTCTTAAAGGTGATGAAAACATTTAAAGTGGTAAAATGGCCAAAAAGAAAGTATTATACATTAACAATCAGTGTAAACTGGTCTAAACAGAGGTAAAAGATTAAGTAATATATACTTTAAATAATAAAGATTAGACAATAAATTTCCCTCAAATGACATAGCTAATAAAATAACTGAAGATAATGAATTTTAAAATATAGTTGTTCTAATCTGAAAAACAATAGGTGAACTAGATACTAAAATATGGAAGTTAAGTCCTGTATGAAATAAGAGCATGAGCGCTTTCTTGTGAGGGACCTTCTGTCTTGAGTGCTGTAGGCTGTGAGGGGTGGAGGCACGTCTGCTGAGGGTAGCATTTTCTGCTCTTCATATTGGATAAACACAGCAGTTTTACATACGCTTAAGGGAATTTGATAGTCTCCAGTTGTTTTTTTCTGTGATTTTTCTTACAGTTTGTGAAATTCTGAAGTGTTGGGTTGTAAAAGCAAAAACATTTAAAAAAATCTGTGGTAAGAAGGATAGCAGAGTAAATATCTACAAAGTGTTTCGTCCCAGTCAGTGGTGGTAGACAAACAGTAACAACTCAACCAGCTGGTTTGCTGACTTTTGTCTGCAGGTTTGATTCTTTTCATTCATTATAATGTGAATTCCCTGCGTACACATGACCTTGATCATCCTGTCATGCTAACATGGAATGTAACTCAAGTTTGCATTACTCTGGCATTTGTACCCACAATCACATGCCTTTGCTCTAATTCCCAACCAGCAGGAGACAGGTTCTAATTGCTTCTAGGGGAGATGCCTGTGAGGGGATTCTTGATCGCTGTGTGACAGGACGGATGCTGGGTCACACAGCACTAAGGGTTCCAGGGCAATGAATCAGCTGTTCCCAAAGTAGAAATCTTGGTATTATAGGTACACATTATAACTTTTATTTTTGTATATTTTCTGACTGAGTAGAGAAAAGCAGGGACTTTTTAGTCTTCTACTGTACTTGTGAATTACACATGCTGATCCCTCAAACTGAGGACATGCTGGCATCTGGAGAGAGCCTTTAGATGGACTACTCTTTGTAAGGTTTCATTTTCAGGTAAAATTGAACCAAACAATGACTTTAATTCTAATCCTTAAAATTAAACAGTGTTGTATTTTATACTTTAAAGTACATTCATTTGTGCTGTGCAGATATTAAAACCCTATATTTTCAGAATCTCACTCTTGTCTTATGAATTGCGTCTGTTTAATTTTAAAATCTGATATCCTCCTGGTGTGCTGAGTAAATACATTATAAGATGCTGGGGGATTGCGCCTCACTGTTGTGTGTCAGGTTAATCCTTCACGTGTAGATCATCACTTGACCTGACAGAAAGATGGCTGCAATTCAGGAGGAAAGCCTCGGGGATAAGTAGCAGATCCATTATTTTGTGTTGGATGAATCCTGTGCCTCTTGAGAGGTATTGATACAATTCTCCAAATCAAATTATAAAAAAAACTTCATGAACACATTTCTAGCTTTTATAGGGAGCCATGAAAGAGGTGTCTTGGTTAGGTGGCCAAAGGGTAAATTGAATGTGTTTGTGACCTCTCTTTCTACTGAGGGAACCCAGTCCTTAGGGACTGTCCTTGTCTTAACATTGGCTTAAACTTTAATTTTCTTATACAACTTAAAGTGTTTCAGTTTAAACACTTGCTCATGTTTTCGAATAAACTAGGTAAAATTACATGTATATAGGCAAATGTTAAAGTGTATCCTGGGAATTGGAGATAGCTGCTATCATGAGGATTAATGTACATTTAAGAAATATTCAAAGGAAATTTAAAGAAAGCATAAAATTGTTTCTTATTTTTCTCACAGAAAGTTGTATAGAAGGACTCAAGTTATCATCTTAGATAGAATGTTTAGTAAATGGGGGGAAATAGTGATGTTAGTGTTTTAATAAAAAAAATAAAAGAATTTTGTTTGCTCACTTGTTTTTAGGGTCAGGGTCTCACTCTAGCCTATGCTGGTCTAGAAGTCACTGCATAGCCCTGACTTACTTTGAATGCCAAGCAATCCTCTTGCCTCAGCTTCCTAAGTATTTAAATTACAGGCATGAGCTACCATGACTGGTTTAAAAGTTCATTTGCTCTTTGCGTAGCTAAGAAAAGCTTTCACATTTCCTCAGTTGAGAATTCTTTGTTTAGCTCCTTACTCCATTTTTTTAATAGGGTTTTTGGATGCCTAGAGTCTAATTTCTTGAGTTCTTTGTATATATTGGATATTAGTCCTCTATCGGATGTGGGATTGGTAAAGATTTTTTCCCAATCTGTTGGTTGCCGTTTTGTCCTATTGACAGTGTCCTTTGCCTTACAGAAACTTTGCAATTTTATGAGGTCCCATTTGTCAATTCTTGATCTTAGAGCATAAGCCATTGGTGTTCTGTTCAGGAACTTTTCCCCTGTGCCTAGGTATTCAAGGGTCTTCCCACTTTCTCTTCTATTAGTTTCAGTGTGTCTGGTTTTATGTGAAGGTCCTTTATCCACTTGGACTTGAGCTTTGTACAAGGAGATAGGAATGGATCGATTTGCATTCTTCTGCATGCTGTCCTCCAGTTGAACCAGCACCATTTGTTGAAAATGCTGTCCTTGTTCCACTGGATGGCCGAGAAGCACCTAAAGAAATGTTCAGCATCCTTGGTCATCAGGGAAATGCAAATCAAAACAACCCTGAGATTCCACTTCACACCAGTCAGAATGGCTAAAATAAAAAACTCAGGTGATAGCAGATGCTGGCGAGGATGTGGAGAAAGAGGAACACTCCTCCATTGTTGGTGGGATTGCAAGATGGTGCAACCACTATGGAAATCAGTCTGGCGGTTCCTCAGAAAATTGGACATATCACTACCTGAGGACCCAGCTATACCACTCCTGGGTATATATCCAGAAGATGCTCTAACACATAACAAGGACATATGCTCCACTGTGTTCATAAGCAGCATTATTTATAATAGCCAGAAACTGGAAAGAACCCAGATGCCCTTCAACAGAGGAATGGATACAAAAAATGTAGTACATTTATACAATGGAATATTACTCAGCTATTAAAAACAATGAATTTGATAAATTCATATATAAATGGATGGAACTAGAAAATATCATCCTGAGTGAAGTAACCCAATCACAAAAGAACATATATGGTATTCACTCACTGATTATTGGATTTTAGCCCAGAAGCCTGAAATACCCAAGATACAACTCACAGACCACAAAAAGCTCATGAAGAATGATGACCAAGTAGGGGGGCTTCAGTCCTTCTTAGAAGGAGTAACAAAATACTCAAGGGTGCAAATATGGAGACACAGTGCAGGACAGAAACTGAAGAAGAGACAGACCATTCCACCTGGATATCCATCCTATGTGCAGTCACCAAAGGTAGAGGTTGATGTGGATGTCAGGATGTACATGCTGACAGGAGCCTGATATAGCTGTCTCCTTAAAAGTCTGCAAGAGTCTGACATACTCAGAGGCAGAAGCCCACAGCTAACCATTAAACTGATCACGGGGTTCCCAATGGAGAAGATAGAGTGAAGGCTGAAGGAGTTGAGAGGATTCGAGACACCATGAGGAAAGCAACAATCCCAACCAACCAGAGCCCCCAGGGTCTAAACCACAAGCCTGGGAGCGCTTAGAGAGGGACCCATGGCTCCAGCTATATATGCAAGGGAGCTATATATAAGTGGGAGAAGAGATCCTTGGTCCCATGAAGACTGGACGTCATGGGGGGGGATACTCGAGGGTGGGGAGGTGAGGTACAGGGGAGGGTGGGCGGGGGTACACCAACTTGGAGATAGGAGGAGGGGGGAAGGGATAGTGAGTTCCTGGGGAGGGGGGGGGAAATGGGGTAAGGAGAGAACATCTGAAATGTATAAAAAATTTACAATAAAAAATTTACAATAAAAAAAAAAAAGAAAAGAAAAGCTTTCACTATGTACCCCAAAGGGAGATTAGCTGGGGGAGGAAGGGAACAGCAATCTCTAGGAGACTTGGGATGGGGGGAGGCTCCAGAGGGTCTAAGTGGGTAGCTCTAGCTGAGATTCTTAGCCATGGGGGCTATGGATCCTGAAGTGGCCACTTCCTGTAGCCAAGCAGAACTCCCAGTGGAAAGATAAAGACAGCAATACACCTACAAATCCTTTGACCTAAAATGTGTCCTGTCTACAAGATGTGCAGGGACAAAGATAGAGCAGAGTCTGAGGCAACGGCCAACCTATGAGTGTCCCAAATGGAGACCCATCCCATTTTTGTTTTCCTTTAGAGCATGTTCAAAAATGGAAAGCAGTACAAACATTCCCCTGTTGCTGATGTCCACAGTTCGCACTGGCAGAGTATGTGGGCTGCAGTCCATGACTGTGCATTGAAACATTACTACCTCAGATGCAAAGGTTATCTGAGAGTTCACTCTCACTAGTTTATGTTCTATGGATTTTGACAATGTACAATGATATTTATCTACTGTCACATCATACAGAATAGTTTCACTGCCCTAAGAATCTTCTGTACCTGCCTGTGTATCTGTTATGCCAGAACCCCTAATGCCACTGATACTATTTGTTTTGCCTTTTCTAGAATATCGTGTGGTTGGAATTGTCTAGTAGTAGGTAGCTTCCTCTGATTAACTTGATTGCTCATTTATTATTAGAGCTGAACATTATCCTCTGAGTTTTATGTAGCAGCTCACCCACTCATCTAGACGGCTTCCAGCTCTGGGCAGGTATGAAGAAACTCCCGGGTTTTACGTGGATCTCCCTTCAGCTTCTTTGAGTCAATAGCAAGGAGTGCAATTGCTGGATTATCTTGTAAGACTGTTTAGTTTGGTAAGAAACTGCCCAATCCTCTTTCCAAATGGCTGTACTGCGTTGAATTACTCTATGTAGGAAATGAGTTCCTGTCCCAAGTCCTTGCCAGCGTTTGGTGTTAAAACTGTTCTGGACTTTGGACATTCTGATGTGTCCATCTTATTTTGCATTTCCCCAATGACATATGTAGAAAAGAGATTCATTTCCTTTTAAGAAAGTGTAATTATTAATGCATATTAACTGTACATATGAATGAGACTCATTGTCATTGCTAATGTGCACGTGCTGTGGTCAAGTCATCTCCACCCTCCTCCTCCTTGGCCTTCACACAGACCTCCACCCCATCTCCTTTCCCTTAACTAGCGGTCCTGCTATTCCTTTGAGGCATCTAAAAAATTCTAGGAGATTGCTTTTTTCACATGTTCACTACCTGTATGTCTTTATTGCTGAGCTATCTATTAATGTCTGTGGCCTGCTTTTCAATCTAGTTACATGTTTAGATATTGAGTTATAGCAATTTGTTATATATTTTAGATCATGATTCACAAAGTTTTAAAAATTGTGACATTTAATTTTTATTGAATGTACATATGCACGTGTGGGTGTGCACATGAATGGTACATGTATGGAAGTCAGAGGACAAATCTGTGGGTAGGTTATTTCCTTCCACCATGCAGGTCCTGGCATACTTGGCAAGTGTTAAGCTATGAAGTTGCTCGATGACCCATGTGACTTCTTTTTTTTTTTTTTTTTTTTTTTGGCAGGAGGTTGAGTAGGGTAAAGTTTTCATAAAGAGAGTTTCTTTTAGTTACACCCTGTACTTTGGCTGCATTTACTCTGTCCTGTTCTTTTCCCTGCTGATAATCTCCTTGCTTCATCTGGTCTTTCCTCTGCTTTCATCACACACACACACACACACACACACACACACACACACACGTACATGTCTTAGTTAGGGTTACTATTGCTGTGATAAACTACACAAAGCAACTTGAGGAGGAAAAGTCTAATATTTGACTTCCATACCCTGATCACAGTCCACTGAGGGAAGCCAAGACAGGAACTTAACCTGGGCCGGGAACCTAGAGGCAGGAGCTGATGCAGACGTTATGAAGGAGTGCTGCTTACTGGCTTTCTTCCCATGGCTTGCTCAGCTTGCTTTCTTATAGAACCCAGAACCATCTGCTCACCGACAGTGCACTGTGCCATACCCATCAATCACTGATTTAAAAATTGTCCTACAGGCTCATATATAGCCCAGTATTATGGAGGCATCTTCTCAATTCACCTTCCCTTCTCTCAGATGACTTTAGCTTTTCTCAAGTTGTGACATAAAACTATACATCTACACAGAGTATACATCTACACAGTATACATCTACAGAGAGTTCTAGAACCCACAAATAAGAGAAAATGTGATTTTTGTCTTTCTCTCTCTGTTTTTATTTAATATAATGATCTTCAGGTATGTCCATTTTTCAGCATGTGACATCATTTGATTCTCCATGGCTGAATAAAAACCACTGTGTATATGTAGCACGTTTTCTTTATTCAGTCATCTGCTGATGAATATCTAGGCTGATTCCAAAAGTTGGCTAGCATGAACATTTCTATGATCAACATGGATGCACAGGTATCTCTATGGTATGTTGCTTAGAGTCCTTTTGGTATATGCCCCCAATGTAGTATAGCTGGGTCACGTGATAGTTCAAAGTTTAATTTTTGGAGAATAGCAAAATGATTTTCATTGTGGCTAGACCAGTTTGCATTCTGATAGGTTATAAGGGTTCTGTTTTCCTCACATTCTCTTAAACATTTGCTTGGGTTTTTTTGTTGTTGTTGGTTTGGGTTTTTGTTTTGTTTAGACAAGATTTCACTGTGTAACTCTGGTTGGTCTGAAACTTGCTAGGTAGACCTGGCTGCCCTAAACTCATAGAGGTTTGCCTGCCTCTGTCTCTTGAGTGCTCAGATTAAAGGCCTGTGTCACCTACCTAGCTCATAAAACATTCAGCCCCCTGTACCACAATGGTCCCTTGGGAGCAGAGGGTATGATATAGATATTCCACTTAGGGATGAGCATTGTGCAGCCTCTCGTTCACTTTACTTTGATTAACTGTGTTAATTGCCATGTCCTGCAAAAAGAAACTTCTCTGGTGAGGGTAGAGAGATGCACTAATCTATGGGCACAATAAGTCATTAGGAGTCAGTTTGACACTATTCCTATTTAGCAAAATAATAGTAGTGCATTCTCTCTGGGACCTATGACCTGTCTAGCCACAGGTTCTTGGCCCTGACAGGGCCTGCTATGCGTTTCTACTTGTTGGACAGGCTTTGAATCCAATCAGAAGATGATATGACATCCATCCCACTAGTTGCATCAGTGGGCATGCCTTGCAGGCCGGTTGTAGCTTGCAGGGTTCCTAGCTGGATGAGATGATAAATCTCTCCTTTAGTACATACACAGCACCTTACAGCTCTATGAACGCTAGCTAGTAAGGGTGAGGCTTCCACGTGAGTACCTGCTTGATTTCTCTGTGTTCTATGACTCATGTGTGTGGCATCTTCACTAAACCAGTTCTGGAGAGTGACCAAGAGCATCGGCAATAATGTTTACAGGGCTGTGGGGTATCACTGGCCACCAAAAGAAGTAACACTTTCCATAGTGGGATTTTACATGTTAGTCTGTGGTGCTGCTCTGCTACTGCTCACAGTTGCTTAATGTAGGATGATTCCATCTAAACTCTCTTCCCTCTCTCTCTCCTCTCTCTCTCCCTCTCCCTCTCTCTCCTCTCTCTCTCTCTCTCTCTGTCTTCTCTCTCTCTCTCTCTTTCTCTCTTAATATTTTTACATGTATATATTTTAGGAACTAAACCCGGGTTTTCTGCAGGAGAAGAGCTCTTAACCACCGAATTACCTATGTCCAATTTTACCCTATAATTTAGATTTTTAAAGAAAATTATACATGTGGGTGTTTTGCCTGTATGTATGTCTATAAACCACATATGTGCCTGGTTGTCAGGCATGGTAGTTTTATCATCTGAGCCATCTTTCTGACCCCAGGATACTGCATCGCAGTCTATCACAAACTTCTTTGATCCATTTGGCTCCTCCTATCTTAGGCCAAGTTTGGTATACTCAGATTCCTCCACCAGACTGCTGCTGTCTCCACAGTCTGTGCAGCCTGTGATCTGTTGTTCCTGTCTGGATCCCGCATGACTATGTTCCAGGTTCTACTCAGAGGGGAGAATGGCATCAGGTATAATTAAGATGCATTGTAATTTCAAAGAACAAATAAAAATAAAATTTCCTGGAAGGGATCCTGCATCTGGGGTCCCAATAGTAGGATGGGGGAATGTTATGCATTCTAAATTTCTCAAAATTTGGGTCTTTTTTACCCTCTGGCTCTGTGTCTTTGAGCTCTGAAATATTGCCTTCTGACAGTGATTTCAAGGTGCTGGAATCATTTTCTGTGCAGGTCTTCTCGTGGTCCCACATCCCCCAGTCTAATTGCTTCTACTCCTAGGAAACGGTGGAAAAGGGAAGTGTGGGCTTGGAAATTTTTTATTTCAGATTTTCTGAATCCCTTTGTGCTGTGTATTTGTCATTTGCTATGGCTCTTCAGATTCCAACTTGGGTTTCTGGTAAGACAAACTGTCTCTCCATGATTCCTTTCTTTTCTTTTTTTTTTTTGGTTTTTCGAGACAGGGTTTCTCTGTGTAGCCTGGGCTGTCCTGGAACTCAGTCTGTAGACCAGGCTGGCCTCGAACTCAGAAATCTGCCTGTCTCTGCCTCCCAAGTGCTGGGATTAAAGGCGTGCGCCACCACCGCCTGGCTATGATTCCTTTCTTAATTGTAATATTACTTGTGTATGTGTGTGCACACACTTGTGTCCCACTGCATGTCTGTGGGTGCTCTAACAGGCCAGCAGAGGGCATCAGATCCTCTGGAACTGGAGCTAAGCTGACATAGGTGCTGAGAACCCAATTTGGGTCCTCTGCAAGAAGAGCAAATGTTCTTAACTGCGGAGTCATCTCTCCAGCCCACTTCTCATGGTTCTTGATATACCAGGTCCACAGGATCTTTTAAGTTACTTCCTTAAAGTGTAATTCAATCACTGCATTTAAATCTAGTGATGGTCTTTTGATTGGGGAACTGAAGTTTAATAACTTCAATTCAGAGTTGTCATTGAAAGATGCATACTCACTTCTGTCGTTTCTTTTTTCTTTATTATTTGATGCTTCTGCAATCCTCATTCACCTACTTGCTATTTCAGCTAGCTTTTCTTCCTGTAGCTTCAGTGTCTTTCTCTTCTGTGTACAGGATGCCATGCAGGGCTGCTTAATGGTTACAAAGTCTTTTAGTTTGAGTACATGTCATGGCAAATTTCTCTTTCTGCCTTAATTATGAATGACATCTTTTCTGGGGATAATAATTGTGGGTTGAATATTTGTCTTTTGGAGCTCGAAATACATAGTTCCATCCCATCCTGAATTTTAAAGTTTCTTTCAACAAATCTGCTTTATTCTGATAATTTACCTTTATATGCATTGTCTTAGATAGGTTTCTGTTGCTGTGATAAAACACCATGACTAATGCAACTTGGAGAAGATAAGGTTTATTTGGCTTACACTTCTGTATCATTGTTCAGCATTGAAGGAAGTCAGGACAGAACCTCACACAGGGCAGAGGTCCTGGAGGAGTGCTGCCACTGGCTTGCTCCACTGGTTTGCTTAGCTGCTTTCTTATAGACCCTAGGACTGTTAGCCCAAGGGTATCTCTACACACCATGAGCTGAACTCCTATCCATCCATCACTAATTAAGAAAATATGCCCCAGTGCAGGCTTGCCTACAGCCTAGTCTTATGGAAGTATTTTCTCAATTGAAGCTCCCTCCCCTCTGAAGACTCTAGCCTGTGTTAAGTGGACATAAAACTAGCTAGAACATGGTACTTTTCTCTAGCAGATTTCAATATACATTATTTTGTTGTTTGTTTTGTGTGTGTACTCTATATTTGGTGTTTTGATTTGGATATCATGTGAGGGAGGTTCTTTTCTGACATTGTCTGTTGGCTCACCCAAGTGTCTCCTGTGCTTATATACCATTTGTTTCCTCACTTATGGGGAATTTTCTACTATGATTTGGTATGCTTTCACCTTGATATTGATATTCTGTGCTCATGATTCACAGATGTGATCTTTTAATGGTGTCCCATAGAATGTGAGAGGACTAAGCCAGGCAGACTCCATGACAGGCTTCAAACTGGCGGTTTGGGAGACTGGGCCAAAGCTTCTATTTTCCAGAACTGGACAAATTAGTTGTTGGAAATACCACCCCTCCTGGGCAGCCAATCAAGAGCAGCTTCATCGTCTGTCCTGAGGCAAAAACAGTCAGGATGAGTCAACAACAGTTTCTAGGCTCTCCCTGGAAAGTCTCTAGAGCCCTAGTCAATCCCAGAGACACCCATAGCCCTGGAGATAAAGCCAACCAAGCAGGGTAAGGGTCACCTACTCCTTCCTGGAATTCCCCCAATCAACTTTAAAAAGAGCCTACAAAATTTACATCTCTGTCCTCCATCTTGGTGAATGGTGGACCTCTGCATGCAGGCTTCTTGCTTTCAAGGAATAAAACCACTCTTGCCTTTTGCATATGTGAGTGACAGTCTCAGTGGTAATTTCTGCCCTAACAAACACTCGTGTTCTGTTTGTATTTTCTCCTTATTTTTTGTTGTTGTCTGAAGGTTCTAAATTCTTCTACCTTTTATTAAATCCCTGGTATTCTTTTACTCAAGCCATTCTATTGTGAAGCTTCCTACTTAGATGGTTCACTTCTGTACCTTTAGGGTCTCTTATAGTCTAGGTTAGCCTCAAGTTCACTATATATCTGAAGAAGAGATTGAAATTTTGAAATCTCCTACCCTTACTACTAAGTACTGAGTTTCAGGTGTGATCCATTACACCCAGTTTTATATAGAACTGAGGTTATAATCCAGGGCTTCACATGTGATAGGCTACTCTATCAAATGAGCTATTGTCTGAGCCTTTCACTGAGTTAAATTTATTATTGACAATTATATATATCTTGGTAATACCCACCCCAACTTTCCATTCCACTTCTCTAACAGCTCCTCTCCCCCAATACTGTCTCTCTTACTCCAATGTCTTCTTTTTCTTTTCTCTTTTTTAACCCAACAAGTCCAATTATTATTAGTGTTTTCTGCCTGAGGTTGATCTTCTGGCAGCCACACCACCAAGGAAATATGATTCCCTTTTCCATAACAGTCATGCTATGATTATTGACTTGCTGGATCTTGTACAGTCTTGTGTATGTGAGCACAACAGCTATAAGCTCATGAGTGCAGTGTTCATGTCATATCCAGAAGACAGGATTTCATAGCACTCCTCCCCACCTTCAGCTCTTAAATTTTTTCTACCTGTTTGGCAAAAAGAAAAAAAAAGAACCACTAGTAGGAATCTCTCCATTTATGGGATTTTGACCAGATTTATAGTACCAGGAATGCATTCCTTTTGTCAATCAAGCCTCAAATGAAATCAGAAAGTGATTGGCTACACATGTAGCAGGTATGCCACTTTTGTACCAGTGGATTCATTTGACCTGCAGGTCTGTATTACAGCACTTAGGATCTACTGATGAAAAAAATTCAATTGATGATATCTCACCCCACCCCTACCCAGAGTCCACTTGTTGGCACTATGCAATGCAGCCAGAAAGGAGGGAGTTTCCAGAACAGCTCTAGCTTTGCCTTCCATAAGGGTTGTATCTTTAGCTGTAGTGTTACCAGTTTCAAGGATCTGTGGTGGGTGTTTTAAGGTTCTTAGCTTCTTATCCAAATAATTGGCTATAGGGGCTCATAAAAGTTTACAAAGAAGCATAATAATAGTGAAGGCTGTAGGGCCACACTGTCAGGACTGACAACAGATCACATAAGCAGAAGTGCTTAGGACTCCAGTCTTTTTATGGAGTCTAAGAGAAGGAAGGGCTGGTTACTGAGGGGCATATTTTATGTAGTTCTCTATTTTGATTAATATATTAGGTTATGTAGTCATTTTTCTCTTTTCCTTATTATTTTTAAATATGTTTAATTCTTTGCAAATATTATAAAATGCATCTTTCTATGATGCTTTCATTTGTTCTTTGAGAATTTCATACAATATCTTTTTATCCTATTTGCTTCCCTTCCCTCAACTCTTCCCAGATCCTCTTCTATTTCCTAGCCTACCCAATGTAACTTTAATTTTTTTCAAAACCTATTTTTAATGATAGTTCTTAAATACTTCAATTCCCTTTTATCCCACCACCACCAGAGGTAGTGAAAGAAAGGATACAGGGGCTGTGGACCTATTTAGAAAGTTTCTTTGGAGCAACTCCCATTTGTTGTCAGCAGTTAAGTTCACAGGTAAGCAGCTACAGCTTGATCCACTCACAAACACTTCACAGATATACCAGCAGTCCAGTTCGGTAGAATAGGGATAGCAAACTTCAATCAACAACAGTGGCACTACCTAGCCTTAGCCTTGGCACAAGTCAGCGGAGGAATGCCAGGAGAAGTTCTTGGTTGTGGCTCTTTCAGGGAAGCAAAGATCAATCAGCAAAGACTTGAGACCCACAAGTGTTGCACAGCTGGCTCTATAAGCAAGCCAAGCTCAGCTTCAGTCACTATCCATAGAGCCCTCTTATACTCCCTCCAAACATCACATGTCCTCCATGGATCTTGCCCCAGCATGTGTGTCTGTCTCAGCTGACAACATTCTGCCAATCAGCCGGAGTCCCAGGAAGTAGCAAGAAACCAAGGCACTACCACCTGAATTTTTTGTGTGTTTCTCTCTATGGAGTCCCAGCAAAAAGAGCTCAGCTACCCAGTGTGAGATAGTCCAATACATGAAGAATCCTCCATCACGTGTCCTTTCACTGCTTGCTTTATCAGTACATCCCTGTATCTGTTTCATTGAAATGTTCTTTTGAGTCTGCCTTAGCCTTTCACTTGTGTCTACTTCAGGAAAGCACTCCTTCACATGTTTTCCCCAGCAAAACATCTGACACAACTGACTTTCCAAAGAACCCTTAAGTTTCTATTTCAACCCAAGTTCTTGTTCTCTCTATTAAAAAAAAAAAATCTCTCAATAACAATAACAATGAAACCCATGGAGTCCATTTATGTTGGCCAACTACTCCTGAGCATGGGGTCTGCCCTGGAGAGAGGTTAATATACCCAGTGTCAATGCATTGAAGAAAACTGATGTTGAAGAGGTCAGCTCAGAGCCTTTAGAAGAAGGAGTGGTCATTGGAAGCACATAGAAGAAAGAGGTTGTAGAACATGTAGGCACCCCTCCTCTCTGGAAGGGAGAGGCTGAATTGCATTCCTCAGGAAGACAATGGGGAAACAGAGCACATAAACACATTCCTCAGGGGAGGCCTACGGTCCTCCCCACCCACCTCATTCCTTAAGGACCAATCAGTTTAAAAGTCACACTGTCTGCCAATCACATTGTGCCTAGTGGCTGTTCCTCTATTCTACCCCTAAAAGCTGTATAAACACTGGCCAAATGGGCTGCTTGAGATTTTTGCCTCTCCTTTTGGATGCAGGATAACCCCAACATGCTGGAAAAATCAACTCCTCTTGCTTTTGCATTGATCTCCAGCTTCGAGTTGTTTACTGGGTGGGGGGTGGGGGGTGTCCCCAGTAGCTAAGGCTCTTTAGAGTCTTACAATGTCTTAGTTTCTATCCTATTGCTACAAAAAAGACACCATGACCAAGGCAAGACTTACAAAAGAAAACATTTAATTGGGAGCCTGCTTACAACTTCAGAGGTTAAATCTATAATCATCATGGTGGAAAGCATGGCAGCAGGTATAATAGGCAAGGTGGAGGAGAAATAGCTGAGAGCTACAGAGAGAGAAAGAGAGAACAAGAGAGAGAGAGAGAGAGAGAGAGAGAGAGAGAGAGAGAGAGAGAGAGACAGAGAGACAGAGAGACAGAGACAGACAGACAGACAGAGACAGACTTTGAGCCTGGCATGGACTCTTGAAACTTCAAATCCCTCACCTCCCAGTGACACTTCCTATAAGGCCACACCTTCTAATCCTCTTAATCCTTTTAAATAGTGCCAATTCATGGTGACTAAGAACTCAAGTACATGAGCCTATGGGAGGCCATTCTTGGTCAAAACACCAAACCGAATTTCCCAGTAGCAATCACTTGCACACAGCTCCTTGTCTAGGGGTGAAAATACATACCCACTCTCCCTCCCTGTGCTGGGATTTTTGCCTGTCTCGAGCTTGTTCAGATCATATGCATGCTGTCACAGACTCTGACCATGAGATCATATGTGTATCTGCCCTGTTGTGTTGGAAAAGACCATTGAAAATGTATATTTCTGACTCTTACTGTCTTTCCACCCCTTCTTCCTCATAGACATCTCATCAGGGCACTCTTAATTCTCTTCACATTGACCATTGTGGGATTTTGTGTTAATTATCATCTACTGCAAGAGGAAGCTTCCCTCTGATTGAGGGGTGCACTTATATGTGGGTATAGCAATGTGTCATTAGGAGACATTTTATTGTTATGTCAAGCAATGTATCTTAATTATATTCACCTCAACTTTTCCCAAATCCACCCCTCTTCCCTACTTCACTTTATGTCTTCTCTCTCTGTGTCTCTCCCTCTCTCTGTTCTCTGTCTCTCTCTCTCTCCCTATCTCTCTCTCTCCTCTTCTTGTTTATTAAGAAGAGACTATCTCACAGCTGATGTTACTGACCTTTGAACTCTTACAGTCTTCCCCCTATTTTCTGCAATGTCACCAGAGCCTTAAGAATAGGAGTTGTGTAGTAAATGTATTATTTGTGGTCAGTTATCTCTCCATTTCGATCAGTTGCAACTTTCTGTAATGATCTCCATGTGCTGCAAAAAGAAGCTTCTTTGATGAGACATGAGAGCTAAACTTATCTGTGGGCATAAGGATGTATATGTATTTAAAATGAAGTTAGAGATTATTATGATTCAGGAAATTTGCAGCAGGTTCCATGGCCCCAGCAGTCACAGGTAGTTGGCTAGTTTACATCACTAGACCCAAACCCCTCTCCCTAAGGTCTTAAATCCAATGAAATGGAGGTACCCTTAAGTCATGAGTGCCTCTATTGGATCTTTTGGGGTATATTGCCATTCTAGTCATTGCCACATTCAAAGGCACTCCAACTAGATAGAAGTATCCATTGCTTTTCTCCTTAGGCACCTTGAATAGCACCTTCCAATACCATGAGAGCTAGTTCTCAGGGAAACTTCTAGGTCAAGTCTAAATCAATTCTCCCAAGTCCTGTGTCTGAACTGTGTAATGTCTTCATCACTAAGGGTTTACTTTCTTTTTCTGGAAGGTAGCAAGGACAACAGAAACAACCTATATTGTTTGGGGGGGGGCTGTCTCTCTTAGCCGTCCCTTAACCAACAACTCAAAGGGAGGTTGCTCATACCTGGCTTATGTTTTTATTGGTGTATGTGTCTGCTTCTGTGCCTGTACTATACTGTTTTAATTACTATATCTCTGTAATACATCTTGAAATTTGGAATGATAATATATCCAGTAATATTCTTTTCCCTCAGGATGCCATTGTTAATCATTACTTCTATTGCTGTGATAAAATACTATGACAGACAGCTCGTAGAACAGAGAGAGTGTATTTGGGCCTCCAGTTTCAGAGGGATGAGTTCATTGCCATCATAGTGGGGAAGTGTGGTCTCTGGCAGGTATGGTAGCTAGAGCAGCATGCTGAGAGCTCATGTCTTTATTTTTAAATTTTAAAAATTTATTTAATTATTTAAATCACATCATAATTTTCTTATTCACACAGGGGTTATAAACACAAAAAGGCAGGATGTGGGGAAGGGAATGACACCGGAGCATAGGTGTCAGGGGGAGTACAGATACCTTTCAGAACAGGGTATCAGCTGGATGTAGGTTCAGGGGACAGGTCACTATGACTCTGCCTATGATTCACTTGTCCTTATCTAAATTGGTACTGTCCACCGAGGCTGCCTATTTATAAGACCTATGACTACTCAGGCTGGTAAATTTCCACAGAAGCTGCTCATGTCTTAAACTGCAAACAGGAAGCAAAGAAAAGGAAGCTAGAGATGGCATGGATCTTCATTCAAAGCCCACCGCCAGTGAAGTATTTCCTCCAACAAGACCACAAACAGCTCTTGAGCCTTGAAGCGGGGTAAGGGGGTAGATGACATATCATTCAAACCGCCATAGGTGTCTTGGTTTTGGTTGTTTCATATAAATTTTAGGATTTTTTTTTCTATTTCTGCAAAAAATATTGGGAAAATTTGTTTGGGATTGCATTGACTTTTGGTTTTGGTAGAATGGTTGTTTACTAATTCATAAACATATGAGATCTTAACATCTTCTAACAGAATGGTTCTTAAACTGTGGATCATGATAATTTGGGGAATCAAATGACCCTTTCACGGATGTCACGTAAGACCATTAGAAAACACTAGAAAAACATTCCAATTCATGATGGTAGCAAAATTCCAGTTATGAAGTACAACAAAAATAATTTTATGATTGGGGCATCATCATAACATAAGGAACTATATCAAAGGGTCACAGCATCAGAAAGGTTGGGAACCATTGTTCTAATGTCTTCCCTATTTTCTTTCTCAGAAATTAAATGTTTTCTTATTTGTTGTTTGTTTGTTTTTCAAGACAGATTTTCTCTGTGTAGCCCTGGCTGTTTTGGAATTCACACTGTAGACCATGCTGGGCTCAGACTTAAGAGATCCTCCTGCCTCTGCCTCTCCGAGTGCTGGGATTAAAGGTGAGCACCACCACTGTTCCCCAAAGAGGTATTTCACATTCTTGGCTACATTAATTTCTAGATTTTTTACTTACTTACTTACTTAATTTATTGATTTGAGGCTTTTGTGAATGCGAATGTTTGATTTCTTCCTCAGCCTGTTGTCGCGTTCGCCTTGACCAGCAAGTAAGACAAGACACGGTCGGATCCTTCTCAGTCAGCTTTATTGCAGGAACGACTCTTGACTTATGACGGGGACGGACCGGGACAGGATGGGGACGTATGGCCGGGGACCCCCAGCAGCAGAAATGCGCTGCTTATATATCTTCCCAAGGCAGGCTGGGTGACGTGTTCTCTCAGGATAGGTTAAGCTGCCAATACCTCATTAGCATAAGCCCGCTCGGGAGGGGCACGAGGCCGACACATGCACAAAGGACTTGTTTACCAGTTTAGTTGAGCTGACCAAGCTGGAAGCCAGTGCCTACATTGTCAGGTGCTAGTCATACGACTTTGCAACTGTCCCAGGTGCTATCTTAAACACGGCTGCCTACATCTCCCCCTTATTTATTTATTAAATTTGAAGTAGGTTACCTCTGGACCTTCAGACCTTAGGCATCCCACACCCAAGCATGCTTGAACTCATTCATTAGGTGGTTGGCGTGAGGCGATTGAAAGCACACCTAGGAGGTCGCCGCTAGCGCAGCAAGTCAGCGGTGGAAAACAGAGGTCTGAGCCCTTGTGCAAAGTGAAGGCATTGTGATGGGAAAGTTTATATTTCTGCCATACCCACCTTCGTGCCTTTTTTCAGTGAGAGGTACATTTGGCACAAAACCTCTATGCACTCGGACATGCTTTCAGAGAATCTATCTCAGGATTGAGAACATCTCTAGTCGAGGTGCTCCTCGTACTCCCCGCTTCAGAAACATTGAGGTGATGCTGTAGGAGCCTCATGAGTGTACACCATTGGTAATGGTCAAGATGGTCAGGATCTAGGGATTATGCCTGGACGGCCATTACCAGGTCCAGAAAGCTCCCCACTATGCCTCTCTAAGGGAGGCCAGCCAAATACCTGGGGGAGTGCCTTCCTCCATGGCAGTCAGTGCCTGGTAAACCACAGCCTTATGTCTTGCATGGTCATGGCACAAATGACACAGAAACCAAAGGCAGAAATCACATCTCAGGAGAACAACGGCTCCCCAGATAAATACTCCCGCCCATTCTTTAAAGAAATTGAGGGCATCCTTGACCCAAGTGGTGAGCCCCTTCAAAGTAACGGGATCCAGGCAGGTGCCATTCAGGGTAGCGATCTGCGACAGGAGCCTCCTGGATAGGTCCTCGCCTTCCTTCGACCAATTTCCTTTCAGGTACTCAGACAGGAGGCGGCTCTGATTGAGAGACTGAGAAGAGTTATATACCAAAGGAGTAATACACAGTCCCCTGAGAGAGGAGACGCAAGAGAGCTGAATAAGTTTATATAGGTTAGCCAGCAGGAAGAAAACGGTGGTCGGACACACACTGGAGCAGGTTTAGTGGAATGGAGCCTGATTTGAGACAATACAGGGTGCATTATGAGCACAAGAAGTAGGGAAAAGGTAGGGAGGACTAGGGAGTTAGAATGGACTGGCATAGGCACTGGCCAGGTGCGTGTGACGGCCCACAAAGGTATAAAATCACCCGGTATCTAACGCAAATCCCTCTTTTATTTTAATGCCTCTTGCACGCATTAATTCTTTTAAGGCACTTCTCACAGGGCACAATGGTGAGTCCCCCATGGTTTCACTTTCCTGATTTGATGCTCGCCAATACCCCAGAGAAAACACAATTACAACACACAGACAGACCCACACCAAACAAACACAAACACAAACAGCAAACACTAACATGATACTTCTAAGGTCTCTTGTGATTCAATTGCCACTTTACCATGGACCTATGACCGCAGACCTTATGACACCGCTTTTCCACAGACCTTGTGACGGCCCCACTTACTGGGCACTTTCTATGACGCCGCTTTTCTGCGGACCTTGTGACGACCCCACTCACTGGGCACTTTCTATTCTACAAATATACCTGTACCTCCGTTCCTAGCTGCTGAGTTCTGAATCCAACGAAGGCGAAGTCCTCGGGTCCCCGTACGGGCCACCATATGTCACATCCGCCTTGACCAGCAATTAAGACACAACACGGTCGGATCCTTCTCAGCCAGCTTTATTGCAGGAACGACTCTTGACTTATGGACGGGGACTGGGATAGGGACCTGGACGGGGACCTATGGATGGGGGCCTATGGATGGGGGCCTTGGATGGGGACCCCAAGCAGCAGAAATGAGCTGCTTATATAACTACCAAAGGCAGGCTAGGTGACGTGTTCTCTCAGGATAGGTTAGGCTGCCAATACCTCATTAGCATAAGCCCGCTCAGGAGGGGCACGAGGCCAATGAATGCACAAAGGACTTGTTTACCAGTTTAGCTGAGCTGGCCAAGCTGGAAGCCAGCTGCCTACATTGTCAGGTGCTAGTCATACGACTTTGCAACTGTCCCAGGTGCTATCTTAAACACTGCTGCCTACAGCCTGTTTGCTGAAAGGCTGCTGAGTTAAGCTGATTTTGTTCCTGGAAACTCAAGTCATTGATCATTTCTAGAAGTTGTCTGATGGAGTTTTTGGAATCTTTTATATATGATATCATGTCATTTGCAAATTTGGATAATTTGACTTTTCCTATTTACCTTTTAATTTCTTTCTTCTGTCCTATTGATTTAGCTAGTGCTTCAAGTGTTATATTGAAAAGAAATGGGTTCGGTGAGTAGTCTTGTCTTGTTCCTAATTTTAATTGGATTGCTTTGAGTTTTTCTCTACGCAGGGTAACACTGCCTGGGGTTTAGTATATATGGCCTTTATTATGTTCACGCATGTTGTCTCCAGTCCTACATGCTCCAGGACTTTTTAATGGAGGAATGTTGGATTTTGTCAAAGACTCTTTCTGTACCTAATGAGATTATGTGATTTCTTTTAAAACTCCACTTGTATTTATTAACTTATATATGTTGAACCATCCCTGAATCTCTGGAATAAAGCCAATCTGATCATGATAGATGATGTTTTAAATATTTTGTTTGTATTTGGCTTAAAAATAATTTTTTATATTTGGCTTGCAAATGTTTTATTAAGAATTTTTCAATCTGTGTTCATCAGGGATATTGATCTATTATTATCTTTTTGTTGTGTCTTTATCTGCTTTTGGTATTAGATTAATGTTGGCTTCATAAGATGGAGTTTGAGAGCATTCCTTCTGTTTCTAATTTTTTGAATAATTTAAGAAATATTGGCTGCAGATCTTCTTTGAAAATCTGGTAGAATTCCACTGTGAATCCATCTGGGTCTGAGCATTTTTGGTTGGAAAGCTTTTAACAGTGTTTCATCCCCTTATTTGTTACTGGTCTGTTTAAGTCGTTGCTCTCTTCTTGGCTTAACTATGGTGGTTTGGATGAACCCAGAAATTAGGTTTTCTAACTTAATGGAGTATGGGTTTTTTTTAAATATTCCTTTAAAATGTTCTGAAAGTTTTTGGTGTCTGTTGTAGTGTTTCCATGCTCATTTCTGATTCTGTTAATTTGGGTCATCTCTTCCTTTCTTTTGGTTGCTGGGCCAAGGATCTGTCATGCCTGTTAGTCTTCCCAAACAACCAGCTCTTAGATTTATCTATCCTGTGCTAATTTCTTTATCCTATTTCATTAATTTCTGTACTTAATTTTATTATTTCTTACCATCTACTGGATTTGGATTTGTTTGTTCTTGTTTTTCCAATTCAGTAGTTGTTAAAGCCACAAGGCCAGATATCTCAGCTGGTCTTCAGTATACACTGGAATCCTGAAGAAATAGGCTCTAATGCCAGGGGGGAAAATGGACTTGCTAGTGAGGGAAGAGTAAGGAGAGAGAGAGAGAGAGAGAGAGAGAGAGAGAGAGAGAGAGAGAGAGAGAGAGAAAGAGAGAAAGAGAAACAGAGAGAGAGAGACAGAGAAACACAGAGAAAGAGAGAAACAGAGAGAGAGACAGAGAAAGAGAGAAACAGAGAGAGAGAGACAGAGAGAGAGAGACACAGAGAGAGAGAGACAGAGAGAGAGAGACAGAGAGAGAAAGAGAAACAGAGAGAGAGAGAGAGAGAGAGAAACACAGAGAGAAACACAGAGAAAGAGAGAAACAGAGAGAGAAAGAGAAACACAGAGAGAGAGACAGAGAAACACAGAGAAAGAGAGAAATAGAGAGAGACAGAGAAAGAGAGAAACAGAGAGAGAGAGACAGACAGAGAGAGAGAGACAGAGACAGAGAGAGAAAGGAGAGAGACTCCTTCTTCCTCCTTCCATGTCCTTATATAGGTTTCAAGCAGAAGGCCTGACCCAATGTAAAGATGGGTTTACCCAGTTCTAAAGATATGGATTGAACATCTGTCTTCTAACCTCAAAGATCCAGATTAGAAGTAGACCTTCCTACTTCACATTAGGCAAAATTTCCTCACAGGGTGCTATTCCATCTTGGGGGGCAGGGTTTCCAGATATAGATGAGTTAACAACCAAGAATCAAATCACAACGCCATCTCTTGTCAACATAATACACAGTCATATCTCCTATGTCATGATTAATTTCAAAATGAAAACAATAAACAGGTCACAATTAGGTCTAACATGATGTAACTATCCCCCTCAAACAACTGCAAATGCATTATAAATTTAGATGACTATGTCCCCTGAGGAGCATTCTTCAAGTCTCTCAAACTTAAATATGATAATCATTGATATTCTCTTAATTGACGTTACATCACATGATAAGGAAACTGAGGAAAGAAAACACAAATATCTGTACAGACACATTCTTAACAAAATACAACAGAAATGCTCATGTCAATTATAATCCTCATTTCTGCATCTGAACATGTGGCCTCAGCTGGTATTTATAACTACCTTGCTCTACTACCCACTCTGTATTTCCTCCACCCCCAGCAAGCACCTAAATAGCTCTTGTCTCTTTTCCTGGGAGTAGACATCATTCCTCACGGGTTTGTGCCCTTTGTCATCCTGCCTGGATTAGGCTGCTATAGTTTCCTATTGACTTTAACCATAGAACCTAGTAGCACCAAGAGACACACTAAAGGATCTCCTGTACTCCAGACATAATCTGTGGAGAAGCAATCCAATTTCCCCTTGATAATCTGGATCGATCACCTCTCCTAACACTTTTATTCCTTTCCTAGCCTATTGGCTTAAGAGTATCAGAAGCCCAAAGTGGCCAGGGGGAAAATATCTGAGCTTCCAGTTCAACATAATGTTTGTTGTGGCTCCTGGCAAGAGTGTTCCTTCTTCTGTACCAAAACTTCTAGATCAACAGAACATAAGGTTATGGGAATAGGAAGCAAAAACTTTCTTCATGGGTCACTAAAGGTGATAATGAGTGGAACTATGCCCTTTTCCACTGCTTGATTTCTAGACTTGTGGAGCATGGCTACCATACATTGGACACTGATTCAAAGCATATACACCTTCTGGAAAACCCTGCCAAGCCCTCCAGGCTGCCCCATAATTGGCACTGTAACCGTGTCTTCAAAAGGGCATCCCATCTTTCTATCAGGCCAGCTGCTTCAGGATGGTAGGAACATGGTAAGACCAATGGATTCCATGATCATGGGCCACTGTCACACTTCTCTGGCTGTGAAGTGAGTTCCTCGATCAGAAGCAATACTATGTGGACTACCGTGATGGTGTTAAGACATTCTGTAAGTCCAAGATGGTGGTTTTAGCAGAATCATTATGTGCAGGAAAGGAAAATTCATAACTAGAATATGTATCCACTAGTAATAACAAAGCATTGTCCTTTCCATGGAGGAAGTGGTCCAGTGTAGTCAACTTGCCACCAGGTTGCTAGTTCATTTCCCCAGGTGATGCTACCATGTCTGGGGCTCAGTGTTGATTTCTGCCTTTGACAGATCTGGCACTCTGCAGCAACTATAGACAAGTCAGCCTTGGTCAGTGGAAGTCCGTGTTGTCGAGCCCAAGCATAAACCCCATCTCTGCCACCATGGCTGCTTTGTTCATGGGCCCATTGGGCAATAACAAGAAGGCCAGGGAAAGAGGCTGACTCTCCACAGAATATCTACTTGATTATTGAACTCCTCCTTGGCTGAAGTCACTTTTTGATGAGCATTTACATGGGACATAAGTATCTTTACATCCTCCATCCATTTGGAGAGATCTATGCATGTACTTCTTCCACAGATGTCTTTCTCACTAATTTTCCCAGTCTCTGAACATCCAGCCAACCCACAAGCTATGGCCCATGAACCAGTGAACAATCACACATCTGGTCATTTCTCCTTCTAAACAAAATGCATGACATGTGTGTTTCTTGATGTTCTGCCCACTGTGAAAATTTATCTTAGCCAGTGTCTTTCAGGGTTGTCCCAGAAAGGAGTCGTGATGCTACAGCTGCCAACTTCTGGGTGGTGCCTGCATAACATGTATGAAACGTCAGTAAAACAGGCTCCAGTCTTCTTTTCCTCAGACAACCAATTATAGGTACACCCCATGAGGTTGCAGGTGTATGCTTGGCAGAAGATGGCACTTTAACAGGAGTAGATGGCAACTTCTTCATGGAGCTTGCTTGTGCTTTGAGGACCTGGTTGGGCCCATTCATGTATATATACCACTTCCATTTGAAATTAGATTGCTTCTGTGCATGTCCTACTTTATGACTTGGTGGATCAGAGATCACCTAGCTCATGATGAGGAGCTTAGGTTGCATGGTAACTTGGTGGTCCATTGTCAAATACTCAGTTTTCACTAAGACCCAACAGCATGCCAAGAGCAATCTCTCAAAGTGGGAATATTTGTCTGCAGATGATAGTAGAGCCACTTTCTGAGTCACATTGCATATGGGCCTGAGTAACCCCCTCAACTGATGAATGCGCTATCTCCAGAATTCAAATAGGCCCACTAAACATTGTGTTTCTTTCTTGGTGGTGGGAGGGGTCAGGTATAATAATTTATCCTTCACCTTGGAAAGAATGTCTCTGCATGCCCCACACCACTGTACTTCTAAGAATTTCTCTGCAATAGAAGACCGATGAATTTTGATTGGATTTATTTTCCATTTCTGATGCTCATATGTGTTACTAATGAATCCAAAGTGGTCCCTACTTCCTGTACACTTGGTTCAGTCAACATAATGTCATCAATATAGTGCACCAATGTGATATTTTATGGAAACAACAGAAGGTTCCTCCAAACTAAGTTATGACACAAGGATGAAGAATTAATATAACCCTGAAGTAAAACTGTAAAGATACACTGTTGGCATTGACAACTGAAAGCAAATTACTTCTCTGGTGGTCCTTATGGACAGGTACCAGGAAAAAGGCATTTGCCAGATCAATAGCTGCATATCATGTACCAGGAGATGTGTTAATTTGCTCAAGTAAGAACACCACATGTGGTACAGCAGCTGCAATCCAAGTCACTACTGACTGCGTTTTCAATAGTCAACTGTGATTCTCCATGGTCCATCTGTCTTCTGCACTGGCCAGATAGGAGAATTAAAGGAAGATGTGGTGGGAGTTACCACCCCTGCATCCTTCAAATTCCTGATGATGGCAATAATTTCTTCAGCTCCTTCAGGGATGCATTTCTGTTTTTGATTCACTATTTTCCCTGTCAGCGGCAACTCTAAAGGCTTCCATTTAGCCTTTCCAACCCTAATAGCCCTCAGTCCACGGGTCAAAGAACCTATGTGAGAATTCTGCCAATTTCTAAGTATATCTATCCCAATCTGAAATAAAACTAATATAAATAAATCTAAGTATATTTTCCCATCCTGAAACTGAGGATGAGTTCAGGGACCTACTGGATCTGTTGTGAGTTAAACTTAAGTTAAAACCCCATTAATTACTTGACTCCATAAGCCTTTATTAATTGCAGGGCCACAATGTTATTTGGGGTCTCATAGAATCAATGTCAATTAAGAACCAGTATCTAATAGATCCCAGAAACTGTTTCCTTTCCCCCTAGTATATGTTACCCTTGTAAGAGGTTGTAGGTCCTGGTGGAGGACCTGCTGTAGGGCTTCCTCCTCTGTCTAACCATCATTGGTGAGCGTCACTGACTGTATTTGGAGGATGAACCTACACAGAGCTTCCTGGAAGTGCTATATGAATCAGCAATACGTCTTAGTCTTCCTTCCTGCCTGCATGGTGATTAGGTACCGTGTTACGACTATCAACACTTCCTGCCCAATGATAATTAGGTACACTGTGTTATGACCAATCAGCCCTTTCTCACCCTACCCCTGGGAACCTTTACATACCTTACACTTGGAACAATAAAATTAGCTGTCTCTCTGAAGCTGATTCCTGGAAGTTCTTCTCATCATATTCACAGCCTTCTGAACCCTGCTCACAGCTTCTGCTTTCTTTGCCCTCGTGGGCTGGTGGCCACTGACCTATGAGGAAAAGGGAGACCCACAGGTCCCCCTGGGGAAGTACCAAAGAAAGGATAATAGTAAAAGTTTTATATATTGAACCAAAGTCTTCCTCAGGGGAACCTGGCCTTCTCTTCATTAAGGAATTTTGGGTCAGTTAATGGCTCAAGTCTGGAAATTGGTTCACAAGCCAAGATTCCCTTTTATCATGAGCCAATGGAGCCTTTCTTTCATTTATTTGAAAATATTTATGCTTATACAGATCAAAGCGCCAATAGACTTTTTGTCTATTTCACGCCTAGAAACACCATGATTGATTAGCTAGTACCACAGATCCATACGAGCCATGCCATCATCAAATTCACTTTACCTGTGCTGACTATTATGGGTTAGGCCATTATAGATGTAGCTTTGTCTATGTTGCTCATTATAACAAGGATCATCTTGCCTTTGGTGACTCAGTGCTGCCAACTGGCCCCTGCAACCTCAGGGCCCAATTAAATCCACTGCACTCAATCCATCCAACTGAGTGGCAGTGTCTCCAAGCCTAAGGTCTGGCACAAGAAAAATGTGCTGGTGCCCCTCTTACCATTTTGTGTCTTATAGGACTAGTGAAGACTGTGTCTTTTGGACTTTCCCATAGTGGAGAATTAGGTTTTTATATAACATACCCACTCTAGCATTGTAGCTTCCTTGAGCCTTAATATGCTCCACTAGGCCCTTAAAATCAATACTAGGCCAAGAGACACTGGTATCTACAACCATTTTCCAGTTTTTTGACAAATGCTTCAGCCAACCATTCAGACTTTGACACTTTTATTTAACTTTGTGAGTTTCCATTAAATCTAGAATCTCTACTCAGAGGGTCCATATCAAGAAACTCAGCCTGATCCAGTTAAAAAAGCTTTCACTATTATCCCACACCCTTAAAATCCATTTCTACACATACTCCCCAGACTTCTACTTGAATGGATTAGCAAACTCATAAAGCTCTTCAGTAGTGTTTCAGATCTCCTCATGGATGACACTCTAGGAGCCTCCTTATGGGCCTGAGGGACATCAGTATTGTCTTGCCTGGCATTTTCTTCAGAGAAAGTCACTGCTAGTTTAGCAGATAAAGAGTTAATTTCCTCAGTCAAAGGCAGAAACGGCAAGATTTCAGGGCGTAGGGTTTGGATATACCTTCTGCTGAGTGCAGAGAGACTACTTCCTCAGGTGAGTGAGATAAACCCTTGGGAATCTAAAAGCATAAAGTTCTCAGCTTCAATTGAGTCCACCCACATACCCCTATCCCAAATTACAGGATCTCGTTTCTCACCAATTAGTGCCCTTACTTTAACCACTGACACCTTCTGAGGCTGGGACTTGGATTTTTTGCTGTAATTCAACCAACCTTATAATAGGGCTTTGGTTTGATTTTCTGAAACTTGAGCTCTGTGTAGAGACGATTCTCTTCCAGGGCACACTTAGAAACCTCTAGACCAGTGGTTCTTAAGCAGTGGGTTGATTGTTACCCCTTTGGGGGTTATATATCAAATATCCTGCATATCAGATATTTATGTTTCAATTCATAACAGTAGCAAAATTAAAGTTATGAAGTAGTAATGTAATAATTTTATGGTTGGAGATCACCATAACATGAGGAACTGTACTAAAGGGTCACAGCATCAGAAAGGTTGGGAAGCACTGAGTTAGACTGTTTACACACACTTGGATCAGGTCATTTTTATCACCGAGTTCATTGTTATCCTTCAGTGAACCCTGCAATGCTAGGAGTTGGTTAATTTTGTCATGGAACTCATCCTTTTCTTTTGTCAGTTTATCCAGGGATTCTAGGAGCAACCAACCATTATCATTTTTCTTATTTTTTACAAAAAATTGTCAAAAGCTTTTTATACAGAGTCACCAAATCTGTTGCCTCTCACAACTGGTGGACCAGGATACTCTCTGCATTTGTTCTCTTGTTTGTAAAATGGTTCACACCATGGGCTTTTTAGTATTCTTCCAGTTTTAGGAGAGGTTCAGCAACTCGAGGTGCTGGCAAATTAGAAAGGCTATTCCAGATACTTAAAAAATTTATTCTTATATTTCTGTTGTTCTAGAACCACTTCTGGTACCAAAATCTGTGTTATTCAGGATTATCTAGAGGAACAGAATTTATATAACATATATTCTATCTATCTATCTGCTCTTGGATGATGAGCCATCTTTCCAGCCCATGCTACCAGTTTTCTGTGCGTTAACTTTTTTCCCTGCTATTTTACTTTAAGTGTTTATCAGTTCGAAGGGTTCTCTGGCTGAGTCTTCGGGGCTGTTAGGTGTGAGTGTGTCATCTGTACATCATCTGCAAATGGACGTGCTTTGACTTTCTCCCCATTTCTATCCCTTTTATTTGCTTTTCTGATATTTATTGATCTAGGTAACGCTTCCTGCACTGAACTGAATGAAAACAGAGAGAATGAACACCCTTTCTTGTTCTTGATTTTAGTATAAATGCTTTGAGTTTAATATAATGTTGGCTATACGTTTGCCACATATAGAATTCATTATGTTCAGATGTATTTCTTGTATTCCAAGTTGTTTTTTTTTTTTTTTTAACCAGGAAGAGTTTGATAATGTTCCTTTCTTTTTTTCTTATAGAGTAGTTTGAGAAGCATTGGTATTAATTCTTTGAGATTCTGGCAAAATTCAGTAACAAATTCATTTAGATCTGGACTTTCTTTAGTTTGAATATTTTTAAGTTATTCTAACTTCACTGCTTGTTATAGATATGTTTAAATTGTTTAATATAATCTTAGTTTAATTTTGGTACATCATAGTCATCTAGGATTTTGTCCATTTTAGATCTTATGATTTAATGGAATCTGTTTTTATGGTAAGACATAATGAGTTTTTTTAATTTACATTTCATTGGTTATCTGTTGTAATGGTTCCCTTTCATCTCTAATTTTATTAATTTGGGTTTTCTCTTTCTCTGTTTAGTTTGGCCTAGGGTTTGTCATGCTTGTTTGTCTTTTCCAAGAACTAATGCTTTGTTTGACTGATTCTTTGTATTGTTGGCTTTCATTTCATTAATTTCTGTCCTGATCATAATGTTTTGTTTCATCTACTGAGTTGTGATTTAAAGTGTTTCCTCCCAAATCCTTAAGGTTCATTGTAACTTTAATTTTTTCAAAGCCTATTTTTAATGATGGTTCTTAAACACTTTAACCTCCCTTTTAGTCCACTGCCCACCTGAGGTAGTGGAAAAGAAGGGACACAGGGGAAGTAGACCTGTTTAGAAAGTGGTTTTTTGGAGCAAATCCCATCTGCATTGTCAGAAAATCAGCAGTTCAGGTCACAGGAATCAGCAGCAGGAGCTCAATCCACTAACAAACACTATATGGATTCACTAGCTGTCCAGTTAGGTAGAGTTGGGATAGCAAACACGAATCAGTAACGGTGG
Source organism: Mastomys natalensis (assembly GCA_021653895.1). Taxonomy (NCBI): domain Eukaryota; kingdom Metazoa; phylum Chordata; class Mammalia; order Rodentia; family Muridae; genus Mastomys; species Mastomys natalensis. The sequence continues at coordinate 888,641 of JAJTUV010000197.1, forward strand.
CACTAACCAGCAGAGACAGCCAGGCCTCCACCTTGGCACGAATCAGCAGGAGGTATACAAACCAGCAGGAGCAGTTCTCAGCTGTGCCTCTCTGAGCAAAGCAAAGATCAGCGAAGACTCTAGACCAACAAGCATTGGACAACTAGCTGTGCCAAGCAAGCCAAGCCCAGCCTCTGTCACTGTCCGTGGAGTCCTTTATATACTCCCTCCAAACATCATGTATGCTCCACGGGTCTTTTCTCAGTACCTGTCTTGCCTCAGCACATGTGTCTGTCTTAGCTGACATCACTCTGCCAATCAGCCCCAGTCTGTAGAAGCAGCAAGAAACTGCAGCACACCTCTCTCTATGGAGTCCTGACAAATGGAGCTCAACTGTGCAATGTAAGGTGGACCAACACATGCATGTCATTATCAAAGAATCCTCATCACATGTCCCTTCACGTGCTTGCTTTAGCAGAATGTCCTTTCCCCCTCGTCTGCTTCAGCCAAACTGAGAGGCTAAACCTACTTCATGTTGGGGCCTCCATTTCAAAAGCCTGAGAATTTGACCTGCAGCTGAATCCTAGCTCTTCACGCTAAGACAATATCTATCTTTTGCACTGAAGTGTGTTTCATGGAGACACCAAGAAGATGGTCCCTATTTTTAAAAGAAATCTACTAGTCTATGCCTTTTGAATAAAAAATTCAGACTATTAATATACAGACTCATCAGTGAAAGATATGTATTGATTCTGTAGTATTTGGTCCCCACCCCCTCTTCCTTTCTTGATTAAGTATTACTGTAGTGTGGTTTATTCTTTTCCTGTAGCCCAGTGAATGGATTTGTTTTTCTCTTTTCCTAACTCTGAGAAATTTTCTGTTAGAATTCCTTAAAAATTTTTTTTTGTATGTCTTTAGAACAAGTTTCTTTTTCTATGCACATTACCATGGAATTGGTCTTTTCAGAGTGTTGTGGCTATCTCAGAATTCCTGCTGGTATCTTACACTTATTTTATCTTTGTTGTTATATATCGTTCAGTTATTTCACCTGTCCTCAAGCTCAGATATTCTGGCCTCTCCTTTAGCCATGTTATTGGTGAGACTGTTCACAGAGCTTTGGATTTTACGCATGTTTTTATCTCCACATTTCACCATTTTCTCTCAGTGCTTGTCTTTGTTGAATTGCCCTATCATGTCCTCCGTCACCTTTCTTACTTCATCCAGGTGTTTGTGTTCTTGAATAGATTGCTTTTTTCTTTGATTTCTTGAAACATACTTACATTAATTTTTCGATTTCATCTAACTCTTTTAGGTGGCATTATGGTAGGATTAGTAATATTTGGAGGAGTTGTATTAACTTGCGTTTCTCATATTACTATGTTAGTATTTTGTATCAGGATTTTTTTTTTTTTTTTGGTGTTGTTAATTTGAATCTTAAAGAAATCAGTTGTATTCTTTCAGTAAAATCTTTGTAGTGTTCAAGTGGGACTTGGATGTAGTAGAGTTGAGTGAGTAGTTCAAAATGTAGTTTATTAGACTAGGGGCTCAGGGTGACTGGCATGAACTCTATATTATTCCCTAAGTAGAACATTAATTTTATGGCACAGACATGGAAATTGGCCCAGAGACCTGCCTCCACGCCAATAGCAGCTTGAGTGAATGGAGGACACCCAGAGGCTGGCCCATTGCCACAGGCATGGGTGGGCTGTAGGCACACAGAGGCCTGGCTTAAGCCACACCACAAGGTACAGACAGGCAGAGGACACCCAGAGGCCTGCTTGCCATCAGGGTATGCAAAGGAGGCTTGCCAGCTGTGTGGCCTACCTGCAGCAAGAGCCACTCTAATATATAAGTATGTGGTGAATTGATGGTAGAGAAAGAGATGCATAACATTTGGAGCACTATGAAGAGAGGTGGAATTGGAGATGTGCGAATGAGAGGAATAGCCCTGTAGTGAGTAGCCTGACCTGCCACCTGAGGCCATGGTGAAGTCTTGGCCCATGCTGCTGCTGAGTGCCATGTCTGTGTCTATGGCCATGCAGCACCAGGCTTCTGTGTATATGTCCGTGATTCCTATTACCACTAAAGACCATGCAGATGTTCCTGGTCTGGGCAGCTGCCTGGGACCACATAGATCTCTAAGGGTTGTGCAGAGCTGGCCCAACTCCTCACTGGCTGTGGTGTAGACCTGGCCCCACCCCTTGCCCGTGGTAGCACCCAGGAGAGTGGGTCCCACACCTTACCTGGGCAGCACTGTAAGAGCTTGAACTTGTGGCAAGGGTGTGGGTAAGCCACCCGGAGGGCATGAGAGTAGAAGATCTGACCTTGCCCCATCCCTGCTGCAGCACTGAATGAGCTCAGCATTCTCTCAGCTGGCGAGCTCACCATGGTGGTGTGGGATGCAGGAGAGCTGGTGGGCTGACCAATCCAGCTACCTCCCAGACACAGATCCAGGCCGTTGAGTTGGCCTGCCCCAGCATCTACCCCAGCTATGAACTGTTGGAGCATGTTCAAGGGCCGATCCAGTAGATTCAAAGCTGCCGGATCTCCATGACACAGAGCAACAAGAGGATGTCTGAGAGGAGGCCTGGTGACGATCTAGTATTAATAGTGTGGCAGAAGCCAGATGCCTCTTACCAGACCAATGAATGAGTCACCGCGATGAACATTTGCAAACAAAGATGTGTAGACAAAGGGGTATAACACACTGGGGCACACTACAGCTTCCACGATGAGATGTTTTCTGTGCTTTGCTGTGCTTATTTTTCATTATTACTTTTTATTTTCTTTTGTGGGGGAGTTTACAAGATATGAACGGACAGATATGAAGGGATGAGGAGATGAGTGGAAGCGGGGTTCATTATTGAAACGAAGAATCAACAAAGTTGTTACAAAAGAATATTACTTTTAAGAACAATCACAACTGCTGATTTTATATAGTGGTTATTTGTCTGGGACTTCATCTAATTAGAAGCTGGTACTATGGAATTGTAATTTTAGGAAGACTCAGGTTGCTTCGACTTCTTATATTTCCTTTTTTTCCAGATTAGGTCTTGAGTCTCTAGGATTTGATCACTGGTTATTTTATTTAAAAAAATCAATATTTTTCCAGTGGAAATATTTGTAAATGTCAAATAATGCTAAGTGATAATATGGTTGAGGTGTTTTTTCATTCTCTGGTTTGAGGTGAGCTCACATGTTCAACTCATCGGGTTCAGCCCTGTGTGCTTCCAACACTAGAGTCCTAACTGCAGAAGCAGCCATGAGTGATACTTATATCCACTATGAAAACGCTATAATGCTCATTTTAAAATAATTGCTTCTTCAATTCCAGTGCCCTTTGTGAAGTAACGGAGCATATGTAGTGCTGTGTGCACTGAGAAACTTGCTAGAAAAAGTACAGATATGAAGAAAGAGCAATACTGGTGGTTAGGTTAGGCACTAAAAATACAGGAGGGAAAAGTAAATACAAGGGAAGAACTGTGAAACAAGGAGAGGACATAAGGTGAATAAAGAGGAAGAGGTAAAGAAGGGAGGAGCTTGTCCAATAAACTGGCATTAGATATCCAATCAAAGTAGTGTCAAAGTGAAGGGAAGAGTTGCCCAGGGTTCAGGCTCTGTGGCAGTCTCTTTGCCTGGCTCTGTCTTGGCAGTTCTCTGCTGGGTCAGTAGTCCCTCTGGGTGGTCTATTGTGGGCCTGTCTATCTAGACTACAGCTCAGACCAGATAGTGTGAATATTGCATGACTTGGAGTCAAAATTACCCTGCTCCACCGAAGGTCTGCAGGCTGTTTAAAGTATATTTCCTTGACCTATAGCTTTCTAGAGTGTATGAAGTTTTGCCTTTAGGGTTGACAAACCATGACTTGATAGGGTCTTTTTAAAATGGCCTTTTGCCATTGTTCTGTTGGTGTAGTAAATACAGGGGAGAGAAGATTTTCCCTACCTTTGCTTCCCTCTGCAGGGGCATCTGCCCTGTGCAGCTTTTGTCTCTGCTCTCTCCATCCTGAGAACAGTGCACAGTTTCTCAGTCTTTCTTCTTGTTTTAAGCCGTGGTTCTCGCACACTCCAGTTGGACTGCTTTTGCTGGGAGGAGAGCATTCCCAAATTGGAGCTAACTACTCTAAGGAACTCTCTCTCCTTCTGTTTCACTATGAAGTTTCCTATTTTACTTTGCTACAGAAACTAGCATGTCTCCACCATCACCCACCTCTTAGGACAGCTGTACTCCAGTTACCCCAGATTATTCCCAGAGATTCTAGCAGTCTGTGAGTGGGTGTCGTCCACCATCTTCTGGAAGCTTGGCTTGTATGTTCATCTTTTTATAGTGTCTGCTTCAGAATATACTAATTTAATTTTAATGAAATGCAGCTTATCAATTCTTTCTTTCATGAATCTTTGCCCTTGGATTCATATCTAAAGCATGATAACTAAACCCAAGGCCATTTAGGTTTGCAAGCATGCACTCACAATTGCATGTAGACACACACGCGCGCGCCACACACACACACACACACACACACACACACACACACGGAAAATAGTGATCAGTGTTGGTGCTTTCTCATTTGATCTCTGCCCTTTTTCTTGTGACAGTGTACTGAGAGTTCAGTCTCTCACTGAGCCTGGAGCTTGTTGATTCATCTGGACTGGTTGGCTAGCAAATCCCAGGCATCCTTCTGTTTCTACATCCTCAGTTAATTGCAAGTCACTGGGTGTGACTTTTATGTGGGCTCTGGAAACTAAGGTCTTCACACTTGTGCAGCAAACATGTTACCAACTGAGCCAGCCACCTCCATGCCTATTAGAACTTTTACTTTCATTTCAGTGTGTGTGTGTGGTGTGTGTGTGTGTGTATCAGCCACGTCTGTGTCTATTTTAGGAACTTCACAGTTCTGCATTTTACAGTAAATTTTTGTAAAGGTTATAATGTCTGTGTCTAGAGATTCATTGTCTTTTTTTTTTTTCATGTGGACATCTGTTTGTTCCAAACCACTTTAGAGGTGTCTTTCATTTTGTTTATTGTATTACCTTTGGTCGTTTGTCAAAGAAATGTTGATTTTATAAGATGAATCTATTTGTGTTCCAGTGATCTATTTGCTTTTCTTTCACTAATAGCAGGATGTTCTCATTGTGGGGGCCTTGTGGTGGGTCCTGAATTTGAGTAATGGTCATTTCAGCTTCTTCTCTTCAGTGTTATATAGACTAGGCAGGTGCTTTTTGCCTGTGGTGGTTTGAATACCACCAGGGGTGGCACTACTGGGAGATGTGGTCTTGTTGGAAGAAGTGTGTCATTGTGGAAGTGAGCTTCAGACCCTTTTCCTAGACATATGGGAGCCAGTCTGCTCCTGGCTTCCTTTGGATAAAGATGTAGAATCTCAGCTCCTCCTGCACCATGCCTGCCTGGAGGCTGCCATGCTCCTGCCTTGATGATAATGGACTAAATCTCTGTACCTGTAAGCCAGCCCCAGTTAAATGTTGTCCTTATAAGAATTGCTTTGGTCATGGTGTCTGTTCACAGCAGTAAAACTCTAAGACAGTGAGTAATCATTAGAATCATTTGGTAATCCCTGTTAATTGTGAGGCTTTGATGGAATTGACTCTACAGTTGAAGTTAGGAAGAACTGATCTCTGGGGTCTGCTTAACCACAAACGTGTTGTTTTTATATTTACTTGGTTTTGTTTTTATCAAAGTCTTATACTTTTCATTGTATAGTTTATACATCTTTGTTAAGTCTATACATAAGCATTTTATTTTGGTAGTGCACACATATTGTTTTAGTTTGTGTCCATGCATGTGTGTATTGTTGAGGACCTTGTGCACGCTAGGCAAGCATCATCACTGAATAATATCCCCAACATTAAGGATTTGTTTTTAATTTCAGATTCTATTTGTTTTGTGTTGTAATACAGGAAACTGATTGACTTTTATTAACCTTGTATCTTGCAATCTTGCTATAGTTGCTTATAAGCTACAGATATTTCTTGTTAATTCTTTCTGGAATTCTTCCATGAATTTAAAAATGCAAATGGATAATTATATAACTAAGGCTATACTTCTAAATTGTTAAAATGTAAAAGTAGTCTTAGCAAAACCTTGTTCTTTATTTTTTGGAGTTATTTCAAGAGAAAGTAGATCTTAATGAATTTATTTCATTATCACAATTACATATTTTAAAATTATGATAAATTAAATACAACATACCATTTTACATCTTCAGTCATTCTAATTGGGTGGCTCAGTAGGTTAAGTATATTGACTTTGTCATGAAATCAATCTCTAGAATGTTTTAATCATGAAACACCAAATCTCTATATGCACTTAACAAATAGGACCTGGTTCTCCCTTCTACCATGACAACTACAGATCTGCTTGCCATGTCTTGAATTTGATTCCTTTTGATACCTCCATTCAGTGGAATGATTTGCTTGTCTTTTTGTGACTGGTATATTTCTCTTAGCACCATGTCTTCAACGTCCATCCATCTGTGTTGTAGCATATGTCAGAACTGCCTTTTCTTAAAGGCTGACATCCCAGTGATGTGTATACACCACGTTTTGTTTATCCATTCATCTTTGGTGGCATTGGCCTTTCTACCTTTTCACTGTTTTTGAATAATACTGCTGTGGACATGAAAGTGTAGACGCGTGTTGGAGTATATCCTTTGAGTTGTTGAGCGTGTGTAGATAATAGTGGAATGAAGTAATTTAGATAATACATGCATAAATTGATGCTTTGGAGTGTTTAAAACTTCATTGGCTGTTTAAAATGGTAATTACATTTAATTCCATTCCATTTTATGAATAGTGTGGCAATGGCTCCATCCATTATTTGCCAAACATTGTTTTGTTCTTGTTTTTTTAAAACAGACTTTTATTCAGCTGTAAAGAAATGAAAATTTCAAGAAAATAGATATGAAAAGAAATTTATTTCTCTTTATTAAAATATTCTTTTCTTAATCAGTATATCCTGATTATAGTTTTCCCTCCCTCCACTCCTGCCAGTTCCTTCCCACCTTTCCTCCCCTCCAGACCCATTCCTTTTCTCTTTTTCATTAGAAAACAACAAGCTTCCAAGAGACAATAACCAAACATGACAAAAAATATAATAAGACAAAACAAAAACTACCATGTAAAAGTTGGACACAGTAGTCCAACAGGAAGAGTCCCCAAAAGCAGGCATAAGAGTCAGAGACACACAATTAAGAATTCCATACAAATATAGAGCTAATAGCTATAATATATATGCAGAAGACCTGGTACAGAACCGTGCAGGCCCTGTGCTTACTACTTTGTTCTCTGTGAGGTCACATGTGCCTTGCTTAGTTTATTCAGAGGGCCTTGCTCTCCTGGGATTCTCCATAGTCTCTGGCTCTTAAAAAATTGTTTAGTTTCCTCTTCTGTGAGATTGCTGAGCTCCGAAAGTTGGGATTTGATAGAGACCTCCCATATAGACTTTCTATGTAATGTCTCTGCATCAGTAGTGAGCCTCCATTATGTAATGTCTAGTTGTGGGTCTCTGTATCTGTTCCCATCTGCTCCCAGAGAAAGCCTCTCTGATGATGACTGGATAAGGCACTAATCTATGAATATAGCAAAATACATTAAAAATTATTTTATTGACTACATATGGAGGGAGCCATAACTCCAGATACATATGTAGCAGAGGATGGCCTTATCTGACATCAATGGGAGGGGAGGGAGGCTTGATGTTCCAGCTTAGGGGGATGCTAGAGGGGTGAGGCAGGAGTGGATGAGTGGGTGGAGGAGCACCCTCACAGAGGAAAAGGGGATAGGGGAGGGGGGAGGGGATGGGGTTTTGTGGAGGGGTAACCTGGGAAGGGGGATATCACTTGAAATATAAACGAATAAAATGATTAGTAAAAAAAGTTTAAAAAACCATTTTATTGATGCTTATTTTTAAAAACCAGTAGTCTATGTATCTGGGCTATCTAGTCTCTGGTTCTTGTTTATCCAAGCAGTGTTGGTTATGGGTACCTTCTTGTGAAGTGGGCTTTAAGTCAGGCATTGATTGGCTACTCCCACAAGTTCCATGCCACCATTGAAGGACAGATTGTAAGTCAAAGGTTTTGTGGCTGAGTTGGTTTCCTCATTTCTCTTTCAGTAGCCTGCAGAGTATCTTCCCTCAACAAAGAGACTAGAATGTGGGGGTAAAGCCTTCATGTAGGCACCAGCCCAAGTTCTCCATGTTTGATTAGTTTTGTGTGTGTTGTCCTCAGCAATGGGGCTGCTGCTGTCAGTTTGTAAAGAGTAACCCTTTGTCTTAGCAACAGCCTGGGTGGTTTGGATATTTCCATGGGACCTCCTTGGCTAGCAACTCAATTGAATGCAACCCAGTCCTGCCACTGGAAATCTCACCTGGTGAGACTCCATATCCTGTTTCTAGGAGTCGTCATTAGGATCATCTTCATAGATTCCAGGAAGTTTCTGCTGCACTATGTTTCCACATCACCCCTCAAAAGCCCCCAGTTCCAGCCATCTCTCCCTTCACTCTCATTCTCCACCTGCCACCTGACTCCTTCCTTTTATCTCCAACCATTCTCAGTCTACCCATGAAGTCACCTAGGAAGATGCATACATATGCTGTCCCCCAGATCCTTTTTACCTAACCTCTTGGGCTTTACCAATTATAGATTGGTTATCATCTATTTAACTGCTAATATCCCCTTATAAGTGAATACATACAATATTTGTCTTTCTGGGTCTGAGCAATCACACTTAGGATGGTTTTTCTTAGTTTTATCCATTTGCTTGCAAATTTCATGATTTTTTTTTTTTTTTTAGCAGCTGAATAATACTCCATTGTGTAATCATATGATATTTTCTTTTTTATATTGGATATTTTATTTACATTTCAAATGTTATCCCCTTACCCAGTTCCACTTCCCAGGAACCCCCTATTCCATCCCCCTCCTCCTGCTTCTATGAGAATGTGCCCCACCTAAACCCCCACTCTAACCTACCCACCCTCGAATTCCCCCACACATGGCATCCAGCCTTGATGGAACAAGGATCTCCTCTCCCACTTATGCCTGACAGGACCATCCTCCCCTACATATATGGCTGGAGCCATGGGTCCCTCCCTAAGTGCTCCCAGGCTGGTGGTTTACACCCTGGGGGCTCTGGTTCGTTGGTATTGTTGCTCTCCTCATGGGAACGCAAACCCTTTCAACTCCTTCAGTCTTCACTCTAACTGCTCCATTGGGAACCCCTTGATCAGTTCAATGGTTAGCTGTGAGCATCTGCCTCTGAATATGTCAGACTCTTGCAGACCTCTAAGGACACAGCTATATCAGGCTCTTGTCAGTATGCACTTCCTGGCATCCACATCAACGTCTACCTTTGGTGACTGCACATAGGATGGATATCCAGGTGGAATGGTCTCGAGACGCCCTTCCTTCAGTTTCTGTCCTATACTTTGTCTCCATTATTGCTCCCTTGAGAATTTTGTTACTGCTTCTAAAAAGGACTGAAGCACCCACACTTGATCTTCCTTCTTCATGAGCTTAATGTGGTCTGTGAGTTGAATCTTGGGTATTGCGAGCTTCTGGGCTAATATCCAATTATCAGTGAGTGAATACCATGTGTGTTCTTTTGTGAATGAGTTACCTCACTCAGGATGATATTTTCTAGTTCCATCCATTTACCTAACAATTTCTCGAACTCATTGTTTTTAATAGCTGAGTAATACTCCATTGTGTAAATGTACTACATTTTTTTGTATCCATTCCTCTGTTGAAGGATATCTGGGTTCTTTCCAGCTTCTGGCTGTTATAAATAAAGCTGCTATGAACATAGTGGAACATATGTCCTTGTTATATGTTAGAGCATCTTCTGGGTACATGCCCAGGAGTAGTATAGCTGGGTACTCAGGTAATGCTATGTCCAATTTTCTTAGGAACCACCAGAATGATTTCCAGAGAGGTTGTACCAGCTTGTAATCCCACCAACAATGGAGGAATATTCCTCTTTCTCCATATCTTCGCCAGCACCTCCTATCACCTAAGTTTATGATCTTAGCCATTCTGACTGGTATGAGGTGGAATCTCAGGGTTGTTTTGATTTGCATTTCCCTGATGACTAAGGATACTGAACATTTCTTTAGGTGCTTCTCTGCCATTCGAGTTTCCTAAGTTGAGAATTCTTTGTTTAGCTCCATAACCCCATTTTTTTAAATACGGTTATTTGGTTGTCTGAAGTCTAATTTCTTGAGTTCTTTGTATATGTTGGTATTAGCCTCTGTCAGATGTGGGATTGGTTAAGATCTTTTCCCAATCTGTTGGTTGCCATTTTGTCCTATTGACAGTGTCCTTTACCTTACAGAAACTTTGCCATTTTATGAAGTCCCATTTGTCAATTCTTGATCTTAGAGCATAAGCCATTGGTGTTCTGTTCAGGAACTTGTCCCCTGTGCCCAAGTATTCAAGGCTTTTCTCCACCTTCTCTTCTATTAGTTTCAGTGTATCTGGTTTTATGTGGAGGTCCTTTATCCACTTGGACTTGAGCTTTGTACAAGGAGATAAGAATGGATAGATTTGCATTCTTCTACATGTTGTCCTTCAGTTGAACCAGCACCATTTGTTGAAAATGCTGTCCTTGTTCCACTGGACAGTTTTAGCTCCTTTGTCAAAGATCAAGTGACCATAAGTGTGTGGGTTCATTTCTGGGTTTTCAATTGTATTCCATTGATTGTCCTGCCTGTCTCTGTACCAATACCATGCAGTTTTTATCACTATTGCTCTTAGTACAGCTTGTGGTCAGGGATGGTGGTTCCTCCAGAAGTTCTTTTATTGTTGAGAATAGTTTTTGCTATCCTGGGTATTTTGTTATTCCAAATGAATTTGAGAATTTCTCTTTCTAACTCTGTGAAGAATTGAGTTGGGATTTTAATGGGGATTGCATTGAATCTGTAGATTGCTTTTGGCAAGATGGCCATTTTTACTATATTAATCCTACCAATCCATGAGCATGGGAGATCTTTCCATCTTCTGAGATTTTCTTTGATTTCTTTCTTCAGAGACTTGAAGTTCTTGTCATACAGATCTTTCACTTGCTTGGTTAGATTCACACCAAGGTATTTTATATTATTTGTGATATTGTGAATGGTGTCATTTCCCTAATTTCTTTCTCAGCCTGTTTATCTTTCGAGTAGAGAAAGGCTACTGATTTGTTTGAGTTGATTTTATAACCAGCCACTTTGCTGAAGTTGTTTATCAGGTTTAGGAGTTCTCTGGTCAAAGTATTGGGGTCACTTAAGTATACTATCATATCATCTACAAATAGTGATATTTTGATTTCTTCCTTTCCTATTTGTATCTCTTGACTTCTTTTTGTTGACTAATTGCTCTGGCTAGGACTTCCAGTACTATATTGAATAGGTAGGGAGAGAGTGGGCATCCTTGTCTATCCCTATCTTAGTGGGATTGCTTCAAGTTTCTCTCCATTTAGTTTGATGTTGGCTACTGGCTTGCTGTATATTGCTTTTACTATGTTTAGGTATGGTCCTTGAATTCCTGTTCTTTCCAAGACTTTTACCATGAAAGGATGTTGAATTTTGTCAAATGCTTTTTCAGCATCTAGTGAGATGATCATGTGGTTTTTTTTCTTTGAGTTTGTTTATATAGTGGATTACATTGGTGGATTTCCGAATATTGAACCATCTCTGCATTCCTGGGATAAAACCTACTTGATCATGATGGATGATTGTTTTGATGTGTTCTTGGATTTGGTTTGCAAGAATTTTATTGAGTATTTTTGCATTGATATTCATAAGGGAGTTTGGTCTGAAGTTCTTTTTCTTTGTTGGGTCTTTGTGAGGTTTGGGTATGAGTGTGATTGTAGTTTCATAGAACGAATTGGGTAGTGTTCCTTCTGTTTCTATTTTGTGGAATAGTTTGAAGAGAATTGGTATTAGGTCTTCCTTGAAGATCTGATAGAATTCTGCACTAAACCCTTCTGGTTGGTCCCGGGTTTTTTTTTTTTTTTGGTGGGGAGAATTTTAATGACTGCTGCTATTTCCTTAGGGGTTATGGGACTGTTTAGATGGTTTATCTGCTCCTGATTTAACTTTGTTACCTGGTATCTGTCTAGAAAATTGTCCATTTCATCCAGATTTTCCTGTTTTGTTGAGTATAGGCATTTGTAGTAGCATCTGATGGTTTTTTAAATTTCCCCAGTTTTTGTTGTTATGTCTCTCTTTTCAGTTCTAATTTTATTAATTTGTATGCTGTCTCTGTGCCCTCTGGTTAATCTGGCTAAGGGTTTATCTATCTTGTTGATTTTCTCAAAGAACCAGCTCCTGGTTTGGTTGATACTTTGTATAGTTTTTGTTTGTTTCTTTGTTTCTTTGTTTTCTACTTGGTTGATGTCAGCCCTGAGTTTGATCATTTCCTGCCCTCTACTCCTCTTGGGTGTATTTGCTTCTTTTTGTTATAGAGCTTTCAGATGTGCTGTCAAGTTGTTAATATATGCTCTCTCCAGTTTCTTTATAAAGGCACGTAGAGCTATGAGTTTTCCTCTTAGCATTGCTTTCATGGAGGTCCACAAGTTTTGGTAGGGTATGTCCTCATTTTCATTAAATTCTAAAAAGTCTTTAATATCTTTCCTTATTTCTTCTTTGACCAAGTCATCATTGAGTAGAGCATTGTTCAATTTCCACGTGTATGTGGGTTTTCCATTGTTTTTGTCATTATTAAAGACCAGCCTTAGTCTGAGGTGATTTGATAGGATGCAAGGGATTATTTAATCTTTTTGTATCTTTGAGGCCTGATTTGTGACCAATTATATGGTCTATTTTGGAGAAGGTACCATGAGGTGCTGAGTAAAAGGTATATTCTTTTGTTTTAGGATGAAATGTTCTATAGATATCTGTTAAATCCATTTGGTTCATAACTTCTGTTAATTTCAATGTGTTTCTGTTTAGTTTCTGTTTCAATGATCTGTCCATTGCTGGAGTGGGGTGTTGAAATCCCCCACTATTATTGTGTGAGGTGCGATGTGTGTTTTGAGCTTTAGTAACGTTTATTTTATGAATGTGGGTGCCCTTGCATTTGGAGCATAGATGTTCAGAATTGAGGGTTCATCTTGGTAGATTTTTTTCCTTTGATGAGTATTAAGTGTCCTTCCTTATGTTTTTTTTTTTTTTTTTTTTTTTTTTTTGGTTACTTTTTGTTGAAAGTCAATTTTATTTGATATTAGAATGGCTATTCCAGCTTGTTTCTTGGGACCATTTGCTTAAAAAACTGTTTCTATCCTTTTACTCTGAGGTAGTGTCTGTCTCTGTCACTGAGGTACGTTTCCTGTATGCAGCAAAATTCTGGGTCCTGTTTGTATATCCAGTCTGATAGTCTACGTCTTTTTATTGGAGAATTGAGTCCATTGATATTAAGAGATATTAAGGAAAAATGATTGTGGCTTTCTTTTTTTTTTTGTTATTAGAGGTGGAATTATGTTTGTGTAGCTATCTTCTTTTGGGGTTGTTGGAAGATTACTTCCTTACTTTTTCTAGGTTGTAGTTTCCTTCCTTGTGTTGGCATTTTCCACCAATTATCCTTTGAAGTGCTGGGTTTGTGGGAAGATATTGTGCAAATTTGGTTTTGTCATGGAATATCTTGGTTTCTCCATCTATAGTGATTGAGAATTTTGCTGGGTATAGTAGTCTGTGCTGGCATTTGTCTTCTCTTAGGGTCTGTATGATATCAGTCCAGGATCTTCTGGCTTTTATAGTCTCTGGTGAGAAGTCTGGTGTAATTCTTATAGGTCTGCCTTTATATGTTACTTGACCTATTTCCTTACTGCTTTTAGTATGTTTTCTTTGTTTTGTGCATTTGATGTTTTGATTATTATGTGACAGGAGGTATTTCTTTTCTGGTCTAGTCTATTTGGCATTCTGTAGGCTTCTTGTATGTTTATGGGCATCTCGTTCTTTAGGTTAAGGACGTTTTCCTCTATAATTTTTTTGAAGACATTTACTGGCCCTTTAAGTTGGGAATCTTCACTTTCATCTATACCTATTATCCTTAGGTTTGGTCTTCTCATTGTGTCCTGGATTTTCCGGATGTTTTGGGTTAGGAGCTTTTTGCATTTTGCATTTTCTTTGACAGTTGTGTCAATGTTTTCCATGGTATCTTCTGCACATGAGATTCTCTCTTCTATCTCTTGTATTCTGTTGGTGATTCTTGAGTCTGTGACTCCTGATCTCTTTCCTAAGTTTTCTATCTCCAGGGTAGTCTCCCTTTGAGATTTCTTTATTGTTGCTATTTCCATTTTTAGATCCTGGATGGTTTTGTTTAATTCCTTCACCTGTTTGGTTGTGTTTTCTTGCAATTCTTTAAGGGATTTTTGTGTTTCCTCTTTAAGGGCTTCTGCCTGTTTACCTGTGTTCTCCTTTACTTCTTTAAGGGAGTTACTCATGTCCTTCTTAAAATCCTCTGTCATCATCATGAGAAGTGATTTTAATTCTCAATTCTGCTTTTAAGATCTGATGGGGTGTCCAGGACTTGCTATGGTAGGAGAAGTGGGTTCTGGTGATGCCAGGTAATTTTGGTTTCTGTTGCTTATGTTTTTGCGCTTGCCTTTCGCCATCTGGTTAACTCTAGTGCTACCTACATTAGCTCTCTCTGTCTGGAGACTATCTTCCAGTTATCTTGGTTGTATCAGAACTTCTCAAAGACCAGCTGTCTCTGTGATCCTGTGATCCTAAGCTCCTGGGTGGAAGAACTCCTAGGCTTCAAGCTTCCTCTGGGATCCTGAAATCCTGCTGCTCTGAGTGCAGTGGTTCTTTTAGGATGGTTCAGGATATGGTGTCTTCACAGGAGCAGATCAGCTAGGTGTTCACTCGTCTGAGTGGAATGACTCCTGTAGAATGGCTCATGGTATGGTGTCTGCTGCTCTAAGTGCAGTGGCTCCTCTAGGATGGCTCAGGATACAGTGTCTCCACGGGAGCAGACCAGCTAGATGTCTGCCCCAGCCAAAAGGACCAGGCGAGGGGCAGAAGGGAAGTGGTATTCTGGAGGGGTGTGGTTTGGTTTGTTGATGGGTCTTGAGAGCCCTTGTCTCCCAGTTGTAACTCTGGGGCGTAGGGTAGTGGGAGAGGGTTCTTACGCACTGCTCTGAGTGCAGTGGCTCCTCTAGGTTGGCTGCGATACAGTGTCTCCACAGGAGCAGACCAGCTAGGTGTCTGCCCCAGCCATAAGGACCAGGTGAGGGACCACATTTTCTTTATACATTCTTCTGTTGAGGGACAGCTACCTTGCTTTCAGTTTCTGCCTATTATGAACAAACCCTAAAAAAATATGTTTGTGTAAGTGTCCTTGTGTGATTTGGGTGTTTGACTATGAATGGAATAGTTGAGTCTTGAGGTAGATCAATTCCCAACGTTCTGAGGAACTGCCACAGCCATGTTGATTTCCATAGTGATTGTAAAAGTTTGCACTACTACCAGCAATGGAGGAGTGTTCCCCTAGCTTTACATCTTCACCAGCATGAGCTGTTGCTTTTGTTATTGATCTAAGCCATTCTCATAGTAAGATGGAATCACAAAGTAGTTTTGATTTTTATTTCCTGGATGGCTAAGGATGTTGAACATTTTTTTCTCAGCCATTTGAATTTTCTCTATTGAGAAGTCTGTTTAGGTCTGTACGCAAGTTTTTAATTAGATTATTAGCTTTTTGATGTGTATGTATGTATGTATGTATGTATGTATATTGGATATTAGTCTTCTATCAGGTGTGGAGTTGCTAAAAATCATTTCCTATTCTACAGATATCTGCTTTGTCCAACTGACAGTGTCCTTTGCCTTTCAGAAGCTTTTCAGTTTCATCAAGTCCCATTTATTGTCAGTCTTAGAGCCTATGCTATCAATGTTCTGTTCAGAAAGTCTTCTCTTGTGCCGATGCATTTAAGTCGATTCCTCACTTTCTCTTCCAAAAGGTTCAGTGTATCTGGTTTTATCTTGAGGTGTTTTATTCACTCGAACTTAAGTTTTGTGCAGGGTGATAATTATGGATCTATTTGTATACTTCTACTTGCAGACATCCAATTTGTCCAGCACCATTTGTTAAAGATGCTGCCTTCTTTCCAGTATGTATTTCTGGCTTCAAAAATCAGGTGTCTCTATGTGTGTGAATTTATGACTGGGTCTTCAAGATGATTCTATTGATCAACCTATCTGTTTTTATGCCAATTCTACCTAATTCTATAAGGTTTTCATTACTATAGCTCTGTAGTACAACTTGAATTCAGGAATGGTGAGACATTTATAGTGGTTCTTGTATTGTTCAGGATTGTTTAGCTATCTAGGTTTTTTTGACTTTCTATATGAAGTTGAGAATTCCTCTTTCAAGGTCTGTAAATGTGTTGGAATTTTGATGGGGATTGCATTGAACTTGTAGATTGCTTTTGGTAGGGTATCTCTTTTTACTTCATTAGTTCTATTGATCCATAAGCATGAGTAATCTTTTCATCTTCTGATATCTTCTTTAATTTCTTCCTTCAAAGACTTGAAACATTTTATCATGAAGTATTTCATTTGCTTGTTTAGGGTTACCCCAAGATAGTTTACATTATTTGAAACTATTGTAAAATGTGTTGTTTCCCTGATTTTTTTTCAGTCTGTCATTTGTATATAAGAGGCCTACTGATTTTTTTTTTCTTGAATTAATCTTGTATCCAGCCACTTCACTTAAAAGTGTTTATCAGCTGTAGGAGTTCTGTGGTGGAAATTTTTTGGTTCACATACATACACTATTCTATCATCTGTAAATAATGATACTTTGACTTATTTCCGATTTGCATCCCCTTGATGTCCTTCAGTGTTTTTTATTGCTCTCAGTAAAACATCAGGTACTATATTGAAGATACAGAGAGAGTGAACAACTTTGTCTTGTTCCTGATTTTAGTTGAATTGCTTTGAATTTTTCTCTATTTAATTTGATGTTGACTGTCTGCTTGCTGTATATTGCCTTTATTTTATTGAGGTATGTACCTTGTATCTCTAATCTCTCTAGGACTTTAACTTGAAGGGGTGTTGAATTTTGTTAAAGGTATCTAATGAGATGATTTTGTGGGTTTTTTTTCTTTCAATTTGTTTATTTGTTGGATTACATTTTTTTTTTTTTTTTTTTTTTGGTATGCTAAACCATCCCTGCCTCTCTGGGATGAAACCTACTTGATAATGGTGGATGATCTTTTTGATGTGTTCTTGGATTAGGTTTTCAAGCATTTTATTGAGTATTTTGTATCAATGTTTATGAGGAAAATTGTATGAAATTCTCTTTGTCTCTTTATGTGGTTTGGGTATCAGGGTAACTGTGGCTTTAGAAAATGAATGTGGCAATGTTCTTTCTGTTTCAATCTTGTGAAATAATTTGAGGATTCTTGGCATTAACTCCTTGAAAGTCTGGTATACTTCTGCACTAAAACCAAACTGTCTGGATCTGGCCCTGGACTTTTTGTTTTTGATTGGAAGACTTTTCATGACTGCTTCTATTTTCTTAGGGATTATAGGGTTATTTAAATTGTTTATCTAATCTTGATTTAACTTTTGTAAGCAGTACCTATTGAGAAAATCATTCCTTTCTTTTAGATTTTCCAATTGAGTAAAGTACAGATTTTAAAGTATGTCCTCAGGATTCTTTAGATTTCCTTAGTGACTGTTTTATATACCTCATTTCATTTCTGATTTTGTTGATTTGGATATTCTCTCTGCCTAAATAGCTTGGATAAGGGTTTATCTATCTTGTTCATTTTCTCAAAGAGCCAGTTCTTAGTTTGATGCATTATATTTTTCTCTTTGTTTCTATTTTATTCATTTCAGCTCAGAGTTTTTTGGTTTTTTTTTTTTTTTTTCTGTCTACTCCTCTCATGTGTATTTGCTGATTTTTGTTCTTAGAGCAGCTGTTTTCCACCATTCTAATGATGTGCCCTTTTAATGAAACTCCTCATGTTGTGGTGATTACACAACCATACAATTATTTCTGTTGCTACTTCATAACTGTAATTTTGCTCCTGTTATGAAGTGGTAATGTAAATATGTTTTCCCAATTGTCTTAGGCAACCCTGTGAAAGGACTGTTTGACTTCTCAGTGGACTTGCAACCCACAGGTTGAGAAGAAGCACTGCTCTAGAGCTTTCAGGTGTACTACTAAGTTTCTAGTATGTGATTATATATATGTATGTGTATGTATACACACACACACACACACATACACACACACTTAGTGCTATGAAATTTTCTCTTTAAGTTTGGGTATGCTGTGCATTCATTTTCATTAAATTCTAGAAAGTCTTTAATTTCTTTATTTCTGTCTTGATCTGCTTTTATTTAGTAGAGAGCCTTTCAGTTTCCATGAATTTATAAGGTTTCCATTGTTTCTGATGTTGTTATACAGCTTTAATCTATAGTGGCCTGATATGATGCAGGGAGTTACTTCAATTTTCTTTCATTCATTCAGATTTGCTTTGTGTCTAAGTATATAGTAATTTTGGAGAAAGTTACATGAGGTGCAGAGAAGCAGTTATATTCTTTTGTGTTTGGGTAAAATGTTCTATAAATATGTTAGGTCCATTTGGTTTATAACATTATCCAAGTATTCATGTTTGGTCTTTGTCTAGATGACTTATCCATTGGTGAAAGTGGGGATTGAAGTCTCTCACTATGAGTATGTGAGGGTCAGTGTGTGACTTAAGCTGTAGTAGTGTTGCTTTTACAAACATAGGTGTCCTTGTGTTTGGGACATAGATGTTAAGAATTGAAATGTCATCTTGGTGAAGTTTTTCTTTGATGAGTATGTTGTGTTCTTCCCTGTCTCTTTTGCCTCGTTTTGGTATGGTATATTTTGTTAGATATTAATGTGGCCATCAGCTTCCTTCTAAGGTACAGTTGCTTAGAATATCTTTCTCCAAACCTATACCCTGAGGCAGTGTCTGTCCTTGATGTTGAGGTGGTTCTTGGATCAACAGAAGGATGGATCCTGTTTTCACATCCATTCTGTTTGTCTGTACTTTATTGGGGAATTGGGACCATTTATATTGGGAGATATTAATGATCAATGATTGTTGATTGCTGTTATTTTATTGCTGTTATTGGTGGTAGTGGTGTGGTGTATGTATGTGTTTCCCTTTGTTGATCTTGCTCGTGTATTTCCTTGTTTTGTTTTTTTTTTTTTATAATGGATTTAACCTCAAGCTGAAGTTTTCCTTCTATCATATTTGTAGAGCTGGATTTGTAGATACCTATTGACTTTATCATGGAATATCTTATTTTCTCTATTTATGAAGCTTTTTCTGGGCATGGTAGTTTGGGAGGACATCTGTAGTCTCTTAGAGTCTGCAGCATATCTGCCCAGGTTCTTCTGGCTTTTGAGTTTCCACTGAGAAGTCAGGTAATTATAATAGGTCTGCCTTTATATATTTCTTGGTCTTTTCCTCTTGCAGCTTTTAATAGTCTTTCATTGTTTCTGTATGTTTAGTGTTTGTTTATTAATGGAGAGGGTATTTTCTTGTCTAGTCTACTTAATGTTCTGTATGACTTCTTGTATCTTCTTTTGGTTAGAAAAATTTCTTTTATGATTTTGTTGAAAATATTTTCTGGGCCTTTTAGCTGGGATTCTTCTTTCTCTATTCTTATTCTTAAATTTGGTATTTACACAGTGTCACAGGTTTTCTGGATGTTTTGTGTCGAGTTTTTTTAGATTTAACATTTTCTTTCACTGATGTATCCATTTCTTCTATTGAGCCTTTGACAATGCCTGGAGTCTCTCTTCCATTTCCTGTATTCTGTTGGTGAAGCTTTCCTCTGTAGTCCCTGTTCAAATTCCTAAATATTTTCATACCCAGAATTCCCTCAGTTTGCATTCTTTATTAATTCTGCCCATGTTTATGTCTTAAACAGTCTTATTCATTTCATTCAAATGATTGTTTGTATTTTCTTGGATTTAAGGGTTTTATTTATGGTTTATTTATTTCCTCCAATTTTTTTTTTGTTTTTATTGTTGATTTCATTAAAGGATTTATTCATTTCCTCTTTGAGGACTTCTATCATCTTCATGTAGTTGGTTTAAGGTCTTTTTCTTGTGCTTCAGCTATGCTGGAATATTCATGGCCAGCTCTGGTAGGATAGCTGGGC
This sequence comes from Mastomys natalensis, assembly GCA_021653895.1. Lineage (NCBI taxonomy): Eukaryota > Metazoa > Chordata > Mammalia > Rodentia > Muridae > Mastomys > Mastomys natalensis. The sequence continues at coordinate 908,765 of JAJTUV010000197.1, forward strand.
TCTATTGAGAACATTTTGCCCTTGTTATTATTGTGTTTTTATGCTGCCATCTAGGAATCTGTTTAGGTGATTATATGTCTAGGTGCTAATTTCTGGATTTGCCTTTGTTGAGTGAGTGTTTTGTTCCTTGGTTTCTGATTTCCTTCTGGATTTTCAGAGAGAGAGAGTGATGGCTGTGTGTCACCTGTTTTCCTGGCCTGCTTAGCTGGTGTGTTCACAGTGAATGCCTGCTGTTTTTAGAGGCTGGGATACTGAGATGAGTTGGGAGAGGAAAGGATGAAGGAGAAGATGTGTGATCCCTTGGGGATGGGGTTAGAGAGGAAAGAGAGACCACAGTATGTTTCCTGCTACAGCGTTGGGGATAAGACGAGGGTGGGGAAGTGGGTGAGGAGAGGTGCAAGTATGCCTGGCCTTCAGGAGACTCCTTGCCCTGAGAGGAGCAGCAGTGGTCCATGCTGAGGTTGGCATCTAGGAAAAAGCAACAAGTGGGCAGAGGGAGGTTAGATGGGGAAGCTCTGTGGAATCCACAGGAGATGGGAAGGGAGGCAGGGCAGGGCAGGGCACACTGCCAAGTGAGTTCTGCTACAGAGCTGGGGACTAGACTGAGGGACTGGATCTGGAGAAAGAACTTTATAGGTTCTGGGAGAAGATGGGTGGGACTTGGGGTAAGAGACAAAGGACAGCATGTCATAGCTATAGGAGACAGAGAATTAGCCACCCTCTGCCCTTGCACCCATGTATTCCACATTTTCATATTTCCCATGTGGCACAGTGGAAAGAATGTTGAGAGGGGAAGCCTGAGCTAAAGGAGCTCACATCTCCTATACCATGCTGGCTGTAGCAAGGGTATCAGTTCCTCATTGCAAAAATCTGCAATGGAGAATTTTTATTTTGTTTTAGGAGTCTGGACAGAAAGTTTGCTTTAATAAACATTTTATTAGTAATGTGAATAAAAGCAGAAGAATTTTGTAAGGATTTATTTTATTATATATGTGTAAGTGGTTTGCTCACACCACGTCTGTGCTTGGTGTCTGAGGAGGTCAGAAGAGGGCACTGACTCTCCTGGAATTGGAGTTATTGACAGTCATGAGCCACTATGTGGGTAGTGGGAATTGAACCTGGGTCCTCTGGAAGAACAAGTGCTTGTAACTACTGAATCATCCAGCCCCCGGGGGAGGAAAAGTTTAAAATATTCGGGAGAACAAGTTTAAATGTTTTACCTCTGATGCTCCAAATGTATAGTTTCAGAATTTGAAAAGCTGACACATTATGAAAACAATTGTTTAGGGACCTTTATTGAGTGTTGCTTTGCTATTGTTATGTTGTGCTGCATGTACTAGCTTTCCTTCTATTAAAATCCACATGTGAAGAATTTTATTGAACAGGTCAATAGAAAAGATATAAAAAGGGCAGCTCTCTTTTTGGGGTTTCTAATGATTTATACCAAACCGAAGTGAACCATTCTGAGAGAACCAACATCTCCAATGTCCTGCAAGGAAAGAGAAAAACAATTAAAACCATGTTCAAACAGAGTAGCACACCAACCTGACATTCATGTCTTTACATATAAGCATGGTGCATTTTTATTTCCTTTCACTGTTTTGAAATACTTAAGAATAGTAAATAGACCTGCATGTTTACCTTACTCAGTGGTTATAATTCTGATAACTCTTTATTAGTCCAGAACTAATGCATGGGGATAAAAGGCAGAGCAGGAGGGATAGGACTAGGCTGTGCAAACACCAGACCTCAGTGGGGCTCAAGGCTCTGAGAACATGCACTTCTTTTCCTCTTTTATTTTTGGTGTATGTGTATGGAGTGTGTGTGTGGGTGTGCACACATGGGCACATGTGCACATAGAAGTCTGGGGTTGACAGCAGGTGCTCTCCACTCTTCTTATTTTGGCAGGGTCTCTCACTGGTCTTAAGCTTGCCAATTCTGGCCAATCTAGCTTGCCTCTCATTGAGTCCCAAGTGCTGAGATTACTTGTGACCATCATGCCTGTCCAGATTTTATGTGCATTCTGAGGATCCGCACTCGAGTCCCCCAGCTTGCTATTGTCTTTCCTCTTTCTTTTTTTCATTTCCTTCCTTCCACTCTTGATCCCCTGCTCTCCACACACCTGCTCCCCACTCCCACCCGTCTCCTTCTTTTTCCTTCCAGTGATGCCAGGATTTTCTTAAAAAAATATTTTTTTTCTGAAATGCTTGCTTTAAAATCCATTTGGTTCTTAAAAACTTTACTTTAGGGCACTGATTCTCAGCCTTCCAAATGCTAAGACCCTTTAAGCTGTGGTGACCCCAACCATACAATTATTTTTATTGCTACTTCATAACTGTAATTTTGCTACTGTGATGAATCATAATATAGTATGTGATATGTAGGATGTCTGACGTGTGACCCCTGTGCATATAGTATCTGATATGTAGGATTCTGATATGACCCCTGTGCATATAGTATCTGATATGTGATCCCTGTGCATATAGTATCTGATATGATCCTGTGCATATAGTACTGATATGTAGGATTCTGAATGTGACCCCTGTGCATATAGTATCTGATATGTAGGATGTCTGACATGTGACCCCTGTGCATATAGTATCTGATATATAGGATATCTGATGTGTGACCCCTGTGCATATAGTATCTGATATGTAGGAACGATGGTGACCTGTGCATATAGTATCTGATATGTGACCCCTGTGCATATAGTATCTGATATGTAGGATGTCTGACGTGTGACCCCTGTGCATATAGTATCTGATATGTAGGATGTCTGACATGTGACCCCTGTGCATATAGTATCTGATATGTAGGATGGACATGTGACCCCTGTCCATATAGTATCTGATATGTAGGATGTCTGATGTGTGACCCCTGTGCATATAGTATCTGATGTAGGTTGATGTGTGACCCCTGTGCATATAGTATCTGATATGTAGGATTCTGACATGTGACCCCTGTGCATATAGTATCTGATATGTGACCCCTGTGCATATAGTATCTGAATGTAGGATGTCTGACGTGTGACCCCTGTGCATATAGTATCTGATATGTAGGATATCTGCTATGTGACCCCTGTGAGAAGGTCATTCAGTCCTCAAAGGGTCACCACCTACAAGTTGAGAACCATTGCCTTCAGACATTGACTGGTATCCTTTTTATCTTAGGCAGACTTATCAAGATTAACACAATAAAGTATTTTATATGTGATAATTTAACATTATTAAAAGTAAAGAATATTCATTAAATACAATTTAGAAAATGGAAATATATGATTGAATATTTGCTTTCATTATTTTTCCATATGTATTTTAATAAATGAAATTATTTTAAAAACATAAACACATACACATCTATGTCATATTAGGGATTGAACCCAGGGCCTTGTGCATGCTAGGGAAACACTCTACCATTAAACCATATCCTCAACTGACATTTGGATAAATAGTCTCTGATTTTAGCGTCTGAGTTTTATTCCATTACATATTAAAATTTGTAAAAAATTATTAAAAATTCCTTTCAAATTAATTTTATATGTTTTTTGATTTTCTCTTTTTATAAATAACTGTTATGGATGTTCTTGGGCATGGACTCTTTTCCTGTGTTTACCAGTTCTAGAAACAGTTCCTGTCAAAGGAGGACTACTAGACTGAGTGTGGTGAGGCTTCCGTCACTGATAAGCACTGGAGACTGGGTAGTTGTGCTTTGTTTCTCTGTTTGGTTATAGAAGTTGCAGTCAACCTTTACTGTGTGCTGATACCATGGTAATCCTTGACTGAATTACAGTACATGTTAATTTTTGTAGTAATTTATAGCAACAAAATAGTATTCTGACTTTCTCAACTGATTTCTACATATGATTTTGTCATGTACTATGGTTGCCACCCAGTGCTGGCAGGACCAAGGTCACTTTCTCTTTGTGCATTCAGACTTTGCTAAGTAGATTCAACAGCACATTAAGAGCTGCTTTGCTACAGCTGGATTTGGGCTATTGTCACTTAATGCTGTTGTCTTCTTTGTCTCATTTTATGATAGATTTCCTCTATGTTACTAATGGTGTCTCATGATGCTTCTGATTTAACAAGCACTAATTGCCAAGAGGAGCACGGTTGGAGCCTTTGGACACAAAACCATGTTTTGTTTAACATGAAGCCGTGCTACATCGGGGATATTACTATCTAGTGAGAGTTACATACTCTCTTCCTTGTACCTACATTAGGTTACTTGGAAACACTATGTAATTTCTGTTCTGAACAGCAAAACAGTACTCAACCTGGCCACAGGACCTTATGAAAGTTTACAGCCTGTGCTGTAAATCTGCCATAGTCCATGCTGGCCTGAACCTCACTCACTGTGTAGCCATGGCTGGTCTGGACCATCTGCCTCTTCTGCCTCTAACTCCCAAGTGCCAGGATTACAGTATACACTACCACACCTGGCATAAACCAGAGTATAACAAGTAATGCACTTTCAGAGCTAAAAGGACAACTTGAGGGAGTCAGCTCCCTCCTTTTACTATGTAGATCAGAGAGATTGAACTCAGTCTTGGTAGCAGTTATCTTAACCCTCCAATCCATGTTACCAGCCAAGCTACAAGATATTAAAGAGTCACTTTATTTTGAGACTTTCCAAGGTTACCTTTAAATTCAAAGCAATCCTCCCCCCTCATTACTCTGAACCTGGGGTCAGTATATTTATGGCTAATGGTATATAGCCAATCTACCCTCCGACATTGCAAGGCTTGCAAGTAAAAATGAAAAGGTAGATATCCAAAGTCTCCCCAAAAAAGACTTTTTGCATTTTGAAATGTTTGCTAAAAAAAAAAAAAAAATCAAAGCCTATTTTACAAACACTGTATGAAATCCATATGTCTTTATTATAATTACATTTTTTGGCAACACAAGAACCTTCAATTAAGAACTGACTTAGGATTCTTTTTTTCTTCTGGTATACCATCAGAGTAACACAGCTGTAACACCACTATATTTTACAAAGCCTAAATATTTTCTAGCAGGCACTTTATAGAAAATGTTTGCTGATCCTTGCGCTAAATACTGATAAAGGAAAGAATCAATTCTTTGCCTGCTTTTTATAAACTTCCTGCATAGAAACCAACTTGTTGAGGAGGAAAACCATTCAAAATTCCTACTTTTTGAAATAGTATAATCAATAATACATATCAATTACATAAACAAATGGACCTCAAATGTTGTCCCCCTTCCTGGTCTCATCTCTCCTCTGCAAACCTCCCATTCAATTCCCCCTCCCCTTTGCCTCTAAGAGGGTGCTCTCTCACCCACCCAGCCTCAACCCTTTAGCATCCTCTTTCACTGAGGCAGCAAGCCTCCACGGAACCAAGTGCCTCCTCTCCCACTGATGCCAGATAAGGTGGAATTTTTGGAGTCACTTATGAATACTATTGTATCATCTGCAAATAGTGATACCTTGACTTCTTTTCCAATTTGTATCCCTTTGACCTAGAACTTTGAGTACTATATTGAATAGATAGGAAGAGAGAAGGCAGCTTTGTCTTGTCCCTGATTTTAGTGGGATTGCTTCAAGTTTCTCCCTATTTAGTTTGATGTTGGCTGTTGGTTTGCTATATATTGCTTTTATTATGTTTAGTTATGGGCCTTTAACTCCTGATCATTCCAATACTTTTAACATGGAGGGGTGTTATATTTTGTAGAAGGCTTTTTCAACATCTAATGAGATGATCATGTTTTTTCCCTTTGAGTTTGTTTATATAGTGTATTACATTAATGAATGGATTTACATATATTAAACCATCCCTGCATCCCTGGGATGAAACCTACTTGATCTTGGTGAATGATGGTTTTATTTTTTTATTTTTTTTTTAATTGGAAATTTTTTTTTTAATTGGAAATTTTTTATTGGAAAATTTTTTTTTTTACATTTCAGATGTTCTCTACTTACCCCATTTCCCCCCCTCCCTCCCAGGAACTCACTATCCCTTCCCCCCTCCTCCTGCCTTCACATTGGTGTACCCCCCCCACCTCTGTACCTCACCTCCCCACCCTCGAGAATCTGCCCCCCACGACGTCCAGCCTTCATGGGACCAAGGAGACACAGTGCAGGACAGAAACTGAAGGAGGGACCGTCTACAGACCATTCCACCTGGATATCCATCCTATGTGCAGTCACCAAAGGTAGAGGTTGATGCGGATGTCAGGATGTACATGCTGACAGGAGCCTGATATAGCTGTCTCCTTAGAGGTCTGCAAGAGTCTGACATACTCAAGAGGCAGATGCTCACAGCTAACCATTAAACTGAGCATGGGGTTCCCAATGGAGAAGATAGAGTGAAGACTGAAGGAGTAGAAAGGATACGGGACCCCATGAGGAGAGCAACAATCCCAACCAACCAGAGCCCCCAGGGTCTAAACCACCAGCCTGGGAGCACTTAGGGAGGGACCCATGGCTCCAGCTATATATGCAAGGGAGCTATATATAAGGGGGAGAAGAGATCCTTGGTCCCATGAAGAATGATGGTTTTAATGTGTCCTTGGATTTGTTTTTTTGAGAATATTATTGAGTATTTTTTCATTGATATTCATAAGCAAAATTGGTCTGAAGTTTTCTTTCTTTGTTGGGTCTTTCTGTGGTTTAGGTATCAGCGTAACTGTGGCTTCATAGAATGAATTAGGTAGTGTTCCTTCTGTTTCTATTTTGTGGAATAGGTTGAGAAGCATTGGTATTAGCTCTTCTTTAAAGGTCTGATAGAATTCTGCACTGAAACCATCTTGTCCTGAGCTTTTTGTTCTTTTGGATAGACTTTTAATGACTGCTTCTATTTCCTTAGGGGTTATGGGGCTGTTTAGATAGTTTACCTGGTCTTGATTTAACTTTGGTACCTGGTATCTTTCTTGAAAATCATCCACTTCATCTAGATTTTCCAGTTTTGTCAATGCTTTTGATCTTTTTAATTTCCTCAGTTTCTGTTGCCATGTAGCTCTTTTTTATTTCTGATGTTAATTTGGATACTGTCTCTGTGCCCTCTAGTTAGTTTGGCTAAGTGAAATTGGTCAGAATCTTGCTTTTCAGGCATATTAGGGCATCCAGGGCTTGCTTTGGTGGCTTATATACTGGGTTCTGATGGTGCCAAGGGGCTTCATCTCAGGAATTGCTTCATCTCAGTTATATGGGGTGGAAGCACTGTCACTCAAGAGTGCTTGTGAGAGCCACATCTTCACCAAAATCATTTCATGCTGGTATCACCCATGGTAAATACCTAGAAGATGTCATAATTCCTGAAATTTTATTTTTTGTTGATTATATCCAATAGAAGTTAGAAAAGAGGTGATAAAAATGTGGAAACATTATTATTCCTATGGTTGAGGTGTTTTGTGTCCTAACAGCTGGTTTACTGAAAGCATTACCAGGTTATAGGACCTTTAAGAGGTAAGGGTAGTGACAGCAATAAGACACTGGAGGAACTGTTCTCCATAGGACCTCATACTGGACTAGACTGCACTGTTGTAAAGCAGCAAGTCTAACTCTGATCTCTGATGTCTGCAACTTCTCTACACACACTCCTGCCTCTGAAATGCCATGATCCATGAAGCCCTTGCAGCTGCTGAACTGATGGGGCTACCCATCCTGTGCTTTCAGCCTCCATACTGTAGTCAAAAATGTATTCTTTATGAAGTACATACCCTTAGGTGTTTCATTACAGCAAAAGAAAATGCTCTGCTATGTTAAAAGTACATATTCATGTTTATTGAAGCACTATTATAATAGCCAAGTCAGGCAATTAGCCCAGGTGTTCATTCATAAAAAATTAATGAAAGCATGGTATATACACACAATGAAATTTTAGTAAGCCATAAAAAATTAAATTATGTAATTAGTAGGGAAATGGATAGAACAGGAGATTATCAACAAATAAACATGTGCTGTCTCTAGTGGAACCTAGATCATATATGGTTATCTATTTGTAAACATAATATGCATATAAATAGTTATGTGTTCTATATGACATGGAAGTAGAAGACTAGAAAGAGGACTAGCTAGAGGGGAGAGAAATACACACACACACACACACACACACACACACACACACACACACATGTTATATATTTAGATGGCTCGGTCTGGGGACATGAGTTTGAGCCCTGGAATCTGCATGTTGTAATAAGAGAACAGTCTCAAAAATTGTCCTCTGACCCCCACATGTGCATTGTGGCACACACCCCTACACACACAAAAGAAACAAATGTAAAGCTTCATTTCTAAAGGTCCTTAAAAAGGAATATTTTAAATAAAGAGCACATACACATATAGCAAACTGAATGCTGCCGACTATTCGTGCATATCCATTGGAATATAGGCTCCTAAGTAAATCCAATTCAAAAATAATGTCAATGTAGGTATGACTAAAAGATGTTGGTTGAGCCAGGTAGAGGCTAGCCCTTTTAATTACAGCATTTGGAAAGATGAGGTAGGAGAATTGGCCTGTGTTTGAGGCTAGTCTGGGCTGGCTATACAGTGAGCTCTAATGAACCTGGACTCAGAGTGAACGTTAAAAAAAGAAAGAAGTAGATTAAAGTAATGATGCTGATAATTACTATTTATTAATAGTTATAATTAACAAACTTCTACTTCACTCATTCAGAAAATTCCTTCATGACTATCCTATGGAGCACATGGATTCATATCTGTTTATAAACGAAGACCTTCAGCCTTAAAGAGATAAAATGATTTGTCCAAAGTGAAGCCATTAAATTGTGCAGCCTTCATTCATAATGATGCCCTATATGTCACTTCATGTGACCATTTATGTTCATATACTATTACTCATATACTATGAGGTTCTTTTCTTACATGACTTTTTTTTTTAATTGATGAACTTAGATAGGATGTCAGAAACAGAATACAGAGAGGGGCTTAGGACCACCTGTATGCATTTCTTATAAAATTATGTAAAATGAATGGTATTAGATAAGTTTCCTATGCTAAGTCTTTTTATGTCTTCTGAATAATTTCAAGCATTCCCTAGTGAGAGAGTGATATGCACAGATACCCAGACATACATAGATACAAACAGATATAGATTGCTGCTGAATTACTTTGCTCCCAGGCTATTAATTTTCAACTGTTGATGTCTTTAAAGGGAGTTTTATTAAAAATAAAAAGCTAAATAGCTATAGTCTGGTTAACGTAGGCCAATAGACAGCATTTGTAGAGTTAAGCCAGTTGTACACTTTTCTCACAGAGCACTTTACCTGTCTCCTTTGGTCTTCTTTCAGTTCTCCTAAAATGAGATCACAGCATGAATATCAATACTCTAATAATATAATAACAAATAATATATAATAAAATAATATAATAATTAATAAATAACCGCAAATAAATTAAAATGTTGAAAATTTTAGAGAAAATGATAATCAGATTTTAACCAATATAAGAGTGTCGATTATGAGGGGATACTTAGCTTTCTGGACTTTCAAGACTCTATATCTGCATTCAAGTAAGTAGAAGATGTCCATATTGTTCCTGTCTAAAAAAATTTTTTTAGAGAGCTCATCTCACTTTTTAGTCCTGACTATCCTAGAACTCATTAGGTAGATCAGGCTAGCCTTGAACACACAGAGATCTGCCTGCCTCTGCCTTTCTAGTGCTTTGGAGCTTGTTTTCTTATAGTGATGTCTTGACAGCATGGCAGTTACAGTTCACCTACAGTGCCAGAGCTCGGAATGGACAGTGAAAGTCCATGCACAGAGGCTTCTCTGTGGACACACTGCTGCTCCTGTAGCTTCCACCTCTTATACTATCCTCTTGACCTGTGATCTGCATAGACTCCCTTTCCTTCCTTATAAGGTGCTCAGTCCTATACACCTTATGACTGTAGTGTAGAGCAAGTGGAATGAGAGACAGAGTGAGTTCGTCAGGCTAGAGTCATCTTCATGGGAAATGGTGAGAGGACACAGAACAGTCGCATGCATGTGTTCTTCCTCCCCCACATTATTTACACCATTGATTCTGCGTGTTGAAGTGCTTCTGCATTTCTAGGTCTGTCCAGCTGGCCATGCTGGCTGCCAGTGTTTGCTCTCACTTTGGCACACTCTTTTCTGGAACCACTTTTAAGGAGTCTCTTACACAGTTGCTTTGTTACATATTTACTATATATATGCATACACTGTTTCCTGCTAAATTGGACAAGAGCCAAGCTACTTTCCCAGAGATTCTCAGATTGAGCCTACTCAGTTTACCATATATGTGTCACATGAGAGCTTGCTAGAAACATGGACTCAAGGTCCATTCCAGACCTACTGAATTAGAATGGACATTTAACAGACTCTCAAATGTATTTATTCTATAATCATCAATGGCTGCCTTTGTTTTTATCAGATAATTTATCAGGCACTAACAGTCTCACTCACAAGAAACGCTAAGGTTTCTCATCACTCATTTACAGAAACTCCTGAAATGACCTGTTTCTTGTCATCCTCTGTGGGACCTGAGCTCCGTTACCTTCTGCATCCCAGGTGCTGGCCCCTGAAGAGTCAGTGCAGACCTCCTCTTCCTCTTCCTTTTTCTCCTCCTCCTCCTCTTCCTCAGTCGTTCTCTCAATTGCCCATCTGTCAGGTGGGAGGTTATTAAATAGAAAATGGAATTAAGAAAAAAAATCAAGGTAGGTATGTCACAGAAAGAGCTTTATATTCTAAGACTTAGTATAACAAGCATATTAAATATTTTAAAGCTTCTGAATATTTTGAAAATATAAATTTATATTTCCTGAAACCTTTCAACAATATAATCACTTTAATATCATCATGTTAAAAAGAAAGTACCGATTCCCCTTCCGTCCCTCCCTTGGTCCTTTAGGCTGAGGCAGATACCTAGGAGGACTGCTTCCATGAAGACACCATATCCTGAACCTTCCTAGAGCAGCTGAGCCAGCAGAGGAACCACTGCACTCGGAGCGGCTGAGGAACCACTGCACTCGGAGCGGCTGAGCAACTACTGCACTCGGAGCACCGCTGATGCAACCACTGCACTCGGAGCGGCAGGATTTCAGGATCCCAGAGGAAGCCTGAGTCCCAGGAGCTCTTCCACCCAGGAGCTCAGGATCACAGGATCACAGAGCTGGACTCTGAGGAGTTCTGATACAACCAAGATAACTGGAAAGACAGTCTCCAGTCAGAGACAGTGAGTGCAGGTAGCATAGAGTTAACCAGATGGTGAAAGGCAAGCGTAAAAACATAAGCAACAGAAACCAAAATTACCTGGCATCACCAGAACCCACTTCTCCTACCATAGCAAGTCCTGGACACCCCATCAGACCTTAAAAGCAGGATTCAGAATTAAAATCATTCTCATGATGATGACAGAGGATTTTAAGAAGGACATGAGTAACTCCCTTAAAGAAGTAAAGGAGAACACAGGTAAACAGGCAGAAGCCCTTAAAGAGGAAACACAAAAATCCCTTAAAGAATTGCAAGAAAACACAACCAAACAGGTGAAGGAATTAAAAAAACCATCCAGGATCTAAAAATGGAAATAGCAACAATAAAGAAATCTCAAAGGGAGACTACCCTGGAGATAGAAAACTTAGGAAAGAGATCAGGAGTCACAGACTCAAGAATCACCAACAGAATACAAGAGATAGAAGAGAGAATCTCATGTGCAGAAGATACCATGGAAAACATTGACACAACTGTCAAAGAAAATGCAAAATGCAAAAAGCTCCTAACCCAAAACATCCGGAAAATCCAGGACACAATGAGAAGACCAAACCTAAGGATAATAGGTATAGATGAAAGTGAAGATTCCCAACTTAAAGGGCCAGTAAATGTCTTCAAAAAATTATAGAGGAAAATGTCCCTAACCTAAAGAACGAGATGTCCATAAACATGCAAGAAGAATGCCAAATAGACTAGACCAGAAAAGAAATACCTCCCGTCACATAATAATCAAAACATCAAATGCACAAAACAAAGAAAACATACTAAAAGCAGTAAGGGAAATAGGTCAAGTAACATATAAAGGCAGACCTATAAGAATTACACCAGACTTCTCACCAGAGACTATAAAAGCCAGAAGATCCTGGACTGATATCATACAGACCCTAAGAGAACACAAATGCCAGCGCAGACTACTATACCCAGCAAAACTCTCAATCACTATAGATGGAGAAACCAAGATATTCCATAACAAAACCAAATTTGCACAATATCTTCCCACAAACCCAGCACTTCAAAGGATAATTGGTGGAAAATGCCAACACAAGGAAGGAAACTACAACCTAGAAAAAGTAAGGAAGTAATCTTCCAACAACCCCAAAAGAAGATAGCTACACAAACATAATTCCACCTCTAATAACAAAAAAAAAACCAGAAAGCCACAATCATTTTTCCTTAATATCTCTTAATATCAATGGACTCAATTCTCCAATAAAAAGACATAGACTATCAGACTGGATATACAAACAGGACCCAGAATTTTGCTGCATACAGGAAACGTACCTCAGTGACAGAGACAGACACTACCTCAGAGTAAAAGGATAGAAACAGTTTTTTAAGCAAATGGTCCCAAGAAACAAGCTGGAATAGCCATTCTAATATCAAATAAAATTGACTTTCAACGAAAAGTAACCAAAAAAAAAAAAAATCATAAGGAAGGACACTTAATACTCATCAAAGGAAAAATTCTACCAAGATGAACCCTCAATTCTGAACATCTATGCTCCAAATGCAAGGGTACCCACATACATAAAATAAATGTTATAAAGCTCAAAGCACACATCGCACCTCACACAATAATAGTGGGGGATTTCAACACCCCACTCCAGCAATGGACAGATCATTGAAACAGAAACTAAACAGAAATGCATTGAAATGAACAGAAGTTATGAACCAAATGGATTTAACAGATATCTATAGAACATTTCATCCTAAAACAAAAGAATATACCTTTTTCTCAGCACCTCATGGTACCTTCTTCAAAATAGACCATATAATTGGTCACAAATCAGGTCTATAATTGGATATTATCCTAGAAGCTCACAATATCCAAGATTCAACTCAAGACTACATGAAGCTCATGAAGAAGGAAGACCAAGTGTGGGTGCTTCGGTCCTTCTTAGAAGCAGTAACTAAATACTCAAGGGAGCAAAAATGGAGACAAAGTGTGGGACAGAAACTGAAGGAGGGGCTGTCTGGAGACCATTCCACCTGGATATCCATCCCATGTGCAGTCACCAAAGGAAAATGCTGATGCGGATGCCAGGAAGTACATGCTGACAGGAGCCTGATATAGCTGTCTCCTTAGAGGTCTGCAAGAGTTTGACATATTTAGAGGCAGATGCTCACAGTTATCCATTGATCTGATCATGGGGTTCCCAATGGAGGAGTTAGAGAGAAGACTGAAGGAGCTGAAAGGGTTTGTGGCCCCATGAGGAGAGCAACAATACCAACCAACCGGAGCTCCTAGGGTGTAAACCACCAGCCTGGGGCACTTAGGGAGGGACCCATGGCTCCAGCAGTATATGTAGGGGAGGATGGCCTTGTCAGGTATAGGTAGGATAGGAGATCCTTGATCTCATGAAGGCTGGATGCCGTGTGTGGGAATTCTCGAGTGGGGAGGTGGGAGTGGGGCGTGGCACATCCTCATAGAAGCAGGAGGAGGGGGGATGGGATAGGGGGTTCCTGGGCGGGGAGGGGAATGGGGTTAGGGGATAACATCTGAAATGTAAATAAAACATCCAATAAAAAAAAAGGAAAAAAAATGTACCTTTCTTTTCTGAAATACTATTATTATTTTAATAAATCTCGCCATGGGTTCCTGACTCGCCTTCAACTCACTCTGTAGAACAGGCTGGGCTTGAACTCAGAGATCCACTTGCCTGTGTTGGGATTAAAGGCGTGTGCCACCATACCCAGCCAAAATCTTGTGTTTAATGGACTATTTGGACAGTTCTAGTACTCAAGGCCAGGACCCTGCGCTTTACAGGCAACATTCTAACACTGGAGTGAATCCCTAGCCATGATTCTTTTCTCTGTAAACATATGCTAGAAATATCCAACTTCAGTTACATTCCCCTCTCTCTCCTCCCTCTTACAGGCTCTTCCCTCTTTACAAATATTCCCCTTCCATTTTCATGGTTTGTTTTCCACATATGAGAAAAAAACCCTGAGACATTCACCTGAGTCTGGTTATTCACTAAAGACTATGATGTGCCGCATTCTTGTACATGACCTAATTTTATCCTCTATGGGTAAACCACTTTCAGTTATTCTGGATTAAATATCTACATCACTTGTATTCCACTAGTCTGCTCTCTGGGGCTCAGCCACCATGGTGGTTCTTCTCTACTTTGCTGGTTTCTGCTAACTGTTCATGTACTCAACAGCTGAAACATTGAGGCTAGGAACCACAGATAAAAGAACATGTGCTGTTTTCTTTCTGAGTCTGGGTTACCTCACTCAGTATGATCTTTCCTAGTTCCATTCATTTACCACAAGTTTCATGATTTCATTTCTCTTCACAACTGAATAGTATCCATTGTGTATATGTACCACATTTTCCTTATCCATTTGCTAGCTGAAGGACAGTTGGGTTGTCTCCATTCTCTAGCTATCTGTGATAGAGCAGCAGTGAATGGGCTGAGCAAATATCTCTGGAGCAGGATGCCCGGTCCTCTGAGCGTTTGCCAAGGAGTGTTGGTGCTGTGTCATATGGTACATTTATTTTCAGTGTTTGTGGACTCTCCATATGGATTTGCAGAGTGGCTGCACCAGTTTGTTTCCACCAGCAGTGGATGAGGGTTCTGCATCCCTGACCCACTCCTCTAGCATTTGTTTTCAGCTGTTTTGTTGATCTTAGACATTCTGACTTGGATAAGATGAAAGCACAGTGATTTAGTCGCCTTTCCCTAATTGCTAAGGATGAACACTATGTGAGGTATTTCCTAGCCATTTGTCTCTTTGAGTGCTCTCTGGTTAGATCCAAGCCCACTGCTTGAGTGGGTGGTTGGTTTTGCCTCTGACATTTGAGTTCTTACTGTATTCTGGATATTAATCCTCTCTCAGATGAATGGCTATGGAAGATTCTCTCCCATTCTCAAATGGTTGTTTTCTTAGCTGTGAAGAAGCCTTTTAGTTTGGTGAGGCCCCACTTACTAATTGTTGGCTGTGACTTCGGACAAATAGAGCCCTATTCAGAAAGCCCTTTTCTGCATCAGATAGGCCACTGCCTGTGCTTTCTTCTAGCAGTCCCAAGGTTTCGTTCTACATTGAGGCCTTTGAGCCTGTTAGAGATATTTTTGTGCAAGCCATCAATGATAGCTAACTTCACTCTTCTGCACATGGACATTTAGATTTCCAGCACCGTTGGTTCCAAGTGCTGCCTTTCTCTAGTGTGTGTGCTTTTGGGATCTCTGTAGAATATCAGATGTCTACAGTTATGTATTCAAGTTTGAGTCTTCTCTTTTGTTTCATTGGTCTAAATGTCTGTTGTGCAGGGGCAATGTTTTATTACTATGGTGTTGTGATTTATCTTGAAATCTGGAATGGTAATCCCGCCTGCATTTTTTCCCCTTAAGACTGCCTTGGCTATCTTGGGTCCTTTGTGGTTCCAAGTAAATTTTAGATTTTTTTTTCTATTTTTTAAAATTTTCAAGTTTTGTGAGAATGAGAGAGATTTTGATTGTGCTTACATTAAAACTATAAATAGCTTTTGGTAGAATGGTCATTTTCACAATATTCTACCAACTCATGAGCTCAGTCTTTCCATCTTCTAAGTGTCATCTTCAATCTCGTTCTTTAGAGATTTAATATTTTCATTGTAGAGGTCTTTCACTTCCTTAGTTGGGTTCATTCCTACATAACTTATTTTCTTTGAGGTTATTGTGAGTAGGAGTGCGCACAAGAGCTTTCTCAGTATTTTTGTTGGTGGTGTATAAAAAACACTATTGATTTTTCTAAGTTGAGCCTGTATCTTGACACTTTGCTGAAATTGTTGATTTTTTTTCTAGACTATTTCTGGTGGAACTGTGGGAATTTCTTAGGGATAGCATCACATCATTTGCAAACAGGGGAAGTTTGACTTCTATTTGTATTTTATTTCCTTGTGTTATTGCTGGAACTTGTGCTTCAAGCACTATATTGAAAACAAATGGGAATACTGAACAACCCTGTCTTATCTCTGACTTGAGTAGGATCACTTTGTGTGTGTTTCCCACTTAGGATAATGTTGGCCATACATCACACACAGGCTTTAGTCCTACTCTCTTTAGAGTTTTTATCATGAAGGATTATCGGATTTTGTCAAATGTTTTGTCTATATCCATAAGTCCATTTGTATGGTTTCTTACATTTATTGACCTACTTATTTTGAACCATCCCTGAATCTTTGAGATAAAGCCAACTTGATCATGGTAGATGATTTTTCTATATGTACCTGTATATGGTTTAGAAGTATTTAATTGTGGATATTTGCATCTATATTGTCTTAACTACTATTATTTTTACTGTGATAAAACACCATGACATAAATCAACTTGGGGAGGAATGGGTTTAATTTGCTTACACTTCCAAATCACAGTTCATCATCAAAAGGAGTCAGGGAAGGAACATGAAGACAGAATCTGATGCAGAGGCCCTGTAGGAATGCTGCTTACTGACTTGCTCAGCCCCCTTTCTTATAGCACCATGACTATGGGACAAGGATGGCCTTGCTACAGTAAGCTGGGCCCTCCAAATCGATCATCAATCAAAAACAAACTTTGTCCACAGGCCAATCAGGTGGGACTACCTTCTCAACTGAGCCTCTCTCCTTCCAAATGACTGTGGCCTGTGTCAACTGACATAAAAACTATGTGTGTGTGTGTGTGTGTGTGTGTGTGTGTGTGTGTAGTGTGTGTGTGTGTTAGTGGCCTGTGGTTTGCTTTCAGATTTTTTATTTTTTTGGTTATGTCTTTACTAGGTTTTTGTATTAGATTAATGCTGGCTTCATACATGGAGTTTCGAAGAGCTCCTTCTGTTTAAATTTATCTAATAATTTAAGAGGCACGAGTTGCAGTTTTTCTCTGAAAGTTGATGAATTCTGCTGTGAGCATCTACAGGCCTGGACTGCTTTAGTCATGTGGCTTCGTATTTCTCTTTCAGTCTCCTCATTTGTTACGGGTCTTTTTAGGTTGTTGATCTCTTTTTGGTCTAACTTTGGTGGTTAGATGAATCTAGAAATCTTTCCATTTCTATTGCATTTGCCAACTTAATGGAGTACAGGTTTTAGAGGATTCCCTTATAATTTCCTGAATTTCTTTGGTGTCTGTTGTATTTATCTACAATTTTATTAATTTGGATAGTTTCTCTCTTTTGATTAGTTGAGCCAAGGATTGTTCTTGTTTGTTTTCTCAAAGAACAATCTTTTATATTTGTTGATGATTTGAATGTTTTGTCTCTGTTCAGTCATTTCTCTTCCTTTTAGTATCTTCAGTTGCTTACTAGGTTTGGATTTGGTTTGTTCTTGTTTTTTCCAAATTCTTGAGTTGTATTAAAAAAAAAGATTTATTTATGCTCATTTCTATTCTTTAAGAAGGCACTTAGAGTTATAAATTCTCCACACAGGACTTCTCTTAATACATCACAGAGGTTTTGTTGTATGGCATTTAAATTTCTTTTATTTCCAGGATTTCAAAAAAATTCTTTCTTGATTTCTTTTCTCATCCATTCAATAATGAGTTGTTCAATCTCTACAAGTTTGTATATTTACTAGAGATTTGTTTGATATTGATTTTAAGTTTTACTGCATTAGGATACACAAAGTTATTTCTATTTTCTGTTGAGATTTGTTTTGTCTCCCACAATGTGCCCATTTTAGAGAAGGTTTCATGGTCTCCTGAACAGAAGTGGTGTTTGGTGGAGTATTCTGTAGATATCTTTTAAGTCCTTTTGATGTTTGATGTCAGTTAATTCTGATGTTTCTGTTTGGTGTTTTTTTCCTAGATGATCTTTCTATTGGAAGAAATGGTGTACTGATGTCACCTACTATCATTGGAGTGGTGTCAGTCTGTGACTTTGATGCCAGTTGTACCCTTTGGTTATTATGGAGTGTCCTTTATCTCTTTTGGTTAGTTTTTGTTTGGAGTTTATTCTATCAGATATTAGGATAGCAATGCCTGACTGCTTTCATCTGATTGGAGTATTTTGTGCTTCCATTCACTTTAAGGTGGCATCTATTTTAAAGCTACCCTGAGATTCTTGTCACCAACAAAAAGATGGATTTTATTTCTTAATCTATTGTGCTAGCTGGTGCCTTTTGATGGAGAGTTGAAACCATTGATATGTATAATCATTATTGAGCAGTGTGTTGGCTGTAGACACTTGATTGTTGGTTCTGCTGTTGTATTCCAGTAATTATAGCCTGTTTGTTTTCTTTCTAGAGTTTTTAGTTATGCTTATTTCCTCTCTTCAGCCTAAAGTATTGCTTCCAGTATTGTCTGCAGGGCTGGTTTGGTGGAAAGGCTTGTTTTTAGCCTATTTGCATCATAGAAAGTTTTTCCTCCATCAACTACAGCAGACTTTTGTTGGTACAGTAGTCTAGGTTGGTGAATGTGGTGTTTTATAACTTGTAATGCTTTGATACTCATTCTTGTGGCTTTCCAGTAAGAAATCAGGTGTTACTCTGATGGGTTTTCCTTTATGTGTAACTTGTACTTTTTTCTTTTGCAGCTTTCAATACTTTCTCTTTGCTTTGCATTTTTAGTTTTATATGCTTCAGGGAATTACTTTCTGGTTTTGTCTATTTAGTGTTCTATGTGGTTCTTTTATCTGTAGGGGTGTGTCTAGCCTTAGTTTGCAGAAGTTTTCTTCTATGATTTTATTGAAGACCTCACCCATGTGTTTGACCTTGGATTCTTCTCAAACATCTATGCCAATAATTCATCTTTTCATGCTGTCCCCACATTCCTGCATGTTCTTTTCATGTCTTTAATTTTTTTCATATTCTTTGCATCTGTGGTCTAATCCTCCACTTTATCATTAGGTCCTGATACTGTCTTCTATTTGATTCAGTCTACTTGTAAGGATTCCCCTGAGCATCCTGAAACGGTATACTGGGTTATTCAATTCCATCTTAACTTCTCCTCAGTAAGTTTATATCTCTATATTGAATCTGGTTTTAAAACTTTGGCTTTTCTTGGTCATTACATAATTAAAATTCAGCTGTTGAACTCTTAGCTCAGGCATTTACTATTCTTCATTTTAAGTTAATGGAATAATTTGATTACATCTCCTTTTAATTTCTTAAATTTTCTGATTGTTTTTGAAGGTCTGTATTCTGGGCTTCATCAAGGTACTTCTCACAGGACAGAACTTATATAGGGTGGTGGATCTTGGATATGAGAGGAAACTTACTGCTTTCATGTTTGTGTCTTTATGTTGAGGCCCAGTCATGTGGACTGCTTTTCTAGTTATGTGTTCAATATAAGAATTTAGGTGGCCTAGAGTAGACCAAGGTGGGGGAAAGCTGGGGTCAAAAGTCAGTTCCTAAAACAATGAGAATGGACTCTGAAGAGGGGCTTCAGCTTTCTTAAAACTTGGGGGTTCCTGGGTCCTTGCCACGTGTGGTGGATGTGGGGTCCCTGGTAGGAAGGGTTTGGCAGAGAATCCCACATAAATGTGATAGGGTAGTAGAAACAGCTGAGGAGGGGAAGGAGGTAGAACTGGGGGTAGCCTGTCTGGGTCCTCATCCAGTATGGTGGCCTGAGGGGTCCCTGGAAGACAGCAGGTCTAATGTGTGAGCTTGAGTTTTGACTGTGACTTGTCATATAAGGTCAACTGTAAAATTTACTAATTTTGACACTAATATTTTTTAGATCTGGGAATGTTTTAGAGTGTGGATTTGAGTTAGTAATATTTCACTTTTATTGTTAAATCTGCTGTTGCTGACTTTTACCTATGGAGTTATAAGAAACTGTTATATTGTGTCCCATTACCATATGCCTCTTGGTTTTGGTAATGGCAACTCCAACAGATGCTATGATAAGTTTCTTTGCTTTATATTTTCTGAAAGAGATTGTATACAACTACCATTTTGTTTTGTTTTCCCTGAATGTTAGGCAGAATCCACTAATGATACTATCTGTGTCAGAACATATCTTTTTCAAAAGTTTTAGTTTGTTGTTAGTTTTATTTTGTTTCCAGAAAGAGTCTTTTTACAGCTTAAGCCAGTGGCCCTCCTGCCTCAGTCTCCCTGAGTGCTGGGATTTGATCCTGCTGCCTCAACCCCCAGAGTTCTGGGATTTCAGAGAAGCCTTAGTCACCCAGCTTGATACAAGCTCTTCTCACCAGTGTTTCCTTACTTATATTTGACTCAAGTTCAATTTCCTTGTCTTTTTGTGTTTCCTCATTGTGGAAACTCAGTTTGTTGACAAAGACATTTTTTTTCTATGCTCATTTAATGGAATTTTTTTTAGGATGTAGTATTTTTAAGGCACATCCTTGTACAGTATGCCTCTGACTTACGGATTATCTACAAGTGCAGTTTTAATTCTGTAAGGGTTTGGGGGACTTTTCTCTATTTCTCTTTCATATCCCCATGTTAATTTCCATTACAATCAGGGAACATAATGTATATTTTTTTCACTTTGTCTTTGACCTTGGATGTGATCTATCTTATTGAATGTTTATGTGAATTGAAAGCAATTCTGTTGGTGGATGGAGCAATTTTTTTTGTGTGTAAACTCCTACAAGTTTAGAAATATTTAAATTATGGTCTTTTCTATAAATCCACCTGCTATTATTCGCATTTGTAGGATTCTCATATAACTGTTCTAATGTATTCTTCCTGGAATTTTCATATGTGTTCAGGGAGAGCCAGCTCGGAGTGTGCTTCCTCTATTTCAACTGGAGCCACAAGGTAATGACCATAATTTTAAGTGGCCATATAGTATCTAGTATTTGGATGTATCATAATTTATTCTGGATTCCCCAAAGAGAGACTTTGGTTGTTTACTTTTATGCTAACAATATGATGGAAATTTTAATTTCGACATTAGAGAAATAAAACTTAAAGTTATCACATTTTTAGCTTTTTTGATAATATCACTAAACTACCCTTTAAATTGTTACAATACTAGAAAAATTGGCTACTAGAACTGCAACACAGAATTGAAATCCTCCATTAATTCCCTTGATGGAGGTCAGCACTACAGGGAGTTGTTATGTTCACCAACTACCCTGAAAGCTGATAAACCAAAGACACCACCAAGCATTGATTCTACTTTCAGGGTAACTGAGCAGTATGATGCGGAAACTTTTTGTTATACAGTTCTAGCTTACAACTGTAAGAGGAACAGCAATTAGAATGTTGCCACTTCACAATCTGTAACAAAATAATATCTAAAGAAAAAATGACCAATGATTTCAAAACATGATATTGAAAGAAGTTGATAAGGAACTTTATATAGAGAAATCAATGGGTGAGTCTTAGTTCCAAATACAAAATACCACCTGCTATGAAAATCTGTGGATAGTGTTTGCTTCTTGCCTCATGTGCGTTTGTCTGACAAGAAACACACAAGGCATATTAAAGCTGCAAGAGGAAAAGGCCAAGTAACACATAAAAGCAGAACTATCAGAATTACACCTGACTTCTCAACAGAGACTCTAAAAGTCAAATGTCCTGCATAGATTCTTGCAGACCATAATAGATCCAGATGTCAGTTCAGACAACTATATCCAGCAAAACTTCCAATCACAATAGATGGAAAACAAAGATATTCCATGACAAAACCAAATATAAACAATATCTTTCTAACAATTAAGCCATACAGAGGATACTAGAAGGAAATTACAATACAGGAGGGGAACTACACCCAAGAAAATACAAGAAATTAATCATCTCACAACAAGCCCAAAAAAAGAGACCACATAAACATAATACCACCTCTAACAACAAAAATAACAGGAATCAACAGTCATTGAACTTTCATATCTCTCAATATCATTGGACTCAATTCACCAGTAAAAAGACACAGGCTAACAGAGTGGATACATAAACATAACCCAGCATTTTGCTGCATACAGGAAACACACCTCAGTGACAAAGACAGACACTACTTCAAACTAAAAGGCTGGAAAAAAGTTTTCCAATCAAATTTTCCCAAGAAACAAGCTGGAGTAGCCATTCTAATATTCAATAAAATAGAATTTTAAACAAAAGTTATCAGAAGAGATGAGGAAGGATACTTCATACTCAAAGGAAAAAATCCACCAAGATAAAGTTTCAATTCTGAACATCTATGCCCCAAATGCAAGGCACTCATATTCATAAAAGAGACTTTACTGAAGCTCAAAACACATATTGAACCTCACACAATAACACTGGTGGACTTCAACACCACACTCTCACTAATAGACAGGTCATTGAAACAGAAACTAAACATAGACACAATGAAACTAACAGAAGTTATGAAGCAAATGAATTTAACAGATATCTACAGAACATTTCACCCTAAAACAAAAGAATATACCTTCTTCTCAGTACCTCATGGTACCATCTCCCAAATTGACGATATAATTGGGCATAAACAAGCCTGAACAGATACAAAAAGATTGAAATAATCCTATGCATTCTATCAGATCACCATAGATTAAGGCAGGTCTTCAATAACAACAAAACGAAGAGAAAGCCCACATATTCATGGAAACTTAATGTCTCTATACTCAATGATAACTTGGTCAGGGAAGAAATAAAGAAAGAAATTAAAGACATTCTAGAATTTAATGAAAATGAAGGCACAACATACTCAAACTTATGGAATACAATGAAAGGAGTGCTAAGAGGAAAATTCATAGCCCTGAGTGCCTCCATAAAGAAATTGGAGAAATTCTACACTAGGAACTTAACAGCACATCTGAAAGCTCTAGAATAGAAAGAAGCAAGCAATCCAAGAGGAGTAGATGGCAGGAAATAATCAAACACAGGGCTGAAATCAACCAATTAGAAACAAAGAGAACCATACAAAGAATCCTCTGAGAGACTTTACCAGCAGCTGACTGAGACAGATATAGATACTCACAGCCAACCATTGGATTGAGCCCATAGACACCTATGGAAGAGTTAGGGGAAGGACTGAAGGAGTTGAAGGGGATTGCAACCCATAGGAAGAACAATAGCCATCTTACCAAAAGCAATCTACAGATTCAATGCAAGTCCCATCAAAATTCCAACAGAATTATTTACAGACCTTGAATAAGCAATTCTTAACCTCATATGGAAAAACAACAAACCCAGGATAGCTAAAACAATCCTGAACAATAAAAAGAACTTCCTGAGTAATCCTATCCCTGATCTTAAGCTGTACTACAGAGCAACAGTAATAAAAAAACTGCATGGTTTCAGATAAATACAGACAGGTTGATCAATGGAATAGAATTGAGGACCCAGAAATAAACCCACACACCTATGGACACTTGAATTTTGACAAAGAAACCTAAACCATACAATGGAGAAAAGAAAGTATCTTTAACAAATGGTACTGGTCTAACTGGATGTCTGTATATAGAAGAATACAAATAGATCCCTATTTAGCACCCTGCACAAAGCTCAAGTCTAAGGGGATCAAGAACCTCCACATAAAATTGGTTACGCTAAATCTAATAGAAGAGAAAGTGGGAAATACCTTAAAGTTATTGCAGACAATTTTCTGAACAGAATACCAATGGCTCAGGCTCTAAGATCAACAATTGATAAATGGGACCTCTTGAAATTGAAAAGCTTCTGTAAGGCAAAGGATACCATCAGTAGGACAGTAGCTTACAGATTCGAAAAGATCTTCACTAACCCTACATCTGACGGAGGGCTAATATCCAAAATATATTAAAAACTTAATTAAAAAATGGTGTACAGAGCTAAGTAGAGAATTCTCAACAGAGGAATTTCGGATGGCTGAGAAGCACTTAAAAAAATGTTCAACGTCCTTCAGTCATCAGGGAAATGCAAATCAAAGCAACCCTGAGATTTAATCTTATACCCATCAGAATAGGTAAGATCCAGAACTCAGGTGACATGCTGTCAAGGATGTGGAGAAAGAGGACACTCTTCCATTGCTGGTGGGACTGCAAACTGGTACAACCACTCTGGAAATCAACCCAGCGATTTCTCAGAAAATTGGAAATAATTCTACCCAAAGACCCAGTTATACCATTCCTGGGCATATACCCAAAAGATACTCTACCATACCACAAGAGCATGTGCTCCATTATGTTCATAGCAACCTTATTTGTAATGGCCATAAGCTGAAAACAATCCAGATGTTCTTCAACCAAAGATTGGTACAGAAAATGTGTTTCCTTTACACAATGGAATACTATTTATCTATTTAAAACCAGGACATCATGAATTTTGCAGGCAAATGGATGAAACTAGAAAATATCCTGAGTGAGGTAACCCACACCCCAAAAGACATACATGGTATGTACTGATAAGTGGATATTAACCATTTAGTACAGGATACCCACAATATACTCCACATCCCCAAAGAAGCTAAACAAGAAGGAAGGCCCAAGTGAGGATGCTTGAATCTCACTTAGAAGAGGAAATGAAATAGTCATAGGACGCAGATGGAGGGAAGGAACTGGGTGGGAAAAGGGATGAGGAAAGACATGAGGATGTTTTAAGATCAGGTGTGGGAGAGACAGAAGAGATGACCAGATGGCCATGAGAATGAATGGAGATCTGCAACTGTCAGGGGTGGGTAGGGTGGGGGAAATTTTGAGGAAGTGTCACAGACCTGAGATGGGGGAGGCTTCCAGAAGTCAATGCAGGTGACCTTAGCTACGATGAATAGCAGTGGAGATATGGAACCTAAAGAGGCCACCTCCTATAGCGAGGCAGGATCCCCAGTATAGGGATAAGGACACCAACCTACTCACAAAACTTTTGACCCAAAATTTGTCCTATCTTAAAAAAAATGCAGGGACAGGGGATGGAGCCGAGACTGACAGAATGGCCAAGCAATAACTTTAGACCCATTCCATGGACAAGCACCAATCCTTGACACTATTAATGATACTCTGTTATGTTTGCAGACAGGAGTCTAGCATGGCTGTCCTCTGAGAGGTTCCACCCAGCAGATGACTAAGATAGATGCAGAGATCCACAGCCAAACATTGGACAGAGTTCAAGGACTGTTATGGAAGAGGTGGTAGAAGGACTGAAGGCCCTGAAGAGGATAGGAACTCCACAGGAAGACCAAAACACCAATTAACCTGGACTCTTGGGGCTCTCAGAGACTGAGCCACCAACCAAGAACATACATGGTCTGGACCAAGGCCCCTGGCACTTATGTAGCAAATGTGCAGTTCAGTGTCCATGTGGGTCCCCAACAACTAAAGCCGAGCCTTCCCCTAAAGCTGTTGCTTGTCTGTAGAATCCATTCCCTAACTGGGCTCTCTTGTCTGGCATCAGTGGGAGAGGATGTACCTAGTCCTGCAGAGACTTGATTTGACAAGGTTAGGGGATACTATAAGGGGGGGCACCCTCTCAGAAGAGAAAGGGATGAGGGATGGGGAGGGACTGTGTGAAGGGGGGACTAAAAGTGGGGTAGTGATTGGGATGTAAAATGAATCAATCAATAAATAAATTAATGGAAACACACACACACATACATGCATACACACGCACGCACGCTCACACGAGCGATCAATAGGTAACAGGTAAGGTCTATAAAGAAGAGTATTGCATGACAGTGACAGACTTTGTCTGGCTCCATATATACAGTATAAACACATAAAATATACATGCTCATACATATGTGTGCCATTTCAGTCCTCTTGTTCAGTTGTTAGTTGTACATGAAAACAACAAAACAAAACCACACATTCCTTTTAGTTTAAACTTTATGTATGTATATGGACAAACCTCTCTTTCTTAGGTTGTTTTCAACTTTCTGCAATCTCTCCCCAGAAGTCTAACTTCTTAAGCAGAAATGGAAATGAAGCTAATTTGTCAGTACATCTTGAAAGATATTAAAGTCACAGTAACTTCCCTTTCATAATGAACGTTAGTGGGTCAGAATAAGATTAAGAAAATGTACCAGACTAGGCTGGAAGGAAAAACAAAAATATTCATATTTTTGTTGTCCAACTTCCACTATCTTTCTCACATTGTTTTTTTCCCCTTAAAAATGTTAATCACATTCATTATTTGTGTGTATGCCTGTGTGCTTGAGCATCATGTGAAGGTATAAATGGGGAACCAGAGATAACTCTGTGGAGTCTTAGCGTGTGGGTCTGAGGAACTGAACTCAGGTTGTCATTTAGTGGCAAGAGTCCTTACCCTCCCCACCATCTCCCTGACCTGGATCTCCAGTCATCCCATGCCTCTGCCTCCCAGGTCCTGGGTCTTTGGTGCCTGTCACCACACTGGGCTTCTCACAATATTTTGTACAGCTTTAAAAATCACTGCCTTAGACTTACTTAAAATCTGTAAATATCTTTTGGTTGCAATGAATTGATGACATACTTTGAGTTTTACTTTTTAAAGAGGGCTTATGATTGACTATATTTTTTGGAAACATGTTTAAAATTGGCTAGCTTTAGTCATAAACCAAACTTAGGAAAAGATCTCTGCAGAGAATTTCTAGTTTCTAAGGCAGCACCTATAAAGTACCTAGTGGGAAGACTGCGAACATAGCTAGGTTTGTCTAATATACTTACAAGCTCAGTTACAGGAAATGCTGAATATATTCTACATTTATTTTGGTTTAAGATGCAAAAATGGACTTTGTAGACATATACCATATGTTCTGCTTCCATGCCAAGTTAGCAGGAATTAAGACTGACATGAATAAACAAGGTCACCTTAGGCTGAGCCAAATTAGACAACAGAATAATTGTCAGGTTTTCTGTTGGCAGGGATGGTTTGTTTTGAGCCAATCTTCATGAATTATAGGCTGTAATTTTTTTCCTGCTAAGTCCATTGGCAGACATTCTGTTGACAATTTCTTTGTTTTGTAAACACTGAAAATTTCCCTCAGTTATATTGTTTCCAGGCACACAGCAGATCCTGAATAAATGGATATTTTTGTTTGTTCCAAATGTAAGGAAATTCACATAGATATCAGTCAATAAAAATCAATAAGGTCAGGGTGGATGCATCTGCTGAGGCAACCAGAGAAGCTGGCTTGATTCAACTCTAGCCGAGGTGGCACCACAGCTAAGTGGATTGTTTCCAGTTAGTCCCAGTACCATTTCATACTGCCTCTCTCACCTGTCCCCTGACCATTTTCCTTCTGAACTGTCCATTGAGTGATACAACTATGTGTTAGTGGCCAAGTCATAATTACGAAAAACCAGTTATCTGAATAATGAGATGCAATGACTAAAGTCTCAGCCAGATCAGAAAAATAACTATTTGAATACTATTATTAAACGTATAAAAGTCCCAGGGTTCCAGAGATGGCTCTACAGTTAAGAGAACAGGCTGCTATCCCATAGGACCTGGGCTTTATTCTAGTACCCACATGGGAGTTGACCATCTAAAACCACCTATAACTCCAGTCTCAGTGATCCAATAATATCTTCTGACTTCTGCAGGCACTGCAGACATAGTACACAGACATACAGGCAGGCAGAAACATCCGTAAGTAAAAAAAATAAAAACAGCTGGTTGACACGCACCTTTAATCCTAGAGGCTAGTGGATCTATGTGAGTTTGAGCCCAAATTTGGTCTACATGGTGAGTTCAGGGGCAGCCAGGGCTACATAAAGAGATCCTGTCTCAAAAAGGAATAATTCTGTGAGCAAAAGTGCTGTCAATTCACATAATGGCTATTTAAAAAAAGAAACTGCTTTTATTTGGAAGCATCTCATCCTATTGTATGACTGATGCTGATCTGACAGCATTATCCTAGAGATAGCCTGTTGTGTGGCTAGTTTTAGCTGCCAACTTGGCACACCTGGAATCCCCTACGAACTGTCTCAAATGATGACTTTACAGATGAGGCTGGCCTAGGCACATCTGTAGGGACCGTCTTGATTAGACCGACTGATGTGGGTGGTACCATTGCTGGGCTTCAGTCCAGGACTCTGGGAGTCGAGCTTATGAGCTGGTCAGTGTGCAACCACGCCTTCTCTCTGCCTTCGACTGGATGCCAGTGGGGCTTCAAGTGCTTGCCCTGACTGTTCCACAGTGATGGACTGTGATCAGGTACTGTACATCAAAGAAGCCCTCCCTCCCTCCCTCCCTCCCTCCCTCCCTCCCTCCCTCCCTCCCTCCCTCCTCTGTGCCTCCATCCAGTCCTTCTTTCCCTCCCTCCCTCCCTCCCTTCTCTATCCCTTCCTTCTTTCCTCCCTCCCTCCCTTCTTTTCTCCCTCCCTTCCTTCCAACTTTTTATTGATTCATATTATACACCCCAATCCTACTCGTCTCCATGTCCCTTAGTACCTTCCCTCTGCCCTTGCAACACTCCTCAGCAAAAACAAAACAAAACCAAAGCACAGAAGACACTGTCCTGGAAGCAGTAGTGTGCCACAGTGTGTCCCACAGTATGTCCTTTTGTCCACATATCTTTACTTGCAAATATTCATTACAATGACTCATTAGTTTGGTTCAAGGCCTCTGGCTTCTGCTACACCACCAATACTGGATCTTCACCAGGACCTCTCTCAGATATCCTGTTGTTGCCCAATGTCATGGAGATCCTGCAGCTTTGGATCTGCAGAACCAGCCCTTTCACAAGCTCCGGACAGTTCACAGATGGAGTCGATGTTGGGATGGGCCAATTCAAAGCCCTGGATCTGGGTCTGGGTGGTATCTGTGCTGGTCAGCCCACCAGTTTTCCTATATCCAAACCACCAGGTCAAGCTCTCTAGCACTGCCTCAGCTAGCTCACCAATGCTGCAGCAGGTGAGGGGCAGGGCCAGCTCTCTGGACTGCTGAAAGTGGCAAGAAGTAGAAAAGGCATCACCTCCACATGCTTACCACCTCACAGAGGAGTGGTGGCCAGCTCTCCCTTGCTTACTCCCTTGGGGCCAGCTCCACTGTGATGCCCAGGCAAAGAGCAGGGCCTCCTTTCCCAAGTGCTGTAGCTGGGAGCTCTCCTGCTCTCATGACCCTGGGGCCAGTTCTCCTAACTGCCTCAGGTAGCAGGGTGGGGCACCTCTGGTCAACCCCACACCCATGCTGCTCATACCCTTGGGGCTGGCCCACCTGCACTCTTGCTACTAGGGCCAGCTTTACTATGCTGCCCAGGAGAGCCACAGGGCCCTTTCTCTAGTGTGCTGCAGCCAGCAAAAGGTGGGGTCAGCTTTCCAGAATGCTGCAGCCAGTGAGGGGTGAGGCAGTTCTGCATAACCCTTGGACAGCAATGTGGCCAAGGCAGCAGCCCAGACCAGGGACGTCTGTGTGGCCTTGGGTAGTAATATGAACCATGGACATCTATAAAGACCCCTGCTGCTGCACGGCCACAGACCCAGATATGGTCAGCAGCAGCAGCCTCAGGTGGCAGGGCAGGCTACTCACAACAGGCTATTCCTCTCTACCTTCATGTCATTTCTGTTTCTTTTGAGATAATTTCTTTTTGTCCTTGAGTCTGTTTATGTGATGTAGTAAATTTATTAATGTATATATTGAATTGGAATAGTGGAATGAAGTTAATTTGTGGTGAATGGTCTGAAATTATTTTTTTATTGTATGTGAACATATCACATTGTGCATGAGGGAGTCAGAGGACAACTTGAGGGAGCTGGTTCTCTCTTTTCACCACGTGAGCCCTGTGAGTCAAGTTTTGTACCAGGCACTTGAAAGTGCCTTTACCCAATGAGCCATTTCACTGGCTCTCCCGTCTATTTTAAAAGATTTTCATATTTTTTTTTTTCAGACAAGGTTCCATGGAGACCTGGCTAGCTTCAAACCCATTGTGCAGCTGAAGGTGAGCTACTGATTCTACTGTGTGCACCTCCCAAGTGCTTGCCTACCACAACTGCTCTGTGCAGTACTGGGGAGCAAGCCTACATCTTCATGCATGCTGAGCACACTTGACCAACCAAGCTGCATCTCCAGCCCTGAATGCTCATTTGGTATAATCTTTTTGAAAAACTTTGTTTTTAATGTGTACAAATGTTTTACATACATGACTTAAATGTTACTGGTGGAGGCCAGGTAAGGGTTTGGGAGCTCCTCGAACTAGAATTTCAAACGGTTGCAAGCTGCCATGGGGGTAATGGGAATTAAACCTGGGTCCTCTCCGAGTAGCTTGCCAGCCCCTTCTGAAGCATGTATTTTGTTGAGAAGTTTTGAGCTTGTCTTCCCTTATTTTTTGCATCTTTGTTTGCATTTGTTATCAGTATAATACTGGTCTAGAGTCTGAGCACATTCCTTCCTTCTGTATTTCCCAGAATCCTTTGGGCAAACACTGATGCTTCTTTAGTGGTCTTCTGGAATTCCAAAGCAAGTCTGTCTTTGCCTGAATGTTTCAGTGGGAGATTTCATATTATTGCTTCAACTTCATTGCTTGTAATGAATCTGACTATGATATTTCAAAATTTTTTTAAACATAAGTCCTATGTCTCTACAGATTCACCCTTCCTTTACAATTTTCCACTTTATCTTATTTTCTGAGTTTTATTGATATCTGTTGAAAAGTCTCTGTTTTCATCTCTAATTTTCTTAATTTGGATCATATTTCTCAAGGCTACTTTAGCTAAAAGTTTATTAAATTTGTTTATTTTTTCAAAGAATCAACTATCAACTCTTTGTTTCATTGCTTTTTTTTTTTTTTTCTGGATTTGTTTTCGTATCCATTTCTGTTCAGATCTTATTTCTTTCCATCAACTGACCTGTTCTTGTTTGTCCTTTGGTTCTTTACTTAAAATTGATTTGAGTTTTTTTTTTCCCTTTTTCTTTTATCCTCTTCTTCTTTTTTGTTTGACTTTTGTTTCTCTTGTAGCCCTGGATGTCCTGGAACTCATCTGTAGACCAGGCTGGCCTCAAACTCAAGAGATCCGCTTGCCTCTGCTTTCCTAGTTCTGGGATTAAAGTCATGAGCCTCCCCTCCACCCCCCAGGGCTCACTGTTTATGTAAATAGGTATAACTATTCATTTCTCAGGACTCCTTTCATTGTATCTATGGGCTTTTGCATATGTTTTCATTTTCATTAGATTTTAGGAATATTCTGATTTCCTTTTTACTATGAAACCCATCATTCACGGTGTTTCTGAATCCCCATGAATTTGTGTGTATGCTCTGTAGTTTTTCTTTTTTTAAATTTCTACTTTATTTCACTGTGGTCATATAGAATATAAGAAAATATTATTTCGTTTAGGACTTGTTTTGCATCCTAGTATAGGATCTATTTTACATAATGTTCCATTGGCTGCTGAGAGGAATGTGCATTCTGCAGTGTTTGGACCTCTTGTACTGTCTAAATCCCTTTGATGGATGTCATTAGGGCAGATGTTTTTCCTTGTTGTCAGGACGTCCTGTGTTTTGCTGTGTGGGCACCAATGCTGCCTATTTTACTACATTGAGTTAACCTATGTCCTTGTATCTAAGAGTTTGTTTAATGAAATTGGGTATACCTATGTTTGCCTGTTTAGGGTCATAATGTTTTCTTGATAGATCATGCCCTTAATCAGTTTGAAGTGACTTTATTTATAATATTCTGACTTCTTTTGGTTTGAAGTTTATCTTTTTCGTTATTAGAATAGAAACACCTGCCTGTTTACTCATTCCTCTTGCTTGAAATTCTTCTCTCCACATTCTCACTCTAAGATCATGTCTGTCTCTGGTAATGATGTACATTTCTTGGCCACAACAAATAGAGAAAAGCAAAACAACAGAATCCATGTCCTTTTTCAGACAGGATTTTACTATGTAGCCCCGGCTAGCCTGGAACTTGCTCAAACTCACAGATATGCGTCTCTTTGCTGGGATTAAAGGTGTGTATCACCATGGCTGGATGATTCTGCTTTTTGATCCTATCTGCTAGCTTGTGCCTTTTTATTGACGAAATCTATACCAGTAATATTCAAACTGTAGGCACAGTATGAAAATATAATAGGGCAATACAAAAAGACCAGCCTTTGCCTTCCACTTACTTAAATAAGAGGACACTAGCAATACTGTATTCATGTATTAGCTATTCTATGTAGAAAGGAGAAGGCAAGCTAAGATTGCTTATTAATACTGCATTGATAGAGACAACAACAGAGAGGAGGAGAGCAAAATAGGGTAGCTATGGATAACACAAAATGAAATAGAGAGGAAACAGAATGCATTCAGATAACCTAAAGCCATCCCAGCTCTTAGAAGGCTGAGATCCAGAGATCCAACACACCAGGTCAGAGATGTTCTCCAGGGAAGTCTATCAAATGGAAAATTAAAAAGGAGACTACAGAGAAAGAAAAGGAAAGGGGTGGGCCATGAGAACAGAGCAGGACAGATCTGGTCTGAAATACTGATACTGCATAGCAAGTGAAGGCAGAGTAAGCATGGAGAGAGCCAGAAGGCGTGCTGTGTGCATGGGCTCTCGGCTGCTTGCTGCTTCCAGCACTGACACTCAGTTTCTTCCTAGCTCCGGGATGCAAGGAGAACCTTGGGAGGCCCTTTGAAAGGCTGAGGCACAGATGCTGGTCCTGATAATGGGCACTTCTCCTAGGGTCTCATCACAGATGCAGGTCCTGTTTTCATGGTGCGGGTTAGAAATGTTGGCTCTTTTCTTTGCCTATGTCCAGTGCACATTCTTCTTTATCTATGGCTCCAACCAGGTTTCCCCTCACAGGCCACTTCATGCAGTTCTGATGTAAAACTTCTCTATACTCTAGAGGAATTTTACCAGCTAGGTTTTAGCATCCAGTCCCATCACAATGGGTCTGGGTAGCCACAGAGTGTGGTTTATGGAAGGTCTGAGGTCACCTAGCTGCAGGAGTCTTTTTTTTTTTTTTTTAAACATTTCAAATGTTATCCCCAGTTTCCCCTCCACAAACCCCCATCCCAACCTCTCTCCTTCTACTTCTATGAGGGTGCTCCCCCACTCACCCATCCACTCCCTCCTCCCCACCCTGGCATTCTCCTACACTGGGGCATCAAGCCTTCACAGGACCAAGGGCATCCCTCCCATTGATGTCCAACAAGGCCATCCTTTGTTACATATGTGGTTGGAGCCATAGGTCCCTCCATGTGTACTCCTTGGTTGATAGTTTAGTCCCTGGGAGCTCTGAGGGGTCTGGTTGGTTGATATTGTTGTTCTTCCTATGGGATTGCAAACCCCTTCAGCTCCTTCAGTCCTTTATCTAACTCCTCCACTGGGGACCCCATGTTTAGTCCAATGGTTGGCTGGGAGCATCCGCCTCGGTCTTTGTCAGGCTCTGGGAGAGCCTCTCAGGAGACAGCTATATCAGGTTCCTGTCAGTAAGCACTTCTTAGCATCCACAATAGTGTCTGGGTTTGGTGACTGTATATGGGATGGATCCCAGGTGGGGCAGTCTCTGGATGGCCTTTCCTTCAGTCTCTGCTCCAAACTTTGCCTCCGTACTTCCTCCCATGAGTATATTGTTCCCCCTTCTAAGAAGGACTGAAGCATTTGCACTGTGGTTTTCCTTCTTCTTGAGTTTCATGTGGTCTGTGACTTGTATCTTGGGTATTCCATCTATCTACTTATTAGTGAGTACATATCATGTGTGTTCTTTTGTGACTGGGTTACCTCACTAAGAATATTTTCTAGTTCCATCCATTTGCCTAAGAATTTCATGAAGTTATTGTTTTTAATAGCTGAGTAGTACTCCATTGTGTAAATGTACCATATTTTTTGTATCCATTTCTTTGATGAAAGGCATCTGGGTTATTTTGAGCTTCTGGCTATTATAAATAAGGCTGCTATGAACATAATGGAACATGTGTCCTTGTTATATATTGGAGCATCTTTTGGGTATATGCCCAAGAGTGGTATAGCTGGGTCATCAGGTCATACTACGTCCAATTTTCTGAGGAACCGCCAGACTGATTTCCAGAGTGGTTCTACTAGCTTGCAATCCGACCAACAATGGAAGAGTGTTCCTCTTTCTCCAAATCCTTGCCAGTATCTGCTATCACTGGATTTTTGATCTTAACCATTTTGACTGGTGTGAGGTGGAATCTCAGGGTTGTTTTGATTTGCATTTCCCTGATGACTAAGGATATTGAACATTTCTTTAGGTGCTTCTTGGCCACTGGAGTTTCCTCAGTTGAGAATTCTTTGTTTAGCTCTGTACTCCACTTTTTAATAGGGTTATTTGGTTCTCTGGAATCTAACTTCTTGAGTTCTTTGTATATATTGGATATTAGTCCTCTATCGGATGTAGGATTGGTAAAGATCTTTTCCCAATCTGTTGGTTGCCATTTTGTCCTATTGACAGTGTCCTTTGCCTTACAGAAACTTTGCCATTTTATGAGGTCCCATTTGTCAATTCTTGATCTTAGAGCATAAGCCATTGATATTTTGTTCAGGAAATTTTCCCCTGTGCCCATGTGTTCAAGGCTTTTCCCCACTTTCTCTTCTATTAGTTTCTGTGTTTCTGGTTTTATGTTGGGGTCCTTTATCCACTTGAACTTGAGCTTTGTACAAGGAGATAAGAATGGATAAATTTGCATTCTTCTACATGCTGACCTCCAGTTGAACCAGCACCATTTGTTGAAAATCTGTCCTTTTTCTACTGAACAGTTTTAGCTCCTTTGTCAAAGATCAAGTGACTGTAAGTGTGTGGGTTCATTTCTGAGTCTTCAATTCTATTCCATTGATCTTCCTGCCTGTCCCTGTACCAATATCATGTAGTTTTTTTTTTATCACTATTGCTCTGTAGTACAGCTTGAGTAAGGGATGGTGATTCCCCCAGAAGTTCGCTTATTTGCTGAGAATAGTTTTTGCTACCCTGGGTTTTTTGTTATTCCAAATGAATTTGAGAATTTCTCTTTCTAACTCTATGAAGAATTGAGTTGGAATTTTGATGGAGATTGTATTGAATCTGTAGACTGCATTTGTCAAGATGGACAGTTTTACTATATTAATCCTGCTAATCCATGAGCATGGGAGATCTTTCCATCTTCTGAGATCTTAGATTTCTTTCTTCAGAGACTTGAAGTTCTTGTCATACAGATCTTTCACTTGCCTGGTTAAAGTCACACCCAAGTATTTTATACTATTGTGACTATTGTGAAGGGTGTCATTTCCCTAATTTCTTTCTTAGCCTGTTTATCCTTTGAGTAGAGGAAGGCTACTGATTTGTTTGAGTTAATTTTATATCCAGCCACTTTGCTGAGTTTGTTTATTGGGTTTAGGAGTTCTCTGGTTGAATTTTTAGGATCACTTAAGTATACTATCATATCATCTGCAAATAGTGATATTTCGACTTCTTCTTTTCCAATTTGTATCCCTTTGACCTCCTTTTGTTGTCTAATTGCTCTGGCTAGGACACTGAGCACTATATTGAATAGGTAGGGAGAGAGTGGGCAGCCTTGTCTAGTCCCTGATTTTAGTGGGATTGCTTCAAGTTTCTCTGCATTTAGTTTGATGTTGGGTACTGGTTTGCTGTACATTGCTTTTATTGTATTTAGGTATGGGCCTTGAATTCCTCATCTTTCCAAGACTTTTAACGTGAAAGAGTGTTGAATTTTGTCAAATCCTTTGTCAGCATCTAATAAGATGATTATGTGGTTTTTAAATGGTCTCCATGGGACTTAAAACTTGTGTTCTTAAGATCACAATGTGTTCTTGCCTCAGCTTTTGGATTCCAGCACCCACAAGGTGGCTTACAACCTTCTGCAACTCCAGTTCCAACATACTGTATTCTCTTCAGGTCTCTGTGGGTACCAAGTACATACATAGTACACTTATATACACAAAGGCAAAGCACTTGTATACATAAGATAAACACACATCTAAATGGCTGTGAGCTGGGAATACAGCCCAACTGATAGTATTTAGTTCCATCCTCGTCAGCCAGGCTCACTCTGAGGCTCTAATTCAGGAAGGAGAAGCAGGAGGATAAAAATCAGCAATCTTCCCATCAGCCTTCATCCTTCTGCCACTGTGGTACAGCATTTTTCCTCCTCTGTCCCCCACCACAATAACCTCCCTTTAAAGTGTCTACTACAGAGAGTACAGTGGTAACATGTAGACTTTCTGGGGCTCTCTCTTACACCCTGGCTCTAGTGTCCCCCTAACAGGGACGAGAAACTCTCTAGTCCCTTTGGATAGATCCTCTGATTCCTTTTCTGCATTGTAAAACCTCATATTTTATCTTTTATTAAATCAAGTTTTCAGTCATCAACCATCTCTTCTAATAGCTATTATTTAACTTTCTCCAGTTTATTCCCAGGAAATTTTTGCAGACTCTCTCATATAACATCTTTTTCTAAGAAACTTCAAAAACTTTTTATAAAGTTCTTGAAAGAAGAAATCCAATACAGAATTTCTAAAAGTAATTATAACAAAACACTGCATATTCAGATGTTTAATACATCAGATGTTTAAAAACAACAATCATTTTTTATCAACAAAAAGAATAAATGAAGCACTCCT
The DNA here is from genome assembly GCA_021653895.1 of Mastomys natalensis. Lineage (NCBI taxonomy): Eukaryota > Metazoa > Chordata > Mammalia > Rodentia > Muridae > Mastomys > Mastomys natalensis. The sequence goes on from JAJTUV010000197.1 coordinate 945,295, forward strand.
GACTGAGAAACAAAGTGTGAAATCAAGCTAAAATAAACAGCAGGGAAGAATGAAGGTTAAAGCAGTTAATGGGAGAGCCAGCATCAGCAACCTGTCTCCAAAATCTAAATATTTGAGGTTTGTGGAACGTAACATGCACTCACCACTACAACTACTCAGTTTGGTGTTGTAGCACAAAAGTTGTCACTACAGTGACCAGGTGTGGCTATGGTCCAATACAACTATATTTACAAAGGAAGATGGTGGCTGGCACCTAAGTACAGTCTGCAGGTCTTCTGGGAGTAATCTGGGGAAAGATGATTAAACAATACCAGAGGTAAATGGTTTCTAGTAGAAATAGAAAAGAAAACTTCACAGACAGTCCATCCTTGTGGGCCTGGCTCAGTATGGGGAATACAGGAAATCTTCCTTATCCCTTTGTTTTGTTTTTTGTTTTTTGTTTTTTTGTTTTTCGAGACAGGGTTTCTCTGTGTAGTCCTGGCTGTCCTGGAACTCACTCTGTAGACCAGGCTGGCCTCGAACTCAGAAATCTGCCTGCCTCTGCCTCCCAAGTGCTGGGATTAAAGGCGTGCGCCACCACTGCCCGGCTCCTGGTCCCTTTGTAACAGGTATTTAAGGAGCAGAGAAGGAATCCAGATAAGGGGCAGAGAGCAGGTTTAGCAAATGGAGACTGGTTTTAGTGGGACTAGACTAGCTGTGGAACGCCATTTCCAAAAGACCCTGCTGAAGAGGCTGTGCTGCAGCCTGTGACCTACTTTGAACTGTAAGATGAGACTCAAGGAAGAGGGCACTGGAATGAGCATACACTGAATTGGACCAGCAGAACTCTGCCAGCTGTTATGAGAAAGGTCTTTGTGTCTGCACTGATGGAGGTGGCAGCTGGATCTGAGCCAAAAGCTGCAGGGAATCTTAAACAGGGCTCCAGGCAGCTCACCAGAAAACACAACCTGAAGGACGGCCAGAGATGTGACCAGCATCTGAGGGAGACTTCATCTTTGTAGTATTGCCTACTGGTTGGTCACATGTATAATCAGTTTACCAAAGGAAGGTCTGGAAGTAGGAACAGGATAGCCCTGGGACAAACGGACTGCTGAGAGCCAGAGATGGATTTCCCAGACACTGAGAAGAATCCAGCAAAGTGGCAAACAGACCGAATGATTGCTTTCAGACTCTCTACTGGCTCTCCACCCACCACATTTACTCTTTGTATTCTTTATTCATACAGCCTTTATTTAACGTTCATGTTCATTTACCAGGCCAGCTCTGTCGCCCCATCCACTCTTTCCTTCTCCCTCTTTGCCCTCTCCTTCTCACTTTCCCTTTTTACCTGTTTCCATTTCCACCACAGAACAGTCTGGCCAGGCTTATGGGATCAGTTTCCTAAAGCTGAGTTACATATGTCACAGCTACCTCACTTGAGGCCCTTTGTCTCTACCCTATTGTCCTCTACATACATTTCCCTACCAACTCAATACTAACCATTAATATTAGCTTGGGTTATCCTTCCTCTCCACTCATACCTACAGTAACTAATCTATTAGAGCACATGATACTGTATCCATTCCTACCTACAGTAACTAATCTATTAGAGCACATGATACTGTATCCATTCCTACCAACAGTAACTAATCTATTAGAGCACATGTACTGTATCATTCCTACTACAGTAACTAATCTTTAGTGCAATGATCTGTATCCATTCTACAACGTAACTAATCTATTAGGGCCACATTCCCTTTATTCTAAAATAATTGGCACTTAAAAAGTGATTGTTCTTATTCAGTATATGTACTTGTATTCAGGCCTACCCTTTGATATATTGGGCTGAGAAAGTTTAATCAAGGTGAGGGAAGCAAGCTATCCTACTTCATTCTAGCTGAAAAAAAAAAAAAAAAAAACCACAGTAATCCATCAATCCAGTCTCTCCTGATCATGCAAATGCCCCTCTGGCAGAATAAGTCTTACTTCAAAGAAATAAATGAAAAGGTTTTTTTAAAAACAAAATAATGATTAAATTCAACCAACCACCTAAATCCAGATGCAAAACAAAAGTAACATAAAACCCCAAAGCAATTTAGCTCCTCCAAAAATTACTAATACCACAGTAATGACCGTCAGTATGAGTGAATTAAATCTCAGACAAAAAGCAAACCTACCTTGAAGGAAGGAACATAAATAAGTCAAAGAAAATCAAAGAAAACACAGACTTCTGAAAGAATTTTCAGAAAAGACAACAGCTGAATGAAATAAGATTATCTCAATATAAAACATAAGAGAATTCAGTAAAGGATGAAGGGACATGGATTCTGAAAACAAACAAACAAACAAACAAACCCAAACTGAAGTACTAGAAAATTAAAATAAGCCAAGTAAAAAGTAAGTCCTGAAGGAAGGGACAGATATCTGAGCTTGAAGATAAGGGGAAAGCATTGACTCAGACTAGCAAGGAAGAAGGATGACTACTTCCCAGACACATGGACACTATGAAAACATCAAATCTAAGATTCTTGGATATAAACAGAAACATCATTTAAAGGCATAGAAAACTTTAAAAAATTGTTGCAGGATATTTGATCAGCCTATGAACTCCAAGATTGTGTTATTTTTGGAAAAAAATATTTCTAGTTATGGTGTGGCTTAGCCCTTAGTATACACTTTTAATTCTTCTGGCTGGAATACAGACAAACCTTTAGTACACACCTTTAATCCCAAACCATGGAGGTAAAGTTAGTTTGTAGAAGGAAGCACTATGTTTGAAAGTGATATCAATTGAATGGCAAACAAAGTAATGAATCAGAAAGATTTAACAGAATAGGATATGCCCAACTCTTCATGAGAAAAGAGAGGAAAGGGAAGCTACTTAAGATAATTCTTAAGAGGAAGAGAGAAAGTAGGCAGTTTCACTGAGAGCATTTTACAGAGACAGGTGAAGAGAGAACAAGCTAGACACAGGTGAAGACAGAACAAGCCAGAGAATGAGAAGGAGCCAGAAATCAGAACAGTTTGCCAGAGTTAGTATGAGGTCAAGCAGAGTGATTCAGTCAGAAGCCGAGAGAAGAAAGAATGAATCAGTCAGGTTGAAGAGGAGTTTGAGCCAAAACAGCTGAGTTGAATCAGTAAGCTAGGGTATAGAAAGAACAAGAAAGGGTGAGCTTATTCAGCAGTAAATCTCAAAGGCTGAAAATATTCTAGGCCTAGATAAGATTGTAGGGAGGCTAGAAGCTTCTAGAACTAGGCCCTCGGTTAGCAGATTGACATAGTAAGCCTCGGAGATGACAATTACATCAGGCAAATAAAAGTTACTTTTACAAAAGTAATAGCAGAAACTTCCCAGACTTAGGGAGGTTCCAATCCAGACACAGGAAACACTTAGAATGCCAAACAGACAAGATCAGAGAAGAACCTCCCAATGTCACAGTATATTAAAGTACTTAATTAAAGTATTTAAATGTGGATGATAAACAATTTCAACAAAGAAACAAGATAAAAAATGTAACAAAGAGAATTAAGTACCCTTTTATACACCATAACAAACACAATGATGAGGAAATGAGCAAAACAATCCAGTTCACAACACACACACACGTACACATGCACACACACAGACAAACACCACACATGCAACACAAACACACACATACAAACACACACAAACACAAACACACATGCACACACACACAAAATACACATATGCACACACAGATACATACACACACACATATTACTTGGAATAAACTTAATCAAAGGAGTGAACGACCACTGTAATGAAAATGTTAAACCTCTTGAGAGAAATTGAATAACACATTAGTAGATGAAAAGATCTCTCGTGCTCATAGATTGGAAGAACCAATATTGTAAAAATGGCTATCTTTGTTTAAAAATGTAAAAAAATTTCATTCAATTCTCATCAAAATTCCATGGGGAGGGGAAATCTTAAAATTAATTTGGAAGTGCAAAAAAACCTTAAATAGTCAAAGCAATCCTGAGTGGGAAAACAAAAACAAAAACAAACAAAAAATCTGAAACCACAAACAAACAAAAACCAGAGTACAATTCTGGAGGTATCATCACATCTTATTTGAAGTTATGTTACAATATCAACTTGAGGACGGGAGAGATAGCTTAATGGGTAAAGTTCTTTCTGTGTAAGTGTAAGGACCTGAGCTCAATCCCCAGAATCATGTAGCAAAGCCAGGTATGGTGGCACATGTTTGCAATTGGTGAACACAAGCTGATTCAAATAGACTGTTGGTTGGCCAGCCTACCTTAAATAATAAGACTTGTGATGAGAGAGAGGTCGCAACAAAACAAGGTGGATGTCTTGCAAGACTCACACCTGATGGACCACTTGCATCCACAAGCACATTCACATACCCACATACCTGTGTAAGCCAAACATACACGCAGAAGACAGCATGGTGCTATGGTACTGGTACATGGAATGGAACAGAAGACACAGATATAGGCTCACATAGCTACAGCCACATTATTACACATCAATAAACGGTGTTAAGAAAATTGGATGTCTATATATAGAAGGTAAAACCAGATCTGTGCACAAAATCCAATGACAAATGGATGAAACTGGGAAAGGTGACCAGACCCCAAAAGAAAAACAGTTTATGCGCTCTCACACATGTGAGTCCTAGCCTTGAATCTTCCGCTGTGTGTGTTTAACATGGAGTACAGTGGAGGATAGGGAATGAGAAAGGGGCAAAGCAGGAGGGAAGGCTCCCTGAGGGATGGGCAATGGGTAAAACAAGGAGAGATGGAGAATACTGGGAGAAAGTAAAGGAGGGGAATAGAGGTGTGGGGAGAGAAGTAGAAGAGTCAATCATTATATATAGTATATGAAAAGCCATATGTAATTTGTGCTGTAACCCAATTACATAATTTCTTTGGAGATAGAAGGACTGGCAGGAGGGAGAGGAGAGTAATTAGACTGCATTTTATACATGCATAAATATGTCAAAAATTTAATGAAAATTTTCAAATATGTTAATGTACTGCATAGAAAGTTCTATAAAGAACAAATCTAATGAGCAATAAATATTTTTTAAAGTGTTCAACATCTTTAGGTAGGTAGCAGGAAGATTCAAGTTAAAAGTACTTGGCTATTTCATCTTAGCACAGAATAGCTACCATCATGAAAACAACAACAAATGCTTGCGGGCAGAGTAATCGCTCTCTGAGGTGTGGGTGTGTTGTGTGCACACTGGAAATCACTGAGGAGGTCTCTAAACGTTAAAAGTAGAAGTGCACATGTGACAGATATCTGAAGTGTCTTGTGCCCCCACAGAGACACTTCCATGTTCTTGTTTGTTGCTGCTCTGTTCTCAATAGCAAGAAGATGAAGTTAGCTGAGTGGCCGTCAGTGAAAGTATCGGAGATAAACTCAGTTCAGTTTTGTTCAATTATCGAGAAAAGTTCAACTGCAGAAAACCTGATGCAGCTAAAACACATTAAGTGCAGTAACTCTGGCTCCAATAAAACTTAACCCATTCTTAGATACAGATACAAATTTAACTTTTATATATGTGGATTTATGTGGAAGTAAGTGTGTATAGACACCAGGAAACTAGAAAGGGGCCAACAAGAAGGGGAAGAGGCTTGAGAGAACATGGGGAGCTGAAGACTTTCCTGTGAGTAGAAGGTAAACACTGGACACAGAATGCTCCAGCAGGGATGGGGAAAAGCAACGTGGAGGATGGAAGAGAGGATGGCTGATCAGAGCTAAGTATGTGTGAAACGCTACAAGACTGGGAAACCATAACCCAGACTCCAAGAGTATATTCTGTTGGCTAATTAAAAAGTGTGGACAGAGGTACCCTGTGCAAGTGGATAACCCACTCCCAGAAAACATAAAGTTATTAACTAAAAACCTCAGTACTGATTGCCACCAGTACTATACTGGAAGACTCTGGGTAAAGGCAACATATCATTGTGGGTTTAAGACACAGAGAAATGAAACTGACACTGAGCGGGAGGGTCCCTCATTAAGGACAGCCTTTAAAGTGCCGGCAGGACTAGGTGGGCTGGCATGAGAGGGCTGTGGTCAAGTCTTACTGGTTTGTGGACCAAAAAACCCTCTGTGGTAATCTAATGGCTTGCTAGATAAGACCCACTGGTACAGATGTGGCATGGCTTTCAGACAGGCAGCCAATGGCTCAGACTCCAGGAATGCTCACATGAGGGAATTCAAGTATGGGTCTATAAACCTTGCTAGTACACCATGACTGGCAAGGTTATAAAACTTAGTGAGGAAGATGCTAATGCTGTTTTGGTAACTGAAGTGATGTGCCTGTTGAACTGCCTTCTAACTACTGATATTTATGTTCATAGACTAGTCCTGCTGCCATCTGTGGTCAGAGAAGCTTCATTTTTGCAGTGGGCAGAGGTTATTGCACAGACTCATGATGGATGTCCAAGTGCTCAAAGTGCAGTTGCTGAATTCTCTGCCATAAGTGGGATATCTCTATCACCTTCTTGCAGCTCAGGGACCACCATGCAAGAGTGAATACATGTAGTGTGAGACAAAAGGATGAAAGGCTGTGGAATGCTGACTTCTGGATGCTGTCACATTTGGACTCTCAGCAGAGTGGTTGGTTACCTGCACAAGGCTGGCACAGGACTGGGCCTATCAACTTTGTCATGAAGTCTTGCCCCTTCCTGAGGACTTTCATATATATTGCATGAATTAAAAATAAAAGAAAAATCTTTTTAAAAGATTTTTAATATGGGGCTAGAGAGATGGCTCAGCAGTTAAGAGCACTGACTGCTCTTCCAGATGTCCTGAGGTCAATTCCCAGCAACCACATGGTGGCTCACAACCATCTGTAATGGGATCCAATGCCCTCTTCTGGTGTGTCTGAAGATAGCGACAGCATACTCATATACATAAAATAAATAAATCTTAAAAAGGAAAAAATATTTTATATGTGTGTGTTTGTGTGTATGTGCGTGTGTGTGTGTGCATGTACCTGGATGAATTTATGTGTACCACATGCATGCAGGTACCAGAGGAGGCCAGACTTCCAGGTAATTAAATAATTGCTAGAAAGGGAGAGACTTTTTTTTTTGTGCTATAGTCACTCTGCTAAGTTGCTCATACTCCTGTAAATGACTCCTTACCCTTATTTTTGTAATTAACCCTAACTTACTCACTTGGTTTACACACACACACACACACACACACACACACACACACACTCCTTGCAAAGTAAATTCAATGAACATATTAAGAAGATTATACATCATGGCTAAGTTGTTTCATCCCAAAAATGCAAGGTTGATTCAAAATATGCTAATCAATAAATGTAATAATGTAATGTACCATTATAGAATACACCAATACAAATTACAAAATCATTTCAGTAGGTCTAAGACAGACAGTTCACAGATCAACATACCTGCATGAAGATCCTGAAGAAACTAAGGTACAGAGGGAACACATGTAATAGAACAAAGGCTGTATGTGGTAAATCCATAGACAAAATTGTGCTGAATGAGAAAATATTGAGGCCACTTCCTCTACAGCTTAGAAAGAGACAAGAAGGGTTCTCACTTTCTCTACTCTCATTCATTACTGAGATTGGAGTTGTGGAAATAGCAATAAGATAACAGAAATACATAAAGGGATATGAGTGAGAAAATGAGACAGATATCTCTACTTGCATATGATACAATACAGAAACGATCCAATGGAATCTACCAGAAGATTCTTGAATCTGATAAAATACTTTCAGCAAAGTGACAAGATACAAAATCAACATAAAGAAATCAGTTGCAAGGTCACATCTGCAGTGTTGAGTGTGAAATACTTCCTTATGTAGTAAACTCCTAACTTACTATATCTTACCTGCTTGACGGGCCATTTGGTATTTTCTGTTGAACAGTATGTTTGTGCGTTGAACCAATGGAAGGAAGAAGGTCTGGAAATGTGTTTTCTCCTTCAGGAGTTAAAGCTGAGCCAGTAAAACCTTCATTCAGCGTGTCTCTTCTGTCCAAGGGCCCCAGGAGTTCTGTTTTGTACATGGTGAATAAGATATGAGAGAATAGAAATACAGTTTCTGCTAACTAGTCTGTGACTAACAATTTTCACGTGCCCCGTGTAGCCCTTTTCTTTGTTGTCTGCTGAGTAGCACTTGGTGGCAGGGGGTGGGGACCCCAACAGACCCTGTCTCTGGTAAGTGCTGACATTCTGCTTAGCTAGGGGGCTAACAACATGAGTGTTCTCAAGATCAAATTTGAAAATTCTTTTGTACTTTGCCTATTCGCATGGTCAACACTTTAATCACCTACATTTTCTTAATGTTATTCAATTGCCATATTATTTTATACTTTGAACAATTATAAGAAATCACTCTACTTTAATATATAGTACATAAAGTTAAATCATTTCCAGGTATTTTATGTGTATGTATGTGTGCTTTTGTGTACCATATTCAGAGAAGGAAAGATGATATAGAGTTCCCTAGAACTGGAGTTACAGACAAATGTCAGCCCACTGACATGGGGCTGGGAACCAAACCTGAGTCCTCCACAAGAGGAAGAGCACACTGTTAACTGTGGATATATCTCCCCAAGCCTGAAGACATCTTTAGAAAACATTTTATTTAGATAAGTAGTTTTTGAAACTTTAAAGTTGTTTTAAAATATTTGTGTGTATGTGTGTGTTGAAAATTATTTAACCACATACCTGAAAGTTTGTGTCTGGGGTCTCTACTGTGTTTTATTCCATGGGTCTATAGGTTTATCTTTAGTTAAGTATCACAGTGTTCTGATTACTCTACCACTGAAATCTGGAAGTGTAAAATATCTGACATTGTACTCAGGTTTTCCCTGATTATTCAGCATCCTTTGCAATTCCATATGAATTTTTAAATAGAGGGCTATCACGATGGCTTAGTGGGTCCACACTGCTCACCACTGAGCCTGAGGACCTGGTCTGACCCCAGAGCCCAGGTAATGAAGGAAGAATCCTGAGTCCTGCAGGCATCCTCTGAGTCCCACATGCACAGCATGCCACATGGACATGGGTGTAAATGGGTAAGTCCATACAGAAATTAAGGCCCGTCCTTGCAGTCTGTAAAGCCGTCATTGCACTTGGATAGCAGCTCCACTGACTAGCCAGTTGCCTTGAGCAGAGTTGCCACTTGTCTTCTAGTTAATGGATATGAGGCATCTTTCTGTTTTTGCCTTTACTTTTTTTTCTTGAGACAGTTTGTACATGTGTAGGCTGCATTTGAACTACTGGACTCATGGAATCTTTCCAATTCAGTCTTCCAAATCTTGGGACTGCAGGTATGTGGCACCATACCTGGCTCTCCATTTTCTTTCAGCAACCATTTTCAGTGTACAAATCTCTCATCTCCTTGGTAAGGGTTAGTTTGCTCTTTTGAGACCACTGTAGACAGAGCGGATTTCATCATCACTGCTTTAGATCACTCCCTTTGAGCATGTTGACATGCTGAAGTGTCTCCTGACACTTTATTGGATTTGTTCATTCTAACAATTTTCCAATGGAATGTAAAATTTAAAAGTTTTCTTTACATAATATGACCATGTAATTTGTAAATGCTTTTTTTTCCTTTTAAAACTTTTTTGCATAGTTAACTTGGCTAACAAATTCTAGTACCTCATTAGATATAAATAATATAAATGTAAATAGAAGATTTCTTGTTTTCTCTCTTTGCCTTATAGAAACAGCTTTTAGTCCTTCAAAAATTGTATTTACTTATTGTATTATAGGTATGCATGAACCACTGTGCACACACGAAGGTCAGTTATGTCATTTTACCATGTGGGCTCTGGGGACAGAAACCAGGCTTGGTGACACATGCTTTTACATGCGGAGCCATCTTGCCAGCTCTGGCTGCTAGTCTTATTATTCAGTTTGCTATAAGCTGGAAGTTTGTCATACGTAGCCTTTCTTATGCTAAGATAATTTCCTTTACTCTGCTAAGTGTTCTTTATCATGGAGACTGACTTTGCACACGTTTGCACTGGGAAGATCCTTATGCTTCTGTCCCTCATTCAGGCAATGGGATAGACTTCCTGGCCTTCACTTGTGGGACCATCCTAGCTTTTCAGAAGTAAGTCCTACTTGATCTCAGTGTCTAAGTCTTGTTTATATTGTCAAATCTGGTTGGCTAGGGTTTTTCTCAGGACTTTTCCATCAGTACCAATCAGATTTTTTTGGTTAATATTTTTTCTTGTCTTTGTATGACTTTGGTATTAGAACCTTTTAAAAACGGTTCTGGGACATATACTCATTTTGGGGGTGTGGGGGAAGCTTGAAGAGGATGTTGGGAATTTGTCTTTAAACCTTTGGTAAACTTCTCCAGTGAGACCAACAGGTCCTGGGCTTTTCTCCGTTGGGAGGCTTTGGTCACTAATTCAGTTTACTTACTAATTGTATGCCTGTTTCTATTTCTGATCTATCTCAGTATGTCGGCATGCACTTACATGATGCTGGTTAAGCCCCTCGTCTGACATGTTGGTTGTGATTCCTGGAGGTGCTTCTGATGTTAGGACTGCTTTGTTGTGCTGTCAGATCTGCTGATTGCTGGAGAGCTGGATCTGAAGTATCATTAGCTTTGTCTTTTGTCATTTTCTACTATGTGGTATTCTCTGTTCTAGTCTTATTATCTCTTCTGCTTCCTTTTGTTTTAATGGTTCTTTTAGTGGTTTTCTCAGATATAAAGTTTAGGCTATTGGTTTGAGACTTTCTTTTGTAATATATATCATAAATTCACATATTTTCTCTTGTCTCAAAAAGTTTTAGAATTTTGTGATTCCTTTTTTTGGCTCTTTGTATGTGTGTTGCTTTATTTTTAAATATTTATGGATTTTTCAACTTTTACTTCTGTTACTGATTTTTGGTTTTAATGCCACTGTGATAAGAAGATACTTTATATGATAAAGACTTACTTTAGGGCTGGAGGTGTAGCTCAGTGGTAGAGCATTTGCCTACTATGTCTGAGACCCTGATTTTGATACCTATCCCAGCAAAGTTAAAAAAAAAAAAAAAAGACCTATTTTATTGCCTAACTTGGGTTAGTCTTGGAGAATGTTCTGGGAGAATTTGACAAGAATGTGTACTCTAGTTGTATGTATATCCTGTATATATCTGCTAAGTCTAGTTAGTCTACAGCATTACTGAATTCCCTAGCCACTATTGAAAACAAACAAACAAACAAACAAACAACCCATGAATTACTTAGAATTTTGCTTTGGTCTTTTTTCTTAGGACAAATATTTTAAGTTTGTGGTCCACGTAGCAAATTCAGTTTACAGATGTTTAACCTACAGTACTTAAAAGTTATTTTCAGTTACTTACCAACACTGAAAATTGGTAATTTTTTTCTTTAAAATTTCAAAATATTAGGAAGATGATAAATTCTTGAATGTGAAAAGGATAAGAAATTCAGAGTTAAGTGTCTGAAGTCTGACTGGAGCATAGCCACCCGAGTTTAACTTGAGTAGTTTAAACTGAGATTCTATGACCTATAAAACCCAACACACAATGAAGTCCTTGAACTTCATTGTGTGTTGGGTTTTATAGGTGGCTCAAAATATTTTATTCCTCCTGCTTCTTCTTGTTTCTTTTGTCTTTTGTACTGTTTTTATGCTCTTATCCTACACATGCTCCCAGGATAGAAAGACAGCAGTGAAAATTCAAGAGATTAGATGCTACCTCTGCTCTAACAATCACCACAGATAAGTCATCTCATATTATTGTGCTACATTTTCCTCACTTGTTCAACAAAAGTCTGAGCAGTGGCACGCATCTGTCGTATTAGCATTGGGAGGCAGAGGCAGGAGGATCAGCAGTTCAAGGCCAGCTTGGGCTACAGAGCAGATTCTTTCTTCATGACAGTAAGTTCCTGAAATATTGGGTATAAAGTCTGTGTTGTCCATTTCAACAACAGTTTTACTCAAGAAAACTCAGTGAGGATCACATTTGTTATTTGACGTGATCTTATTCTTAAATCTTTCTATTCTGTTGGCTCTGTGCTTTCAAAGGAGATGCCGCCGAGTTTCCAGGCTCCAGAGGATTTTCAGGGTAAGGCACATTTCAAGGTGTGTAATCACATGGAAGAATGAAAATCTTTTATAATACTGTCTGTTAGACTGACAGCTCTACCTAACGGAAGCCATTAAAGTATTTACAAAGTAGCAGCTGCTCTTGTTAGAAATACAGGTTCGGGGGAATAAAAATAAACAAGCCGATAAGTACAAGATAAGCCATGACCAGTTCTGTGTATACACGGAACAATATTTAGAACTCTGATGTTTACACAGCAATCATACTGTAAATTCTCCAGTCAAAAGAACACAGAGCCAGTAAGAGCTGACCTGTTCACAAGAATTCTTCATAGTGATCTTTTAAACAATTTAGGAAATCCTAAACATAATCTTTTAAGAAGTGTTAGCCTTTTGGTATGTGTAATTTTTGTACTTAAAACATAGTTGTAAGTAAATGAAGAGATTAGTTGGGTCCTGTGCTGTCCCAGAACTTTAGCCAGGACTCTTAGGAAAAATGAAATACAAGTATTTTATACCTTAATCTACTAATTTAATAATAATAATTATATATATATTTTTTTCAAAAGTTTTATAGAATTTAATGTTGGTCATTGAAGATTATAGAACACCAAAGAGGACAGCAGTGTGCACCATCAACCCCTTGACATCAGAAAGAGGAAGGTCTGGATCATTACAGAGAAAATAGATATTTGTCAAGCTCCTGGGATAATATGAACCTGCTTATTTTACAGAATAACTTATTTTACTGGACAACTTAGTTATTGGAAGGGTATTATTTGAAAGAAAAAAATCTTTCAGTAGTTGTTTTTAAGTATTATATATTGAAGAGCTTGGGAAAATCCCTACAATTTCATTAGTGGAGTTTTGTGAAAAAGGCCAGGATTATCCCAAACCTCTGAAAATATTTTGGTATCAGTATCAGTCTTCTTTGCTTCCAGGTTCCCTCCTGCGTTAGTGTCTCTACCATTTCTGTGATTAAATATCTGACCAAAGCTCCTCGAAGGAAGAAGGTTTTTGTTCTGGCTCACACTTCAAGGTCCTGCCCTTCATGCAGGAAGTCACCACAGCAGGAGCTTGAAGCAGCTGCTCACACTACATCCTCTCAGGGAGACAGAGCAAAGAACACCACTGCTCAGCTAGACTGCACCCTACAAAACCCAGGGACGCTGATCACCACTGTCAAGTCACCCAGTCAAGACGTTCCTCCACAGGCATGGCCAGAAGCTGACCAACTCTAGAGCTAGATTCCTTCATGGTGTGCTGGTCTCAGATCCTCTCCAGATCTGTGGAGATCAGTATCGACCATCACAGACCCTGTCACTGAGCTCTGGGTCTGGGATTACTATGCCTAGATAGTGTTTACAGGTGCCCAACACTATGCCCCACCTATTTTTAACATTTTTCAAATAGAGTATTTTTCATGCTATTGATAAGTAAAATATATTTAAAAGTGGGTGGTCAGACTGTGGATGATGGTGGTGGTGATGATGATGGTGATAGAAAGGAGGAGGATGCTCAGAAAGTGTCAGCAGCTTAAAAGTTAGAAAGAGGAAAAAGGAGGAGTGGTGTATTTAGGGGAAGGGTATGCAAGGGCAACTATGTCTTAGGGTAACCTTTAAGATTGTGTAGTGCTGGCCTCAGCTACTTTACAGTGATCTACATAAATGCCACATCCTCCAGTACAGAAATGACATATAGTCAACTGATAGCTTTATTTACATATTTTATTTAATCTTTTTGTTTTTACACTCCAGATTTTATCTCCCTCCCGGTCCACCCTCTGACTGTTCCATATCCCATACCTCCTCTCCCCTCCACCCCATCTCCATGAAGATGTCCCCACCCCCTACTCCACCAGACCTCCCCACTCCCTGGGCCTCCAGTTTCTTGAGGGTTAGGTGCGTCTTCTCTGACTGAGTAAAACCTGGCAGTCCTCTGCTGTATATGTGTTGGTAGCCTCGTATCAGCTGGTGTATGCTGCCTGGTTGGTGGTCCAGTGTCTGAGAGATCTCAGGGGTCCAGGTTAATTGAGACTGCTGGTCCTCCTACAGGGTCACCCTCCTCCCCAGCTTCTTCCAGCTTTTCCCTAATTCAACCACAGGTGTCAGGAGGTTCTGTCCATTGGTTGGGTAAAAATATCTGCATCTGACTCTTTCAGCTGCTTGTTGGGTCTTTTGGAGGGCAGTCATGATAGGTCCCTTTTTGTGAGCACTAAATAAACCATGCATTTTATATTTCTTTGGAGGAAGACTTTTTTGTTTGTTTGTTTGTTTTAAAGTTTGAGACAGTATGTAGCCAAGGCTGACTGTAAACTGATTCTTCTGCTTCAGTCTCCCAGTGTTTTAATTCACAAGCATGCACCACCATGCCTTCTGTATTTTAACATTTTTAACTGTCTTTAACATCAAATTTTCCCCTTATCACCTCAGATATTTGATAAGTGGATGGGCCTAAATGAAAAGTCAATAAATAATCACTCATTCTTGGGGGGCATATAAAATATTAATATCTGAATCTGTCTATCTGTCTATCTGCCTGCCTTTCTTTCATCAGAATTGTTTTGTAATAGACAGTGGCCTACTCTATATAGTCCAGGCTGGGCTTGAACTCACAATCCTACCCTGCTCTCAAGTGCCAGGATTGCAGACATGTACTAGCACTCTTAGGCTCCAGATTTGTTAACATATATACACAAATGTATTCATTATTAAAATTCAATATCTGAAACTCAGGGAATAACAGCAGCTAGCTGCCTGCCATCTGCCTTCAAGTTAGTAGCTTATGTCCAGTCCTGCTCCTGCTCAGCCATCCTGCTCTGCATGCCGGGACATATGGATCATTGGGACTAAGTCACAGACAGATCATTATTTCAAATATTTTAGAGTTCATCTCTTAAAAACCTTAGGGCCTCTGAAATAAGGCTCCTTCCCTTTGCTCACCATCACCAGAGACAGTTTTTGCTTCCCAGTCATTCCTTTCAGACTGCTAACATTGACCATGACAGCATCAGCAGGCCAGGCCTCTCTCCTGTTCTGTTGCATCTGCTATACTGTAGCCATGTCTGGTTCTGGATCATTTGATTATTTTAGGTCCATCTGGATAATGTAGGTAATTTTCTAGGTCTACTTTGTCATGTAACTACACATTCACAGACTCTAGAGATGAAGGTATAACCATATGGCAGGACTGGCCTCCTACTCATTTTCAGAAACTCCCTCCATTCAGGTTTTACTAGATTGCACACAGTTCTGCGTGTACAGCAGGTTTCCAGTGTGGGTCTTCACAATAGCTTGCAGCTCCTAACGTAACTGGGTCTCTAGGTCTCTCACTGGTCTGAAACCTGCTTACTAGATACCAAGTCCAGATCTTCTCATGTGTCTGAAACATTCTCTTTTTATTTTTAAAATTTCTGAATCAATATCTCTTCCTTTCTCTGTATTTCCCCAAAGCCATCTGTCTATTTGCATGCCTTATAGTCAACATACTGTTGGACTTTGCTTTGTCATGTTTTCTTTTGATGAAAAAGTTTAGTTATTTTATCTTGTTTGTGGGTGAATGTACATGTGTGTGCAAACATGTGTGGGTGCACACTTCTTCATGATGTGTAGAGGCCAGAGGTCAACACTAGTTGTCTTTCTCGATTGCTTTTCTACCTCATTTATTTTCTCATACTATTTCTCACTGAACGTGGAGTTCACCTCTTTAGCTAGGTAGGCTAGCCAGCAAGCCCCAAGGGCTGTCCTACCCCTGTTGCTCCGCCCCTTAGCACCATGCCTGGACATTATGTGCATGCAAAGGATCTGAACTCATCTCCTCATGCTTACATGGCAAGCATTTCTGGCTGTGCCAGTTCTGAGCCCCAGGTCATCACTGTTATTTCCTTAGACTTGTCATTTTGAGTTATTTATAGCCTTTTAATATCCATGGATGGCTTGCTACAGGGTTCCTCATGGATTCCACATCCGCAGAAACTCATTATATAATACACCATGGTATTTATATATGACATACACAAATTTTCCCATATACTTCCAATACCTAGTATAGAGTAAATGGTGTAAATAATTAATTCTATATTGTTTATGAAAACAATGATTTTTAAAAAAAAAACAACTGCATTTTCAGTATAAATAGTTTCCCTCACATATACTCTTTCAAATAACTCCCATCTATACTCCTATGCATGAAAGTATGTCATATGGCTGTGTACATCTGTAATACTTATGAAAGTCTGTGGTCTTTATTTCACAGTTAACCTTTATATCCACACCTTTCTATAATGCCTTAGGTACCTGTCATTTCTAGGACTATACTGTGTGCTGGTTTTCTAATGTGATCAATCAGAACTTGAACTAGTTCACAACTATTTGTTTCAGTTTATGATTCTTTTTGTCAATGTCAGATTTTACATATTAACAGACATTTATACTTCCAGCTAGCACCTGTAAGGCAAGAAGTGTTCTTTTATTCTTATTCTTCTCATGTTAACAGCTTTACTATGTTGTGTCTGGTACTATACCTGTTAAGTGAAGCACATCCCTAGGGCTCTTTATTCTGCAAAACCAACTAACTAATGAGACATGGGTTCTTGCACTATCCCCCTTGTAGGGCCTTGACAATAAACTCTCTATGTTCTGTTTCCATGATTTTGGCTACTTAGACAATTTTATTAATGAAACCATGCAGTGTTTCTGTCACAAGCTTCATTTGTTTAAACTACATTAATGTAAATATTATAATTTAAAGGCTTGATGCTAGTATTTTCAGCAAGTGTAAATACCATGACCGCCTCTCCCCTCCGTACCACTGCTTTGCCATCTAACGCCATGACCATCTCTTCTCTCTGCACCATTGCTCCACCCACTCAGTCTTCCTCTTCCTTAATGGTTCTTTCTAATTTCTTTATGTTTCCAAACATGTATATGAGTATAAACATAATAGTTGCCTCTCTGAGTCTGAGTTGTTTTGCTTGTGATGATGATATTTCTAACCATTTTCCTATAAATGATATGACTTTAGATACTTATTACACTAAGCACAAACTTTAACTTGTTTTGTGTAAAATAAATTTACATAAAATGAAAAGGGGGCTAGGGAAGTACTTGGTCAATCATGAGCACCTAAGCTCCAATCCCCAGGACCCAGGCACAGCAGAATGTGTCTGTAATTCCATCCCTGGGAGGCAAAGACAGAAAAGTCCTTGGAACTCACTGGTTGGCCAGCAAGTTCTGGGTTCAGAGAGAGATCAGCTTAATATATGGAATGAAGAAGAGACTAAGGAAGACACCCAGCATGGACCTATGGCCTTCACACATACACACGCACTTGAACACTTTCAAACACACACACACACACATGTGCACACACATATTAAAACAACAACAACAACAACAAAATTATAACCAGAGGACGTCTCACAAATAGAAACTGTAGACCTGTGGGGATCAGAGCTGACTTAGTGTGCCAAGCAGAGAGTGGTGCCAGATGAGATGAAGGTGGGCAAGGCAGGGGTGTTGACCTTTGACTAGTGATTGTCATTTCAGACAGTAGTGGACCCTCAGAGAAAAGACAAGACAGAGCCTGTAGCCCTGAATACCAGTCACACAGAGGAAAGTTACACCTAACTCTACTACAACTTATTCCTCTCTGTTACACTGCACATGTCTCCAAAGAAAGAAAAGTGACTTAAACTAAAAAGAAAAAAGCAACAGAAAAGCTCAACAAGCAAACTAACTCCAGATGTACAAGTCTAAGCACAGAAACAAAACCACTACACACACCCCACACACACACACACACACCCCACCAAGACATGTCTATTCTAAAATTACTAATTCCATAGTAATGGCCCCAATGAGAACAACTTGGGAGAACTTACAGAAAAATAATATGAAATAATGGTTATAACTATATTCAACCAACTTAAGGAAGACATGCGTATACTCCAAAATAATATAAACTCAGAGCCAAATTAAGTAAAGAATTCAATTCAAGATCTAGAGACAAATACAATAATTACTGAAGAAAAACAAAAGTATGACACTGGAAATTAAAAACTCAATACATCAAATAAAGCCTTCAATGAAGGGGCTGGAAGATGGCTCAGCAGTTAAGATGCTGGCTGCTCTTCCAGAGAACCCATGTTTCATTCCCAGCCATGGAGGCTCACAACTATTTATAATTCCAATTCCAGGGGATCCAAAGCTTTCTTCTTGTCTCTGAAGGGACTAGGTATGTACATGGTATATAGACATAGATACAAGCAAATTACCCATGAATGAAGAGGAAAAAACCCAATGTAACGCTTCATGGAATGGAGGGAGCATGTGGAAAACAAGGGAGAGGAATTATATCACTTAGGAAAGGTCAATAATAAAATTTAAATATTAATGAATGGACACCAAAGAAGTCTGGATACCACGAGAAGAGCAAATCTTCAAAGTAGAGTTTATAATAAGGGAAAAACACACTAAAAACAGAAAATATTTTCAACAAAATCATAGAAAAAGTTTCACAAACACAGGAAAAGACATACCTATCAAGGTACAAATGGCCTGTAGAACACCAAATAGATAAGACCAGAAAAAAAAATACTCATGACATACTATAATCAAAACTACAAAATAAAGAGAGGGCATTGAAACCTGTACGAGAAGGGTGAAATCACTCACAAAGGGGGGCCCATCAGAATGACAGCTGATTATCTGATGAAAGACATTTAAAGCCAGAGGGACTGAAAGATATATCTGAAGCTCTGAAAGACCACAACTGCCATGCCATACTACTGAACACAGCAAAGCTATCTATTGTAATAGAAGAAACAAAACTTTCCATGATAAAAACAGACTGAAGGGATTTATGACCACTAAGTGAGCTCTACAGAGGACACTAGAAGAAATACCTCATATTAGAGAGAGGAGTTTAATACACCATAAGGCCATAGCAAGGGAATAAACAATATCAGGACAATTAATCACTATAAGAAAACACAACAAATTCAATAAAATGACAGAAATTAATATATAGTTTAATAGTAACTGAATATGAATGGTTCCATTACTGAAATCCAAAGACATAGACCTGCTGATTAGATTAAAAACCCAGGATCTATCTTTTTTTACTGCTTCCATCAAAGGCAGATACACCTTAAAGTAAAAGGATGGAAAAAGTATTCCAAGTAAAGGGAACTAAGAAACAAAAGATGCAGTCACTCTAATGCCTGATAAATAGACTGCAAATGAAAACTAATCAGAAAAGATGAAGACGGTCCTCACTGTAACAACAATCCATCAAGAAGGTCTTAGAACTTTCAACACACAATGCATCAAACACAGGGGTGCCCAACTCATTAAAAAATACAATTAAATCTTAAGTCATCAAAACAAAATATAGGGAAACAATGGAGTTAACCAAATGGAGCCGATAGACCTCTACAAACCTTCTCACTCAAATACTGAAGAATGCACACTCTTCCTCGCAGCTCATGGGACTTTCTCTAAAACTGATCACAAAATAAGATACAAAGTTAGTCTCAAAAGTGTAGGAAAATTGAAATAATACATCCAGTATTCTATCTGACAACTATGGAATAAATAATGTTGAAGAGAATTCAAGTTGAAGTCAAGGTGGAATTGAAAACCTCAACAACCCAATTAAAAGTCTCTGGAAAATTGTACAAGTAGAATGGACTAAGTAGAAGATTGAATGTCAGATCTTGAATATAAAGTAGATAAATTAGACTACACAAGCAAAGAATATTGAAAAAAGTTAAAAACACAGGGAAGGTATATACATAAAGTCTGGGACACCATGAAAAGATAAAATCTTTGGATTATAGGCATAGGTGAAGGAGAAGAATCCCAGGTCAACAGCACAGATCACATTTTCAACAAGATAATAGAAGAACATTCCTTAAACTAAAGAAATACATGTCCATATATACACAAGAAGCACACAGAACAACGAATAGACAAGAACAGTAAAGAAACTCCTCACAGCATATCAGTTAAAGCACTAAATACATAGAACAAAGGAAGAGTTCTGAAGTCAGTAGAAAAAACAAACGTCACATAGAGAGGAAAACTTATCAGAATAACAGCTGATTTCTCGAAGGAAGCTTTGAAAGCCAGAAAGCATGGAGCAGTTGTCCTAAACCCTCCAGATGTTGTGACCGTTTAATGCAGTTCCTCATACTGTGGTGACCCCAACCATAAAATTATTTTCATTGCTGCTTTCTAACTGTAGTTTTGCTACTATTATGAATCATAATGTAAATATCTGATATGCAGGATATCTAATATGTGACCCCTGTGAAAATGTAATTTAAACCCTCAAAGGCATTGTGACCTACAGGTTGAGAACCATTGGCCTAGAGCAAGGTGTTCTGAGTTCTAAGAGACCATGGATGCCAATCTAGACTACTTTGCCCAACAAAAACTAGATCCTATAGTTGAGTGAGAAAGAAAATCTCTCCATGATACAAACATGCTAAAGGAACTTGTATCTAGCAGAACAACCCTACAGAGGCTACTGGAAGCAATACTTCCATTTAAAGGGAAGAACAAGCATAGTCAAAGGACTGTAGAACAAAAATAAATGAAGCTCTAATTACTGAAACACAAAGCATTGCAACGGAAGGTATTAAAAAAGATATACCTGGCTGGCTCCTGGCACAGCCACCATGTCCCCCCACTAAGCTCAACACTAGCTGACGGTCTCAGTGATGCCAGCTGAGGCCCCTAAGATGCTGGCGTGGCTGCTGCCTCCATGGCTCTTGACCTGGGTGGCCGTAAGAAGGCCCCAGGCCAACCTCATCTCCTCCATGGTGCTAGGTTTAGTCCCATGCAGTAACCACCATCCTTGTGATTAGATATCACAATACCCAGTAACCCAGTAAATCAAAACTCTAATGCTTACAGTTAACCAATCAGATTTATATATCAACAAATACTCAAATCCCAAGATGAATAATGCTAAGATGCCAACACAGAATAGACAATTTATCTCAATTATCCTAACCTTTTCATATCATCACTGCGTATGGCTAATTAAAGCTCTGCTTCCATATTTGCTCTCACCTCTCTCCTCCTTCGTCTCTCTCTGTCTTTCTCCCTCTTCCTCTCTTCCTCTCTTCTCTCTCTCTCTCTCTCTTTCTCTTTCTCTCTCCTCTCTTAGCTTCACCTCCCTTTACCCTGTCCAATCACAGGCATACTGCTGCAAATAGATTGGACAGGGAAATTTCTGCCACAAGCATGACAAAGAACACAAAAAATAAAGTAAATAATGAAATGGCTGCAATCAACACACACCTCTAAATAGTAACTTTAAATATTAATGGCCTGAACTCTCCAATCAAAACTCAGGCTAGCTGAGTGGATTAAGGAACAAAATCAATGTTTATGTTGTCTATAAGAAACACATCCTAACTTTAAAAGTAGATACCAACTTAAAATAAAAGATTGGAAATAGTACTCCAATCAAATAGGACCAGGAAGCAAGCAGGCTTATCATAATATCTGATGACAGAAACTTCGAACTTAAACTAATCAGAAGAGGGGGACACTTCATTAGAATTAACCAAGAAACACTACAATCCTAAACGCATATACTAAACTCTGGTGGATACAATTATATTAAAATGTGCTACTAGAATTCAAAGACACCAACCCATTAACAGTAGGTATAATGCCCAATTTTGGTTGTCAATTTCACTACATGTAGAATCAACTCTAAACCCAAACAGTGAGGGATTTTTTTTTTTCTTTCTCTTCTTTTCTTCTCTTCTCTTTTTATTTTTATTTTTTTGAGAGAGAGTCTTTCTTTCCTCTGCCTTCTAAGTGCTGGGGTTAAAGTGTGCCACCACACCCAGTCAAGGGATTTTCTTTTTTTTTTTACATTTTTTTTTATTTAGTTAGTTATTTAAATCACATCATAATTTGCTTATTTACACAGAGGTTATAAACACAAAAAGGCAGAATGTGGGGAAGGGAATGGCACCGGAGTATAGGTGTTCAGGGGGAGTACAGATACCTTTCAGAACAGGGTACAGCTGGGTGTAGGTTCAGGGGACAGATCACTATGGCTCTGCCTGTGATTCACTTGTCCTTATCTAAGTTGATACTGTCCACCGAGGCTGCCTATTTATAAGACCTATGACTACTCGGGCTGGTAAATTTCCACAGAAGCTGCCTGTTTACAATAGCTTATAGCCTTCTGTTTTCAGTGTTTTTCCACAGAGACCCAAGACTTTGTGTTAGCATCCATGTATGTCAGGCCTATTGCTGACTTTAGGCCTATGGCTGATTTTAGGCCTTTAGTGTATATGCAGGGCTGCTCCTGACATTTCCTCCCTTCTCTAAGTATAGAAGGGCCTTGGCAATTCTATTCTTGTGAAGGTGGGGATAGAAGCCTGACCTGCAATAATTGAAAGGGAACTTGTAATGGCTCCGGTCCTCCTGTCATTGTCCAGTGAGGCATGAGGGCCATACCCATCCCGATGTCTTTTTCCTGGAGAGGGGATACTTTTGACATCAACTCCTATGCAGTCAGACTTGTCCCTCAGGGAACCCAGATAGATAGTTTTAAGTTTTATTTATATTCCCTTGCAGTGCTTAGCCTTGCAGCCTAAGCGGATTTTCTTGATTGGATCATTTGAGGTGAGAAAACTCATTCTAAATTTGGGCCACACCTTTTGGTAGCAGATCACAGAAAAGGACATGGAAAAATGAAGCTTTTGCTTTAAGCCTACTTACTTCACTCTTACTGGCAAGTTCATCTTTGTGCTCAGGCATTCATTTCTTGGTCTTAAAACCTATTTCTTTGGGATTCTGTCAGGTAGTCACTGTCCTTCAGATATTACTGTAGCCAGCCCTCTTACCTTGTTACAGAAGACCTTTCTCATGCCCGAGTTAAACCTTAACCATATATCCTGTTATGTTCTATGCTGTGGTGTTCTTGGAAATTCCCCAGACCCTCACCCTCCTCTGGAGCCAATTGTAATGAAGGTCAGTTAGAACTGCTTTGTATAGTTAGCTACAATAAGCTTGAACCTGAACCAACCACCACAACCACCTGGATGCTCTTCTTGCACTAGTGTGTGAGCTTTCTTATGACTGCTGTGTTTATGGTTGCTATGATTTTTTGTGGATTTTGCCATTAACAGCTGCCATAGGGAAACAGTCAGGGTCACAGTCTCAGCTCCCAAGTCCGATCTGTGTCCATGATCAATCAGTCCTGAGGTGTGTGTTCAATAAACTAGCCCTGCTTGACTGAGATCAGTGTCCGAGTGGTCTGTGGGGTGATTCCTGGACCTCAACAATTCCAACACACACTGATGGCCAGCAACTCTCTTTGAATCCCCTGGGACTCCATCAGTCCAGTGTGAGAACACAACCAACAATGGGAAAGGAAACACAGCACCACCAAGCCCAGCTATCCAAAGACAGAGACAGTCATTGTTGGACACCTGGAAACAACTCACAAACTAATTTCTCTCTCAGCCTCTCTCCTCTCTCTCTCTCTCTCTCTCTCTCCCTCTCTCTCCCTCTCTCTTTCTGTCTCTGTTTCCTCTCTTCTTAAAAACACACACACACTCCATCCCAAGAGATGTAGGGTAGTTTAGCATACCAAGTAATAATTGTAATAACTCAATAAATAGATTTAAAAAAAAAATCGATGATCATCTCAATAGATTCAGAAAAGGGATTTAGCCAATCAAATATACCTTCATGATAAAAGTCCAAAGTGGGGACTGGGATCAACGATTAAACCAAATAATAATGCTAGCCTTATCTAATGAGATAAATGCATAGCCAACATATCCTAATGAAGAAGAGACATGCAGCAATCCTATTAAGTCAAGATGAGACAGACTGTCAAGTATCCCTGTTAAGTGTTACAGCTCTGAGGGTAAAAATGTCCTGGCAATTGAGAGCAAAGGAATAAATACCACAATGTCACAACAGATAACAAACTTTGCATGAGATTTACTGAGTAAAAACAGGACAGTGGCTGCCCTGCATAGGAGAAAAGCAGCAAAGAACTGAGTAGGAAGCAGGTTTTATATAGTGTTTTGGGGGATGGAGCTTTCCATGGTGCTCTGGGATTAGTGAGGTTTTTAGCCTGATCTTTACTCTGTAGGGTGAAGCCTGGTGGTTGAAGGTCCTCAGGGGCACCACTGCAATACCATTTCTTTTCAATAAGTACTTAAAGCATAACACAGAATAACACAAGGAAACTAATACAAATAAAACTTCACAAAGTGCTGGTTATAAAAATATATTCAAACAATCAGTAGCTTCCTCTACCAAGGAATAAACAGCCTGGAAAGAAATTAGGGAAATAGCATGCTTCACAATAGTCACAAATATTAAATTAAATACTTGGTGAAATCTAACAAGCAAGTAAAGATTCTGTAGACAGAAACAAGTCTCTGAAGAAGAATCGAAGAAGATCTCAGAAATGTGAAGTCGCCATGTAAAGACTGGCAGGATTAATAAAGTAAACAATGGCCATTCTGTGAAAGCCATCTACAGATTCAATGTAATTCTCATCAAAATTCCAACTCAATTCTTCATAGAGTTAGAAAGAGCAATGTGCAAAGTCATTTGGAATAACAAAAACCCCAGGATAGTGAAAACTATTCTCAACAATAAAAGAACTTCTGAGGGAATCACCATCCCTGAACCTCAAGCTGTACTACAGAACAATAGTGATAAAAACTACATGACATTGGTACAGAGACAGGCAGGAGGATCAATAGAATCGAACTGAAGATCCAAAAATTAACCCACATACCTATGGTCCCTTGATCTTTGACAAAAGATCTAAACTATCTAGTGGAAAAAAAGACAGCATTTTCAACAAATGGTGCTGGTTCAACTGGAGGTCAGCAAGTAGAAGAATGAAATCGATATTCTTCTCTCCTTGTACAAAGCTCAAGTCCAAGTGGATAAGGGACCTTCACATAAAACCAGATACAATCAAACTAATAGAAGAAAGTGGTGAAGAGCCTCGAATACTTGGGCATGGGACAAGTTCCTGAACAGAACACCATTGGCTTATGCTCTAAGATCAAGAATTGACAAAAGTTTTTCATAAAAATTGAAAAACTTTATAAGCAAAAGACAATCAAAACAGGCAACCAACAGATTGGGAAAAGATCTTTACCAATCTTTCATCCTATAGAGGGCTAATATCCAGTATATACAAAGAACTCAAGAAGGTAGACTCCAGAGAACCAAATAACCCGATTAAAAATGGGGTATCAGAGCTAAACAAAGAATTTTCAACTGAGGAAATTCAAATGGCGAGAAGCACCTAAAGAAGTGTTCAATATCCTTAGTCATCAGGGAAATGCAAATCAAAACACCCTGAGATTCCACCTCACACCAGTCAGAATGGCCAGATCAAAAACTCAGGTGATAGCAGATGCCAGCAAAGATGAGGAGAAAGAGAAACAATCCTCTATTGTTGATGGGTTGCAAGCTGGTGCAACCACTCTGGAAATCAGTCTGGTGGTTCCTCAGAAACTGGACATAGCATTACCTGAGGACCCAGCTATACCCTCCTGGGCTATATACCCAGAAGATGCTCCAAATATAACAAGGACACATGCTCCACTATGTTCATAGCAGCCTTTTTTATAATAGGCAGAAGCTGGAAAGAACCCAGCTGTCCTTCAAGAAGTTATTTAAATTGGCCTCTGGCGTTGGGCGCCAATTTGTAGTAGGGGGAAATTATTTAAACCCCAAATTTGTGGCTGTAAGATCTCCTACCCAATGGAGACCAGTAAAGGAAGACACAACTCGATAATTATGATATAAATTGCACGCCTAGATTGGGCAGGTTTACCACTACACTACTCTAATCCCCGGCTATGAGATCCCTTATAACTTGTGATTCATCCAGGCCGTGTGGTTGTCCTCCGTCGTCGGCTTCCTTCTACTGCCGGTTCCTTCTGTTTCAACTTCTTCCTGCTCTCCTCTGCCTCTCCTTCTTCCTCTCCCATCGACTCCTCTCTCCTTCTGCTCTGCTTTTTATATCAAATTCCTCTCACTCTCTCCTCCCCTAAGCCTTTTTCTCCACCTCCCCTCCTATTGCCCAATCTCTGGCTCTAGTCTTTATTTTACAGGTTTTAATTGGACAGAAGGTTTACAAGATGTCATCTGTGTACAGATTCAGTCATCCTCTGCAGCCCCTCCCAGAAGGGTGGAACTAGGATCAAAATACAAGGCTGGGGCTATCCACAACAGTGGTACATTTACACAATGGAATATTACTCACCTATTAAAAACAATGAATTAGAGAAATTCTTAGGCAAATGGATGGAGCTAGAAAATATCCTGAGTGAGGTAACCCAATCACAAAAGAACACACATGGTATTCACTCACTGCTAAGTGGATATTAACCCAAAAGCTCGAAATATCAATATACAACTCACGGACCACATAAAGCTCATAAACAAAGAAGACCAAAGTGTGAGTGCTTTGACCCTTCTTAGAAGGGGTAACAAAATACTCATGGGAGCAAATATGGACACAAAGAATGGGACAGAAACTGAAGGAGGGGCTGTCCAAAGACTGCTCCTCCTGGGTATCCATCCCTTGTGCATTCACCAAAGGTAGACACTGATGTGGGTGCCAGGAAGTGCATGCTGACAGGAGCCTGATATAGCTGTTTCCTTAGAGGTCTGCCAGAGCCTGAAATATACAGAGGTGGATGCTCACAGCTAACCACTGATCTGATCATGGGGTTCCCAATGAAGGAGTGACAGAGAAGACTTAAGGAGCTGAAGGGGTTTGTGGCCCCATAAGGAGAGCAACAATACCAACCAACCAATGCTCCCAGGATCTAAACCACCAGCCTGGGAGTGCATAGGGAGGGATCCATGGCTCCAGCTGTATATGTAGGGGAGGATGGTCTTGTAGGTCATTGGTGGGAAAGGAGGTCCTTGGTCATGTGAAGGCTGCATGTCCCAGTGTGGGGGGAGTTTGAGGTCAGGGAAGTGGGAGTCGGGTAGGTGGATGCAGGCATACCATCACAGAAGCAGGAGGAGGGGTGGATGGGGTAGGGGGTTTCGGGGGTGGGTGGGAATGGGGATAACATCTGAAATATAAATAAATAAAATATCCAGAAAAAAAAAGAGCTTAAGTGGAGATGGGGTGGGAATGGGTGGAGGAAGGAGGAAGGAGAAAGGAGGAAGGAGGAGGTACATTAATCAACACTGAAGATGCATGGGCAAAGTCTTATGGCAACCATTAGTTTGTAAGCTGATCACAAAACATGAGTTTTAAAAGAGTTTAAATGGAGATGCTATGCATGGGTGGACAATACTGATCCCAGAAGACATGGATTATTTAATGAAATTTATAGCAGCACTTATGAGTCAGGAAGTTCCAGAGAGCTTCCGGCAAAAGAGGTTATTGCCACTAGCCTTTGCTGCCCACCATAAACTAGACAGTAAGGATATAGATATATCAACCCTGAACTGACCAGGGAACATCCTCCTTACTTGCTGCCTTTCACAATGTTGGAAATTGTATACAAGCCACTGCCTTAATCATATATGAACCCTGCATGGTACAAGACCAACTAGATTCTGATTGGATTTGAGGGCTGTTCCACTGAAAGAAATTCATATGTAGCACTGTAAGCCTAGCCAAAATTCCACAGCTGGAGAGGTCATAGGCCTTAGGACAGTGGTTCTCACAGGGATTGCCTAAAACTATCAGAAAACAGATTCATTATAGAAATTACTGGGATTCATAACAGTAGCAAATTACAGTTATGAAGTAATAACAAAAATACTTTTATGGTTGAGGGGTCACCACAACATGGGGAGCTGTATTAAAGGGCTTTGGAATAGAGAGGTTGCGAACCACTGCCCTCTGGAGTAACCTACTTCTGTTATTTGCTAAACAATCATATCAGACTGCCTTTTAAATAGTAATATTTATTCCTGTAGACTTGGGCTGCTCCCAACACTAGTCAGAGAGCTTCTTTTTGCAGTGGGAATAGTTAATGCAGAGACTCATAATTGGTCAATGATAATACTAATTATAAGTGTTCAGCCCTCCTAAGGAGATAGGAACTGCACAGGAAGATCAACAGAGTAAACGAACCTGAACCCTTGGAGCTCTCAGAGACTGAATCACCAACCGTGGAGCATACCTAGTCTACACAGATCTACCTCCATGGGCTGAACCTAGGCCTCCCTGCACATATGTTGTAAATGTGCAGCTTGGTTTTCATGTAGGTCTCAAACATCTGGAGTGGGGGCTATCCCAAAACATGCAGCCTGTATATGGAGTATGGTCTTCAAAAAAAAAACAGTTGTTCAGTTACTCATGGAATATTATTTTTTTATATCTCTTGTATTCAGTTTGCAACTACTTCATTGAGAATTTTGTATGTATATTCATGAGGGTACTGACAATAATTTGATTGATTTTGAGGGCTGTTCACTATGAATTCACTATTTCAATTTATGCTTGCCTTCCATGGAAGGCAAGGCTTAAGTGGTTTTGGGATCTACTATGAACATTTCTTTAAAATAATTCAAAAGTAGCAAATTGCTGTTTGAAGTATAAAAATCTTGTATAGTTATCTACCACTTGGGGATTTTGGCTTTGTTGTTGATCTTGGTATCTTTTATTGCTAACAATTATAGACTGCCTTTTTTAATATTTTTTGTGATTGTGCTCCAAATATAGAGAGTTTTAAAATAAAAAAAAGGAAAATAAAAAATAAGTGTTCAGCCCTAAATGGGACAGGCATGTTGGTACCCACCCCACGCCAGGGCTTGGGGAACATCATAAAATATAGGGCAGAAGGGATGAAAGAGCCAAAGGATGGGGAGGAGGGCTGAGAGGGGGCCTTTGGGATATGACATGGATATTATTCATGAACTGACAGAAGCTGTACTTATTTACGTAAGACTTGTACAAGATCAAGTGGGTAAAACTTCCATCAGGGATGGAGAGATGCTCACAAGGCCATCTCCTCACTGGGGAGCTGGCAGTTGACAGCAGCTGATGATCGGTACTCATTCCTTTTGGGATCGTGTCCACTGGTAGGTGCCACAGTGGATGCTCCACACATGCACACATGAGCCACACTACTTGGAAACAATGGGATTAAAGAGAAAGAGACAGAGTTGGTAGGAGGACGTTCTCAGGCTTGGAGGAGCAGAGGTGGGAATGGGAAGTGGATGTGATTACAGTTCACCTTACAGTATGCATTCTCAGACAATAGCTTTTAAAAAATTAAAAATCATGCAAAACTAACTTAATACAAAATTAAGGCCATTTACAATGGGTAATTTAGAAAATGTTCAAATGAGCATAGTGGTGAAAGTCTGGAATTTGAGCATGAGCAGAGACTGAAAGATCAAAAGTTCCAGATTAGCCTGGACTATGAATGAGGGCCTTTGTCAATAAAAATAAAACAACAAAAAGATGGTCAAACATTGTTTGTGAAAAGTATGTGCAAAGACGAATGTGTGAGAGGCTGTTTGTGTTGAGATGGAATCTACTGTACTCACTTTGGCCTTGCTCACTTTTTCTGTAAGGATACCTCTTGACCTGACCCTCTTGCTGACACCTCTCTCAGGTGCTGGAATTTCATTAGAGCACCATGTCCAGGTGGATAAGAAAAGTTTAGACGAGTAAATGAAACCAAGTACATTTATACTGAATACCAATATTTTCCTATGAGGAGTGCTGCAAAACCACTGTAGGACAAGGGCATTGGGTTGGGCTCATGTAGGCAGTATTTAATGACATAACCTTCACCTAGTCTTACAATGGGTAGTCATTTTTGAACTCACACAAAAAAAATACTTTAAACATTTTTAAACCAACAACAACAATATAATCAGTACTCTTAGTAACATTTTTCCTATGAAGCACAGGTCTATAAAACAGCAAAGGCAAAATAATGTGTAAGAAGGGAGACAGGGTGACCAAACTGTGGTCAGGCTGTTTGTTTCTTTGTAACTTGTGAGCTAAAACTGAATTAATTTTTTAATGGTTAGAAAATATCAAAGGAAGAATATTTAGTGTCATGTCAACATTATATGAAGTTAATGCTAATATTTACATCCATAAAGTGTTAACAAAACTCAGCATTGGTGTTTCCATGTCCACATGTGTGGTTAAGCACACGGCAGAGGCACAGATGGGGCAGAGAGCATAGCTGCAAACTGAAAGCACGATGCCAGTTCTGACAGAAACTGCTGCCTTAGAGACTCCCTTAACCCAGAATAGGTCCCTCCATGGCCATCTACCTATTAAATCTTCCCAATTTTATTTTAGTTCTAACAAAGAAATGATTGGTTCACTCCTCAATTCATCAACCTTTTCATTTATAACAGGTAAATTCTTGAGACCAACAATAAAATATTTGAAATAGCTTTCTTTCTCTGAAGTAAATCTCACAGCTGTCACCTTGGAGTAAAAGGGAAGACTAACATATCATTTTGTGCTAGACCACATAATTAATGGACCAGTGCACACATTGATGGGTTTAGATGAAAAGTGACTGAAATCTGAACTGCTAGCTTTCCCTTTCTTGTTACTTCAAAACTAGTTTGAGCTTTAAACATCAACTTACAGGTGTTTGTCTTTTCTTATTTGTCAGATAAAGACTTTTCTTAAGACTACATTTTGTGGTTTGGTCCACCTCAAAAATAAACCCCCCAGAACCTCATGATTAAACCGATAAAAAGGTGAGACTACCCTGTGTTCTTTAAGGAACCTCAGTGAGCATTTCCTTCCAAAATTAAAAGCCAGAAGTGGTACTGTGAACAAATGCAAGCAATGTGTGTCTGCAAAGAATGTGCTACTGAAAGTGAGGACCTAGCAATTTGTTCCTGCATTGTAAAAAGACTAAAACCTTTACTATTAAAAAGATGACATGTGAATTAGTACCTTATTGAAATCTGGGAAAATATTCTGTTGCAAATTTGGTTTTTGTTCATGGAAAGAGGAAGGGTTATGAAGTATTTTGATTGACTCTACCGTATCTCTGTATGGTTTGAATTTTTATGATTTTGTATGTTTTTTAAAATGAAGGGAGTCGCAATATATGTTAACAGTTGTTTTTTTTTTTTTGTTTTTTTTTTTAAGAGTAAAGATCAAACTAAGGAAGAAGTTATATGGTTGCTGGTAAAGTGTGACATGAATGTGTATTTGTTTCTAAATTCAGTAAAATAATTGGTTATTCTCATTATATGGTTTAAACATGGATTATTCTATAATTCTCTATAAAATAAAAAGGACTCTAATGAAGTTTTTGGCATTAATACTAATTTTAATAAAGTACACAGTATGTTTTAAAATAATGATTAAAAGTCTGCCACAAAAGTTAGTGGAATTATTTTCTTTATCTTCAATCTGAAATAGCTGTTGAGCATCGGATCTGAATTATATTCGAGGCTGGGCTACCTAATTGTGATGCTTAACTCTGCAGTATGTATGCACATATGTACATACATATGAACGGGCTCGTAAATCCTCTTTGCATTGCTCTTTACTATAAGGGCTTGTTGGGTTTTTTTCCAGATGGGTGCTTTTATGAGTCAAAACATTAAGAACATTTTCTGAATTTACCTCTAGGCATTAAGGAAAAGAAGTATAGGTATTATAGCCAGCCTTGTTTTAAACATCACTATGCTACTCTGAATGACAGCTTATAATTTACAAGTAGGGTGTGGCTAATAAACTCACTGAAGCAGACACAAGCATAGGTTTTCCCCTTACACACTCCTGGCCTGTCAGTCACGCCTCCCAAATGCTTTGTTGCACAGACATGCCAATAACTAAAACCACATTCTACCTGTTTTTGTGCCCAAAGGCTTTTAAAAGGCTATACAAGCAAATCAGTGCTTAGAAATCCCAGATTAAAGCTCAGGACTTCAAGCCGAGGCTTTTATTTCATCTAAAGTAGTATAACAACCTTGTATTTTCTTAAAGTAATTGATATACTGTATCAAGAATGATAAAATTATAACAACAAAATCGTTAGGGTTTGGGTTTTAAATTGTCGTATCATTTCCAACATTTTCTATACTTCTAAACAATATTAATATGAATGACTTAAAATTTTCTGTGGCTTAGTGATATTTATGCATATCATACATTGGGAAAACAAACAACAAAAACTTAGGTTCTGCTGAGGACTATGTGGTTCTGAATAGTGTCCTTAGCTACTATTTTTGTCCTCTAATCTGCATGTTATCTGTGTATGCTCTATGTGTGTGTGGTAATTCTATACAATGCTTTAACTTCAAAGCGTAGATTTGAGTGGTGGAAGCAGGCTTACAGACACTAAAAGTTTGTATATTTTTAGTACTTCCTGATTTTAGAAAAGTGATTTCCATTGTACTAAATTTCAAAGGGAGACAATGGGGCTGTTGAGATTTCCCTTCTTGTACACATTTTGGTATTAGAATATGGGATAAGAAAGAAAGCAGAGACACAGGGAAACCATGGGAGGCAGAGAACACCCAGCTTCAGGCTGGATTGAATGATAGCTACATCTGTAACCTCAAGAGACTGAATAGTGTGTTGGAAAATGGTGTCTCCACTTAGATTGCGTTTTCTGGTGACTGTGGTCTACTAGTTGGAACATTAAAAGATTTTCTTTGTACTTTTTCATAACAGCATAGAGGTCTTGAATATCTTTTCCTTAGTTTGTAGGTATTAAAGGCATGTATGCTAGTGCTGAATGGTATAGCTTGTAGTTTATTTTCTATAAATAGTTTGTATAGAAATAAAATTTTGTGTATGGCTCTTGGATGCAGTGACAAAGTAGAAAGAATTGAGCTGGAAAGACAGTAGTACCAGTGGGAGAGAAATAAAGGCTGGCTTGCAGAAGAGCAGCTGGCCCGGTCAGAAAGTCTTGTGGCATCAGGAGCCACAAGTTTAAAGCCACAAGATTCGGAAGAGACTTCCTTCTAAGCCAGGAGATCCCTGGGCCTTGGGTACCATAGTTTCAGAGCCATGGGAGGAATTTCCCCAGGATCTCCAGGATAATTATAGATAATCTGTGTTCTGGGCACTGGTCATCCCTTTCCTGGACTTAACTTAGACTAGATCTGCTGATGTCTGGGCTTGTACACCAAAAACTGTTGTCCAAGGCTGTGGGTGTAGAGAAGACCTTCTTCAGGATGAGCAAGAGAAATACTGGATTCTCTAGCATTTTAACCATATGTCTAGAGAGGCAGGGCAACAGACAGGACATTCCCCTTGTCCCAAGGGACAGCTGTTGGCAGTTCTGGCTTTTCCTTTTCTGCCAATAGCCACAGTCCCAGAGCAGCAGGCTAGGTTCCCAGGGAAGAGTAGAGGGCAGTATTAGGGTTTGGAGCACTGAGTGCCTTTGTTCCTGGAGATGAAGGTCTTGGCTGGAATCTTTCTCAGCTCCAGCAAAGCATATGTGATGCCAGAACTTTCTGAACCAGAAACCCTAGGCTGGGATTCAAAGAATCAGGGCAGGTAAAGCTGAGGTGCAGTCTTATATTCTGGAGGGTAGTGGTCCTAAAGCTCCATAAACACTAGGGGCTGTCTTCTGCCCTGTTTTGTTGGCAGACCCAAGACTTCTGGTGGCATCCAAGAGCTGGATGCTGGGCCATAAAGGCAGCAAGGTACCTGTCAGTGGCTGATGAAGGCGCTTGGATAGCGCCATGTGTGTTCTTTCATGGAGACAGACTGGCTGCATTTAAAGGTCTGTGAGCATATTAGAATTCTGCCTTTAGGCATGCCAGTCAACTGTTAAGTTGTGGTTACTCGTACATGGTGCCCTGTCTTTCTTCCTTTGTGTAGACTCACCAATTCCATCCAGAGAGCCTGGATTGAGTTTACAAGCTGCTTTCTTCTTTTCTCTGGATCACTTTTCCAACCTTCTGCATTTAGACTTCCTGTTACTTCCTTGGTGACAAGGGTTGTTCTGTGGTCTTTCCTGGCTCTTTCCTCTTAGTCCAGTTCTTTTCTGTAGCAGTCATTTACAAGGCTGGTCCTAAACTCACAAGAGATCTACTTGGCTCTGCCTTCCTAGTGGTGGGATTAAAGGTGTACACTACCACACCCACCCAGTTGATTTTTTTTTTTTAAAGATGGGGTCTTACTTTGTTGCATAAGCTGAACTGGAATTCATGGCCATCCCAGTTTCTCTTGTAAGTGGCATTACTGATGGAACAACCAGCCTGACTTATTCTCTATTCTTAGTGAACCGAGTTTTATTGCTACTAGCACATGGGGTCAGATGTATCATCCTACTAGTGGGATCATGATACCATTTTAGAGCATTTCAAATTTCTGCGTTAAGGATGCATAACCAAAATACGGTCAATGACTTTTTGTAGAGATAAAATTCATATAACATATAATTATTTCAACCCATTAAGAAGTGAACAATGCACTAATTTGATCTATATGGGTCAGTGACATTTTATACTAGTTATAATTACCCTTAGGTGACACTGTGTGTGACTTGTAGATTCTGAAGTTTTTTCTTCTAAAGAAGAACAGTGTATTGAGTAAAACACAAGGGAGCACTAGGTTCAGCAGTATGCTGGTTTCTATTTGATTGTCAAGTTGAAGGAATCGAGACTTACTTTGAAGACAAAGTTCTGGGCAATAAGTGAGGATTTTCTAGATTAGGTAAATGAGTTAGGAAGACCCACCTTAACTACCAGACTAAATAAAAATGGTCATCACGCTCTTCCTTTCTGCATGGGAAGTAGGACTAGCTGCCTCACATTCCTGCCACCACCTTGGACCACACCCTCAAGCCATGAGGCAAAATAAACCTTTTCCCAAGGTGCTTTGGGAAGGACATTTTATTGTGGCATGGAAAATGTAACTAAGTCAGTACAGTAACTGGATTACTGTTTGATGCTGTTGTGACTTAATAGGCAGTAGTAATATCTAGAAATGAAACAATGTGAACACGGTATGTGGCAGTGACTGTAGTGGACAGACCACAGTTAAAAAAAGAAGGAAAACAAGAAGGAATTCTAAGTAGCCAAGAGAAGACCATAAGCTGACTGCAGCAGATCAGTACTATAGTAATTACAATGAATAGAAGGGAAAGTAAGATAACATGACTCAACACAGCAATTCATCTACAGTGAAGCAATCCAGTATAAAAACCAAGTAGGGTGTATATGTGTGCATATGTGTGTATATGTGTGTATGTATATTGTATATGTGTGTGTATGTGTGTGTGTGAGAGAGCAAAAACGCATGCGTGCATGTGTGCTCTAAGTAAAGAAAACATACAACAGAGAAGAGTCTTCCTATTTGGTTTCTTAATGTTACTCAGCATTATAATTCACTCATTTTAAAAATTACCCATTGAATTACTCAGGACTGTTATGCTTTTGTAACAGTCACACAAATCATTTCAAGGGACTACAAATAAGTTTATTTCTCTCTTAGGACAATTCTGCTTCACTTAACTGAGGAGGACAGGGCATTGTCCTGTTCTCACTGGCTAATCAAGATAATAAGGCCCTGCCATCTTAAGCCTCTCATCTGGCAGCATCTGCAGATAGGGAAAAGACTGGCAAGTTTTTCTTCTTATGTTCCAATGTAGCTGCAACATCATTTACTATAAACTCTAACATGTCCAGAAAAGATAGAAAAATTAGAAAAGTTAGATATGTGTGAAGTCCAGTATTGACTTTAATATACATCTAACAAAATTTATCTCAAATGAAAATATAAATAAAACCATGAACAATGCAGTCATCTGATCTGGAAAATGCTAGAGTTAAATTCCTGTGACAGAGCAATGGGTGGGTGTCTGGTGTAAGCTTCCTCCAGGTTCCTGCCTGCTGATTAGTGAGGGAAGATAAGGATTAGCATTCAATTCTGTCCATTTGTATGTTCGCTTCAATCTGAACATTAAAAGAGTCTTAAACTAATGCATACTCTGTAATTCTTGGTTTTATATTTACTGTTTTAGCTAGCCTGTATCAACTACACAATTGATGTGTTTTGTTATGACTTTAATTTTTGAGTTTGGATTGTGCATGTGGAAGTCTTTCCTTCCATCATGGGTTCAGGGGTTGACCTGAGGCTGTCCGTGTTCACCCACTGAGCCATCACCCCAGTCAGACCCAATCACGATGGTGCTTTCATGCATGCATTCCTTGTACTTTGCTCAGACGGCCACAGCCTCCATCACTTTCTCCTGTCTACTCATCCCCCCTTCTGCAGGAACCCTTCCTCCCCATAAACTGTCCCCCACTTTCATGTTATTCATGTTATTTTTAAACTAGAGTTTACATATAAGAGAAAATGCAGTTTTTATTTTTCTGAGCCCAGCTTTTTCACTGAGTGATGGTCCATCCTGCAAGTGACAGAATGCTTTATGGCCAAATAAAATTCCATTGTGTGCATGTGCATATTTTCTTTACTGACTCTGCTGGTGTCAGTCCAGGCTGATCCCTCAGCTTGCCAACCATGAACAATGGCACTGTAAATATGTGTGAGCAGCACCTCTACTCTATGGTGACTCCAACTCCTTCAGCTATATATCCAGGACTGCAATATATAACTAGATCAGTGGGATAGTTTAGGTTTGTTTTCCTTGGAAGTACCTCCATACTGATTTCTATACCAGCTAAACTAATGTACATTAATACATTAGATTGCCATCAGATTCTGTAAGAGTTCTGATCCCCCATGAATTTGTTTTTTATGTATCTACTTGCTATCTGTGTCTCTTCTTTTGAGAAACGTCTGTTCAATTCATTTGCCTATTTGTCAATTGGATAACTTAGAACTTGGGGTATAACTGACTGTTGAAAGCTGAGTGATAAATAGCTGTGATTATCAGCAACAGACCTGTGTAAGACTGGTCCCATTAACATCCTACCACAGACAGAAGAATAGATCATGAGGCCCCATCCTCCCTGAGATACAAATGCAGTTAATGATCACTGAAGAGGGAGAGACATTTTCTTCCCTGGTGGCCCACTGGTAAAGTACCCATGCTCCTATGAACACAGCTTAAAGTAAGGGAACAGCACTTTAGCAGGATTACTTTGGCTTTGGTTAGACATGCCTATTGATCTACCATCTACCTTTTGTTGAAAGCCCATGTTGAGAAAGGAGTTTCTGATGACAGAATCCAGGAGAAGTTTCAGGAGACTCAGCAGCTAGGGATGATCAGTGTTAGTGACTGCTGTACAGACAGAGTTTGCTTTGTAGCACCCTTGTAAATGCAGGGCCCAAAACCTGTCTGTGACCCTGTGCTGGGCAGAAGGAGGTAGGGGAAGCTAACTCACTGTGGCTTCCTGGTTATCTAGGCTAGCTACACTGGTGAGCTCTAGGTTCAGTGAAGAGATCTTGTCTCAAAAAAGAATGCAGAGAGCCACAGGAGAAAACCTCTGAAACTGTGTGTGTGCACCTACATAAAGAAAGGCAAGAAAGTAGTTTTAATAGTTAAAGGAAACAATTTTGTTACTTCAGCTGGTGGTCAACAAAGAAATATGGAAACTACTTGTATCTTCTGGAAAACACTCTGAACCTGACAGACTTTAAGCTGTGGTGGTGGTATAGCCTGCTGTGGTGGTGTAGCCAGCTCTGGTGATGCACTAAGGAAGCATAGGCAAAGCAGGCGGTTGAGTCTAGGGACAATTAGTCTACATAGTAAGTTCCAAACAACAATAAAAAACCCTTTTAAAGGTTGTTTTCAAGATTTCTTAAAATTCCAGACATGAGTCCTGGTGTTATGTTCTATGCAGTCACATCACTTTGAATAAACAAAAGAAAGGTTAAAAGACTTTGCGTGCACACCACCCGGCCAGAGAACATTTGCCAGCTATTTCTTCTGCTTAAGTGAATCCATTTCAAATATCTAGATTGCCATCTTGAAAAAATATATAAGTTTCATAAAATAATGAAACAAGATTTTGTACATATGATTGCAGTAATATTCATAAGAGATATTTCTTATGAATAAATCTAATTCTGAAAAAGATTGGAGTTTTTGAACAGAACTAGTATTTTTCTCTTTCCCATTTTGTCTGTCTTCTGCTTTGGCTGTGGCTCTGTGAGCACAGACCTGTCTGCTTCCTCCTTAGAAGCAGCTCAGAGAGAACATGACAGCTGGCTGCTATGAACAACACAAACGAAATTAAAATCAGTAGAAAATGGATCCAGTGTTTGAGGCATGCACTCACTAAGCAAACTACCATGAAAATTAAAATAAACTAAGCTAGCTCTAAACATTTCATTTGTGGTTCTGGAGGCAACGGAAGTGAGAAGCTATGAAACCCAAGAGATGTAGGAGAAAGAATTTCTCTAACTGAAGAAAAGTAACTCACACACATCTCCATTAAAGTAGACTATTATATCAATATTAATAATATAGCTATTATATTATAAATATACTGTCAGTTAAAATACCCACTAAACAAACAATTCAGTCCTGTTTAATTTCAGAAAGTGCTTCCCACTCACAAAGGTGGAGACACTCAAAGTCTACAGAGCAAGCATCTCTTAGTAGAATGTATCTGCTTGCCATACAATAGCTCTAAAGAACCTGAGATGGGCTCAGAGCCACCATCTGGCAATGTGCTGCCCACACATCAGAGGCAACCTTGTTGGTATTGTTTAGCATATGTGGAAAACTATGAGGACAAAGACCCTCTCCCTCTCACTCTCCCCCCGCATCCCCTGCCTCTCTCTCTCCATCTCTCTGTTTCTGTCTCTCTCCCCCACCCCGTGTGTGTGTGTGTGTGTGTGTGTGTGTGTGTGTGTGTATTCCAAAATTCTTAAATCACAGCAGTAAATCAGTATCACTATCATGGCAGTGGCAGCAAGACATACAGGAATATCAATGAAGTAACATCAAAGTGGTCAATGACTCTAAATGCGCAGTATTCAGTCAAATGGGCATGATCATCAATTTCACTCTGGAGCTCTGAGTCTGGGTCCTCATTTCTAAAGTGGAAAACTAATACTTAACACCTATGGTTACTGTGCATGAAAAACATGGCTATAAATGTGCCTGGTGAATAACATGTGCTAATTTATAGTAATTATTTTTCAGGAAAATTGATTTCTTTATACCAGCAGTTCTCAACCTGTGAGTCATGACCCTCTTGGGGGTCATATATCATATATTCTGCATATCAGATATTTACATTACAATTCATAACAATAGCAAAATTACAGTTATGAAGTAGCAAGGAAATAATTTTATGGTTGGAGGTTAAAGGTTATTTACCTTTTTTAATATTAATGTGTGTTTGCTTGTATATATCTGTTATGCTTACAGACAGGAGTCTAGCATGGCTGTCTTTTAAGAGGCTCCACTC
This sequence comes from Mastomys natalensis, assembly GCA_021653895.1. Classification (NCBI taxonomy): domain Eukaryota; kingdom Metazoa; phylum Chordata; class Mammalia; order Rodentia; family Muridae; genus Mastomys; species Mastomys natalensis. The sequence goes on from JAJTUV010000197.1 coordinate 984,678, forward strand.
AGCAGCTGACTCAGACAGATACAGACACCCACAGCCAAACAGTAGATGGAGCCTGGGGACTCTTATGGAAGAAAAGAAGGAAGGATTGAGGGCCCCAAAGGGGATAGGAACTCCACAGGAAGACCAACAAAATCAACTAACCTGAACCCCAGGGGCACTCAGAGTCTGAACCACCAACCAAAGAACATACACGGGCTGAATCTAGGTCTTCCTGCTCATATGTAGCATATGTGCATTTTGGCCTTCATATTGGTCCCAAACAACTGGACAGGGGCTATACCAAAAGCAGTTGCTTATATGTGGGATATTCTACTAGCTAGGCTGCCTTGTCTGGCTTCAGTGGGACAGGAATCTTCTGTTCAATGGCATCTTAGGAATACTCCAAAGCAAATACTTCACCTAATATCATTCCTAATTGGGAATATTCCTAGAATCAAACCAGAGACCACAATACACATTTAGCCTGGGTTAAGAATCAATGTATAAGAATAGATTCACCACATACTTTACATTGTGCTGCGGACTGATGTCAATTGGACTTCTCAGTATTATACTGCAAACATCACAATCACAAAACAAAGTCTTCTTTAAAAGAAAATCTTAAGGGGATGCCCACACTTACTTCTCACCCAACACAAGCCATTTACTCCCTATTCAATAATGTGAAACATTAACTAGGTAGAAATTAGTGTATAATCAAAAATAAGTCACTAACATCTAGATTTTATAGGCATTGTAGCTTATCACAAGAAATTACTACAAATACATGCCATGTTTTAATTTGAAAGGCACTATTAATAGCTAGCCATTGCTAAGCTAACTCTTTGCCAGTCACTGTTCAAAGCATGAATTAACTACCATCAATCCCATACTAATCTATAGCTTAGGCACTAAACATTTGTTGTAGACAGAACAGCTAGGCACAGAGAAGGTCTTGGTAGTAAACAGCTGAGTTTCAAAGGTCAGCTGTCACCATATTGCATTCTATAAACTTAATCAGCCATTCTTATAAATCTTCCCAGGTTTAATCTTGAATTTAACACAACTCAACACATTAATTCCTTAAACAATACCTGAAATAATTAAGTAGCATAAAAATGAATAAATCCTCTATTTAGGTCAACAAAATTTACAACTACCTCAATTTACATTATTATATAGTTATTATACATTATTATATACATTATACATAGCATATACTATTATATATTATATAGATTACATACAATATATATACACACATTGTTATAATAATTACCTTTATTATAATAGAGCTATTGGGTTTTGGCTTATAGGATTTGTGTTTTCCAAAGTAATTTTAAGTATAGAATCTCATCCTATGCATTTTCTTTATTTTAGCTTTTCTTGTCAAACGAATAAGCAATATAAATGTATCATATAGTACCGGAAAGCAAGAAAAAATAGAAGAGACAAACTATTTAAATGTTACTGCTACCATCAAATGCTTATTAAGGTAATTTTGTTTTATAGGTATTAGTCACATGGCTATGTTACATCATGTCAAAAATGACTCTCTTTCTCCCTGACTTAAACTCTACAACAGTTAGAATTCAACTGGTTTGCTCTGGCTCTATGGTGTTGCATCCCCTTCTGTACTATGCCTCAAGAGCTCTACTTGAGGTATTGAAGAGAGCTGAGAAGTGCTGATTTGGGAAGCAAAAATAACCAAAGCATAACATGACTTATTGGGGAAGACATTATAGTATTTTTCAAGCACTTCCAAAGTGGAAATCTTCTACAAAATTGGTTTAGGAATTATACAGACATGTGAAACCAATTCTACTATAGTTCTGGGAGATTGTTTGTTTGTTTGTCATTTTGAAATAGAAGAACCAAGAGAAATAAGAATTTTGATATCTAACTTTCAATACTGGCAGATTCAGCAACATTAGACAAGCTGGGTTTAGAAACAAAAAAGTACATGTAGACAAACTGTCATTTTGTTATGTTACATACAAAAACTTTCATTTTGTTATAAAGTTTAAACGAACTTTAACAGTCGGTGTAGGCTTTTGGTCAACCTTTACAATACGGCATTAAACAGGGACATTAGCAGCTTGTGAGAAATGTGCCCCTCCCACACACAAATACAGGTGTGCACAAAACCTGAAACACCATGATAAAGGAGAAAGTTATTTTAATATATGATATAGCTAGGTATCAGCACAGTGTCAGCATTGATAATACATCTCTTTCTCCACAGATCTCATGAAAAGACCAAGTGGGACCAGCGAGATGGCTTAATGAGTAAAGGTGCTCGCTCCAAGCCTGGCGATCTGAGGTCAGTCCCTGGGATCCACATAGAGGAAGGACAGAATCAACTCCCACAGGCTTTCTGTTCTCAACACATGTGTTTTGGTGCACAGAAACGAAATAATAATAATAATAATAATAATAATAATAATAATGTAATATAAAAGAGTATATAAGTAATGTTTTTACATAGCTGTTACTACCAATTTCTTTTAAAATTTCAGATTATTAATAAAAATTGTATAATTTCAAAAGGCTTAATAATTCATGCTTTTAAATATAGTGTGTTACAAAAAGTAATTAAAATAAAGCAATTATGCCTTACAGATACAATAGAAATGACACTAAGAATCTCCTAGAACTAAAGTACTTTTTCAAAATTTTTATTTATTTTACGTGCATTGTTGTTTTGCCTGTATATATGTCTGTGCCAGGTTGGATTACCTAGAATTGGAATTATAGACAGTTGTGAACTGCCATGTGGGTGCTGAGAATTGAAACTGGGACTTCTGGAAGAGCAGCAAGTGCTCTTAACCACTGAGCCATCTCTCCACTCCCTTAACCAAAGACACTTTTAACACAGTGAATTAGCCCTTACCGACTCCAGAGGATACTGACTCGACATCAATGTCATGTGCCCTTCTTCTTGCCACTTCAGCCAGTGCCAGTTCACCCATATCCAGGGCAAGGTAATGAATATCCTTTGGAAATAAAGAGACAAAGGACTGACTAAAATGTAATCTTGATAAAGTTATAAAGTGAGTCCAAGAGGAAAAACTCTTCAGATAACGAAACAGATATGGACAATCCTCTTTTCTGTTTTAAATTTATTGGTATTCTTTACCAGATGAGGATAATTTTTCTTTGAGAACATGGTTGTAAATAATTATTTTAAATCATAAGGTAAAACACCTATTTCTAATAAACTGACACTGACACTTAGTTTTATGAAAAGTTAAAACTTTACTTGTGCCTGTGTGTGTATAGCTAAGGATTTAGTGGGTAAGGGAGTATCTATACACACACACACACACAACCATACACAAAACCATACACACACACACACACTCACACATGCAGTTGCTATGTGTTCTAGGCTGGTCTCAAACTCTTAAACTGAAATCATCCTCTTCCTTCTACCTTTCAAATAGCTGGTCCTACCATTGTATGCCATTGCATTCTCTCTAAGAGAGTTGACTATAATTATACTAAGTTCTCTACAAGGAATACTACATAGAACTTTATTTTTATGAGCCTCGAAAATATGTGTTAACATTGATACTACTTTTTAAAACTCAGGTTACACATAATTATTACATATATTATACAATGTAATTCCAGTCTCAAATTTTTTAATCTAGTAGAGAGCCAAATCATTATAAGTGAACTGTTAATTATAAAAACTGACAGATTTCAATGGAAATTATTTGTACATACTGAGGCTAAAGAGGAAGGAGCTGATCTTTGATCTCAATGTTGAAGGATTTGTGAGAATTATATTAGCAGAAAGCAGCAGTGTGAAGGACAGCTGGTGCATATATGTGAAATGCTTGACCCGCTCTGTGAAGAGATACAGGTCTGTCAAATAGAAGACATGCGGGACGTGCAGAAGAAAGTAGTGGAAATTACACTGGATAAACACAGGAGGTACATGCTGAAAAGAGCTCTAGAGTGTGCAGAATGGTCACAGGAATGAAAATTCTACTGCAATAAAAATGGAAAAAGGATATAAACAGGCAGTCTATAATGAATAAATATAAATGCCCTATAATTATGTAAAGATATTTCATATTATTCAAATAAATGTAAATCAAAAAAACTAATTTCTGAATTTTTGAATTATATGAATTTATAGGAAATAAAATGTCATACTTTGATATATGCATAGTATGCAATGAATCATCACATCAGAGAGTTAACATTCATATTGGCTAAGGTTCTAAAAGTTAATGATTGGTTGCAAAGCTTTGGGAAACAAGCACATTTACTTAGAACACAATTACTAAAGACTTTAGAGATTAGGGGTTAGCAAACTATGCCCAATGTGTCAGACTAGCCAGTGTTAGCACATTCCTTAATGTAAGAATGGCTTCTAAATTTTTAAATGGTTGAAAGATCTGTGTTCAATCATCAGCCATGGACTTTGAAGGGCTGTGGAATTAGTGTGAGCTGCAGACTTGAAAATGATTTAAACTAAAATTACAAGGGAAAATTGCTTCTGTGAAACATACTGTGATAAATCATTTTGATGAGGACTAAGGTTGTTTGAATTACAAGTCATGTCAGGACTACACTGTCAGGAGATGTGTTTTTCAAAGTGATATCTTCATTCCTATACAAATTCCCAGAAATATATTGTAATTTCAAGCCAGAGCAATGTTTTTCAGGTCTGTATGCATGTGTAGAAAAAAAATTCCATATTCCAAAAATCCATTTGGTGCACAATTGAGGAGCTTCTACTGGAAATGATTTGCAATGTAATGACATGCTAAAGACATTCTAGCCTTTCAGTTAATAGAATTCTAAAAATGCTTCCAACCTGTGAATGTACTCAATGAAAGCCATGTCTCATGGATGCATGCTACCATTTGACAGTACTGCTATATTATATGTGGAAAGATATTTGCAAAGGATTTCGAAATATGGAAGTCTCATCATAGGTCAGCATCAACAAATTAATCTTTATGATAAATTCGAGTTTTGGGACCACTACTGTTATAGTTCAGAAAAGCTCCATTTTTCATATTTGTAAACCTATATTCAGTATACATAATTTTCTGATATTTTAAATTTCACCAATAAAATGTTTATGGAGGGGTTTGGGAGATAGCTAAGTGAGTAAACGACTTGCTACACAAGCTTAAAGAGAGAGGACACACAGAAACTACATAATGTTCCCTCTAAGAAACACACCTCATTATCAAAGATGACGCTACCTTGGAGTAAAAAGATGGGAAAAGGTATTCCAGCAAATTGAACTAGGAGAAGATGAAGTCAGAGCTAATTCAAATACTGAACAAAGTAGACTTGAAACCAAAGCAAGACAGAAGTAATAAAGTCATTTCATATTAAGGGACCAATATATAAAAAGCACATTTCAAGCCGGGCGGTGGTGGCACACACCTTTAATCCCAGCACTTGGGAGGCAGAGGCAGGCGGATTTCTGAGTTCAAGGCCAGCCTGGTCTACAGAGTGAGTTCCAGGACAGCCAGGGCTACATAGAGAAACCCTGTCTCGAAAAACCAAAAAAAAAAAAAAAAAAAAAGAAAAAAGAAAAAGAAAAGAAAAAGAAAAAAAAAAAAAAAAAAGCACATTTCAACTTTAAACATATAGGCACCAAACATGGTAGTCAATTTCATTAAAGAAATATAACTAGATATGAGGTAATATATTAATGGAAATCCAGCAATAGTGGGTAACTTGAATATTTAACTATCACAGATAGGTCATCTGGATAAAAGTTGAAGAAAAAAATGGAGTTTAATGATACCACAAATCAACTGGACCTGACAGATACCCACAGAACATTCTGTACAAAAGAATACACTTCCTTCTCAATGGCCCATGGATGTACACTAATTCATATATCAGGACACAAAGAAAATTTCAGTAGCTCCAGTATTCTATTTTACCACATGAAATGTTGGAAATAAACAGCAAGAGAAAGTAAAGAAACTCACTGAGATTACACAATCTAATGCCGAATAACAAATGGGCCATAGAAGAATTCAAGGAGGAAAGTTAAAATTTCTAGATTTGAATGAAATTGAAAACACAACATACCAAAATCTTTGGGATACAAAAACAAGTCCTAAGAGGGACGCATATAGCTTTAAGTGTCCAAACTAAAAACAACAAGAACCACACACTCAAGAAAAAAAAAAAAAAAAAAAAAAAACAACCAAAAAACCATGTGCATGGTTAAAAAAAAAAAAAAAAAAAAGACCTGAAAATTCAAATCAATAACTTAATGAACACTTTAAGGCCCTTGAGAAAACATGCAAACACAAAAGTAGTAGTCATGGAGAAATAATTAAGACAAAGACAAAGGTTAATGAAATAGAAACAATCCTTAGCTGAATTAACCAAAAGCAAGAAGAGCCAAACAAAAAATTTAGAGATGAAAAGAGGAGACATCACAAAAGATACTAAGTGACTGTTGATTACTCAACCCTAAACAGGACATTAAGACAACACTTCCCAGGCTCAAGGAACATTAAGAAAAAGGGCCCAGCACTTGGGAGGCAGAGGCAGGCAGATTTCTGAGTTCGAGGCCAATCTGGTGTATACAGAGAAACCCTGTCTCGAAAAAAAACAAAACAAAACAAAACAAAACAAAAAAAGGGGCAGAAAGAACATATGAGCTGGATGCTGGGGAGAGGGCAGGAAACATTGTCCTTGGGCATGACATGGCCTTTGCACTGGGGGTGGTGATGCTTAGACTCAGTGAGCTACAAAAGTGAAACAAGAAGGAGGATTTGGGGGTGAATACATTAAAATACATTGTATGAAATTCTCAAAGAATCAATAAGACATTGTTTTAAAAGTGAAAAAGATATAAGAGAAGGAGTGGCACTTGTATAGGAGGGGCTGGGCCTATCAAGAGGGAGAGGACACAGGAGGGAGGGGTTCAGTTAGTGTGTTGACAATGTACCATATGTACACATGTATGATGTTCTCAATGAATGTTTATTATGTGTCAAATGCTGAGGTAAATTGGCTTAGAAACTTAATGAAGTTTAAACGTTGTCCCTTCTTACTTGTCTCAGCCTTTCCTGTACACAAGCTTCAATCAGAAAACATAATTTATAGGCACAGTGGCATATGCCTATAATCCCAAAACTCAGTAGGAACTAGTGAAAGAACAACTTAAGTCTAAATTTCAGAGGAGAAAATAACAAATATGAGAGCAGAAATAAATTAAACATAGGAGGAAGACAAAAGAATAAACAAGCTGAAAACTTGTTCTGAAAAACAAATTCTGAAAAGACAAAAGTTGACAAACTGATTGCTAGACAACAAAAAGAAGATTTGAGTATAATAAGAAATAGAAGAAATTACAACTCATAGCAAGAAATTCAAAGGTTTATTAGATAATAAGGGCAACTCTACACCACAATTCTTTGAAAATTTCATATACAATTTTGATATTTGAGAAGAAATTTAAGAGTTCCTAGAAAAATCTTCAAGAATAGGAAATCTGAGTATCAATAAAAAGAATCTGAATAAAAGTTGGTTCCCAATCCACCTCTACTTACCAATACCCCAGATGAGACAAGCTCCTTTGCCTTAAGTTTTTAGACCTTGTAGAACAGAGAATCAAAAAGAGAAGATATAATGACTCTTGTATTTTTCTTAAAGGTGACCAGTTATTTGCACTCAATCACAGACTGGTCTAGAAATCAATCCAATATTGGAAATAACAGTCTTCATTTGGAAGGCTGGTTCTGGACATTTTCAGAGACATATTTGGAAGTTAGCTGCAGTTCTCTATGATGTTTTACTAGCAAGAGATAAAGTTGGAAAAGGATCTGGATTTCAAACAAGTGCTAGTACATGTGTTAAAGCTCTTTTAATTGTCAAGTTAAAAATGCTTTTGTTTCTTCTATAGTATTTAATGTAAGTTGCATTGATTGTATACTTTCTAATTGTGTTAGTGTGTTGAAACCCAGAATGTCAGTTACAGAGGTCTATCAACTAGCTTTTGTTTTATTGCCCTGAGTATCAAAGAACCTTGGTCTTCTGGAAAAAGTTTACAAGTACTGGAAGAAGTGAGTCAGGCTTTAAGCAGAAGCAAGAGGGTAGTGGGCTTTATTATTGCTGGCATAACAGCTTTAATTACATTAATTGCTAGCACCACTGCTTCTGCAATTGCTTTGACACAAGAAGTTAAGAAAGCTAATTTTTTAATCATTTGGCAAAAAATGTTACTAATGTGTTGAATATACAAGAGGATTTAGATAGGCATTTGGAACAATAGGATTGATGCCTTTTATCCTATTCAAATTATTGGAAGGAGGTTCAGAGTTTAAGAGTAATGAGCCATCTCGAGGGTCATGCCAAATACCATTGGATTCGAGTTCTAAAATTTACAGTGGTAGTCATTATAATTAGGAAAAAGTTTAAAGACACTTTCAATGTATTTGGCATAATCCTAACACCTTTCTGGATGTTTTAACTTTGCATAGTAAGCTTATGAATTTAAAGAATGCTGCTCTGCTGAGCATTGATGGGGTAGATGCTGCTGATAAAATTACCCATGGCCTGAGGTCAGTATTTCTATAATGGTCAAGCTTCAAGAATGGAATATATAGCTTGATCATGCTAACCCTTTTTGTCCTAGGAATACTTTTATTCCTGCCCATCATGTTAAAGCTTGTCTTTACCAACATCAACATGTTGGCAGTCAAAGTACATGTCTTGAACCTGAAAATGGACCCCCAGACAGAGTCATTAAATTAACAGGCTGGCAAACCAAGAATGGGTAAGATTCTGCACAGCTTTACCAACCTAAGACAGAAATGCATTGCTTTTGATATTGCATATTCCATGATGGGTAAGGAAGCCATTTTTGGCAGAACAACCTAAGACAGGCTCGTCTTAGGTCTTGTTTATGAAATATAAAAGGATGAGAGGCGGAGAACTTTTGGGACTGCTTGGCAAGAATCTGACATGAGCCAAGGACAAGGAAATGGGCTGCTTGGCAGGAATATGACATTGGCCAAGGATAAGGAAGTAGGCTTCAGGAAGGAAGTTGACATTAGGCTAGAATAAAGAAGTAATTTCAGGCAAGAATCTAAATATTAGGCTAGAACAAAGAAGTAATTTCAGGCAGGAATCTAAATATTAGGCTAGAACAAAGAAGTAATTTCAGGCAGGAATCTAAATATTAGGCTAGAACAAGGAAGTAGGCTTCAGACATGAAATGACTTTGGGCTAGGATAGGGAAGTTGGCTCAGATAGTCTAGTAATCCTGATAAGCCCTTAGAAACAGTGATCAAAGGAGTGTTCATGGAATTTTCTTTATTGCCTTGCTTGTTCTTTGACTATTTGTTTTTATTGTCTTGCTTGTTTCTTGAGTATTTGCATCTATTGTATTGCTAGTTCCTCAACCTAGAACTGACCTTAATATTTGCATGTAATTAAAATGGTAAAAAAGCAAAAAGGATGAGGGGTGATGGGATGGGGGTTTCTAGGGAGGGGAAATGGGGAAAGGGAAAGGTATTTGAAATGTAAAGAAATAAAATATCCAATAAAAAATATTCCTTAGCAACTCAGTAAAAAAAAAAAAAAAAAAAAAAAAAAAAAAAAAGTTGGTTCTTAAACTGAAAAACTATGACAAGGAAACACTTAGAAGATGAATTCCAGGACATGGGTCTAAAGAGAATAGGACTCATAAGCACAGATAAGATCAAAAACAGGAAGCAGGACTCCAGCACACTAAAGGTTTCCTCCTAGCAAAGGAATCCCCCAATACAGTGAAGGCAGACATGGATTGGATCAAATATTTGAAAACCACACACTTGCTAGAGGCTAACATCTGAAACACTATCCTGATCTGATTATAATGTTATATATGTATTCTGAGTTATTATATTCTACCTTTGTGTCCTCTACTATCCTGTCTTGTTCCTCTTTGTCCCTTTTAGACTTTTAGTTTCTTTTATATCCCATCTTCTACTTCCACACTATATATGTCTATGTGCATATATATACATATTTTTATATATCTAGATAATATATGTCTAGATTATACATATGGGACCAAATACACACTATTTATGTAAGCATGACTTATTTTCCTTAATATGATGAACTATCAGTCAATCCATTTTCCTGGAAATAGGATAGTATCATTATTCTTAGAACTAATAAAAATACATATTTTTTTCTCCAGGCTTTTTAGCATGCAGGAATAATAAATTTTGTCAAAGACTGTACATGTAGTGATCTTGTGATTTCTGATCTGAAGTCTACTTATATATTCTAAGACACCCATTTCATTGACTTTCCTCGATGAACCACCCTTGTATTCCTGAAATGAAACTAACAGTTCTTGGTGTATAATTTTCTGTGTTTTTACTTTGTTATATTATTAAGAATTTCACATCTATGTTTGTGCTGGTTGGTGTTGTCAAGTTCACACAAACCTAGACATACCCAGAAACAGGTAATCTCAAGAGAAAAACTGTCTTTGTCAGACTAGCCTACGAGCATCTCTGTGGGTTAGGTGTGTGTGTGTGTTGTTGCTGTTATTTTATTTTGTTTTTGATTCATGGTTGATATGGAAGGGCCTAGCCCACTGTGAGTGGTGCTACTCACACTGGGTAGGTGCTACTAAGTTATTTAAGAAAACTGAATAAAACATAGAAGCAAAAGAAGAGATCCCATGTGAACACAAGGCACCACACTAAATCCCTGAGACTAAATTTGTCCTGTCACTTACTTGAAAATAAATGTGTATATGTTAAAACAAAAGAAACAAAAATTAAATTAAATTAAATTAAAAAACCATGGAAGTAAGCCAGTCAGCAGCATTACTACCTGGTCTTGGCTTCAGTTCCTTCCTTGAATTCCTGCCCTGACTTTCCTTCACAATAACTACATGAGTAAGAGGAAAAAAATACTTTCCTCCCTAAGCTACTTCTAATCATGCTATTTATCACAAGGATAAAAACAAAATTAGAAGAATGTTCACTAGGAATATTGAACTTAAGGTTTATTTTGTTTTTTAATACCCTTATCCAGTTCTGGTGTCAGGATAACACTGTAGTTAGCATGAGTCGGGTAATGGACCGACCACTCTTATTTTCTTCTGCAGTTTGAAGAACACAACACCTTAAAGTGAATGTAACAGGCCATGGGCCTTTCTTTGTTGGGAAATGTTTTCTGAAATAGTATGGTGGTATTAATGAAAATGGCCCCCACAAGCTCATATATTTGAATGCTAGTCACAGGTAGTGGAACTGTTTGAGAAGGATTAGAAGGTGTGGCATTGTTGGAGGAAGTGTGTCACTGGGAAAATCCTACACCTAGCCCAGTGCCTGTCTCTGTCTCTCCCTGCTTTTTCTATGTCTCTCTCTCTCTCTCTCTCTCTCTCTCTCTCTCTCTCTCTCTCTCTGCCTGCTGCCTTGAGATCAGGATGTAGCTCTCAGCTACTTCCCCAACATTATGCCTGACTGTCTACTGCCATGCTCCCTACCATAATGGTAATGGACTAATTCTCTGAATCCATAAGCAAGTCCCCAATTAAATATTTTCTTCTATAAGTTGGTCATGGTCTCTCATCACAGCAATAGGCTGGATACAATAATGTAGCCTAGACTGGCCACAAACTCACGGCAATTCTTCTGTCTCAGCCTCCCAAGTATAGGACTGTAAGTGTATGGCATCATGCCCTATTCTAGGAAACTACAAAAACTTCAATTTCATTGCTCATTATAGATGTTTAACTGTGTATGTATTTTTTATTTATTTTAGCAAATTTTCTACATTTATCCACTTCTAGATTCCCAGGCATTTGTCTTTATTTAATTTAAAAACTATTTATTATTTTCTGTGTTATGTATCAGTGTTTTGCTTGCAAAACTTTAAGTGTGAACTATGTGTCATGATGTCACAGAGGCCAGAAGATGGCATCAGATCCCCAGAAAGTTACAGATGATTGTGACTATTGGGATGTGTTACATTGGGATGTATGGCTGCTGGAAATCGAACCTGGGTCCTCTGGAAGAGGAGCCAATGTTTTTAACCAGTGAGCCATCCCTCTAAGTCCCAGGTTGTTTTTTGAAATAGAAATTGTCGCACTATTCTCTAATTATTCCCCTGGATTTCAGCGGAATCTGTTGTAGTATCTATTTTTCCATCTCTAATTTTATTAGTTTGGGTATTCTCTCTTTGTTTTGGTAACTTTGAATAAAAATATGTCAAACTTGTTTATTTTTTCAAAGAGCTTTTTGATTAAGTCTACGTATTGTCCTTTCAGTTTCCAGTTCTTTAATTTATGCCATATTATTATTGCTTACAGCCCAATGCCTTTGGGTTTGGTTAGTTCTTGATGAGATGTTAGGATACATCATTAGGTTATTTTTAATTCTCTTGAGTTTTCTAGTCTCTGATTTTAGTGGGACTGCTTCAAGTTTCTCTCCATTTAGTTTGATGTTGGATATTGGTTTGCTATATATTGCTTTTACTATGTCTAAGTATGGGCCTTGAATTCCTGTTCTTTCCAAGACTTTTAACAATAGGGGGTGTTAAATTTGTTAAATGCTTTTTCAGCATCTAATTGAGATGATCATGTGTTTTTTTTCTTTGAATTTGTTTATACAGTGGATTTTGTTGATGGATTTCCATATATTGAACCATCCCTGCATCCCTGGGATGAAGCCTACTTGATCATGGTGAATGATACTTTCGATATGTTCTTGGATTTGGTTTGCAAGAATTTTATTGAGTATTTTTTCATCAATATTCATTAGGGAAATTGGTCTGAAGTTCTCTTTCTTTGTTGGGTCTTTGTGTGGTTTTGGTATCAGCATAACTGTGGCTTCATAGAATGAATTAGGTAGTGTTCCTTCTGTTCCTATTTTGTGGAATAGTTTGAAGAGTATTGGAATTAGGTCTTCTTTGAAGGTCTGATAGAATTCTGCACTAAAACCATCTGGTCCTGGGCTTTTTTGTTGTTGTTGGGAGACTTTTAATGACTGCTTCTATTTATTTAAGGGTTATGGGACTGTTTAGATGGTTCATCTGCTCCTGATTTAACTTTGGTACCTGGTATCTGTCTAGAAAATTGTCCATTTCATCCAGATTTTCCTGTTTTGTTGAGTATAGGCTTTTGTAGTAGGATCTGATAATTTTTTTTAATTTCGTCGTTTCTGTTGTTATTTCTCCCTTTCATCTCTGATTTTGTTAATGTGGATACAGTCTCTGTGCCCTCTGGTTAGTTTAAGCTAAGGGTTTATCTATCTTGTTGATTTTCTCAAAGAACCAGCTCCTGGTTTTGTAGAGACTGTATTCAGAGGTTAGGCACAGCCCCTGGTTGAGGGATGGGGCCACCTACCCTTCTCAAAATTTTAACCCAGAATTGCTCCTGTCTAAAGGAAATACAAGGACAAAGAGTGGAGCAGAGACTGAAGGAAAGGCCATCCAGAGACTGCCCCACCTGGAGATCCATCTCATATGCAGACATCAAACCCAGACACTATTGCTGATGCCAAGAAGTGCTTGTGACAGAAGCCTAATATGGATGTCTCCTGAGAGGCTCTGCCGGAGCCTTACCAATACAGATGCGGATGCTCACAACCAACCATCAGACTGAGCAAGTGGACTCCAATGGAGGAGTTAGGGGAAGAACTGAAAGAGCTAAAGGGGTTTGCAACCCCATAGAAAGAACAATATCAACCAACCAGACATCCCAGAGCTCCCAGGGACTAAACCACCAACCAAAGATTACACATGGAGGGACCCATGGCTCTAGCTGCATATGTAGCAGAGGATGGCCTTGTCTGGCATCAAAGAGAGGGGAAGTGGTGGGGTGGTAAGGGGGTGGTGGGGAAGCACCCTCATGGAGGCAAGGGGGTTGGATGAGGGGTTTTCAGAGAGGAAACCAGGAAGGGGGAAAACATTTGAAATGTTAATAAATAATCAATAAAAATTTTTTAAATTTTTCTCTGAGTTTTCAATGTAACTATAAATTTTCCTTGTATAACTACTTTGTTGTATCCCATAAGCTCTGATACAATATGCTTTAATTTTCACTTGATTTGAGTATTTTAATTTCCTCCTGCATTTTGTTAATGAATCATGAATCATTCAGTAATGTGCTATCATTATGCTCTAATAGAAGACACAACTTTGGTTCCCAGCACCCACATAGTTGCTCAAAATCATTTGTAATTCCAGACTGAGGTGACCTAATACCCTCTTGTCCATGAGTATTATATGCACACTAACACACACACATACATGCAGGATAAACACTCATATAAATAATATAAATATTTGGAGAAAAAATTATTCTAAAATAATGTACTATGAGTCTCCTATTTTTGATGGTTTTTATAATTTTTCTTGCTACTAAATTCTAGTTTTCTTCCACTATTATGTGATGAAACATAAGAAGTTATTTGATGTTGTGTACTTGCTAAGATTTGCTTCTGGTCCAGACAGTGCTGTCTTTTAGAGAAGGCCCCCTAAGTTGCTGAGATGATACAAATTCTCTATATGCTACATGAAATGAATTCTACTCTCTATATGCTGTATTAGATCAATGAATATTCTCTATATACCATGGAATACTCTGCAAACATTATGTTCATCTAAAGATGTAACTTAGGTAAAATTTTCGTTTTTAGTCTGAAAGGCTTACCTATATGTCAAATAAACTATTATTATAGCAACACTTATGTGACATTTTATATCTATTAGTGTTTGTTTAGGAAATGGTGAGTGCCAACATTTGGAGCATACAAATTTAGAACTGTTGAATCTTCTAGGTTTTTTTTTCTCTTTATTCACATGCACTGGACATCTCTCTTTCTCTTCTAACATGGTTTGAAGACTAGCCAGGAGCAGAATAATTTGCACAGCAGTTTGAGCTACTGTTTGCGTGATAAATTTACTTCCTTCTTTTCACTTTCAGTCTGTGACATCCTTTAGTAGTGAAGTGAGTTTCTTGAAGACAAGAAATAATTGAATCTTCTTTTTAAATCTAGAATCTAGTCTGTATGTTTTAATTGGTAAGTTGGTGTTATTTACATTTATTCAAAAAGAACTGTTAATTCTTCTAATTCTGTTGCTTGTTTTCTGGTTTGGTTAATGTTCGTTTTTCTTTCTTTCCTATAATTATTACTTCAAAAAATGAGATTATGTAAGACAATGTGGATTATAGGAGGAATGAATACATGTTGTTGTCACATTCTTACATTAAATATAAGAAATACCATTTGAAAAAAAAATGGTCATAACTTACAGACATGTATCATAGAAGAGCAGGAGGGTGTACAGAATACAGCTTTGGATATGCCTGTAAGGGCATTTCCAGAGTGGTATAACTTAAGAGGAAAGACCCACAGTGAGTGTAAGCAGCACTCTTGCATGCAGTGGGTACATGAACTGAGTGAAGATGGGGAAAGAATGAGGGCTGGGAATCAGCATTCATTCTCTCTGCCCTTGACTGAAGACTCAATATAAACAGCTTCCTAATGACTCCACTGCTGTGATCTCCTCACCACAATGCATTCTACCCTCCCAAACCATGAGCCAGAGAAAACTCTTCCTTTTATAAGTTGTTTTTAGTCATAAAATGACAAAAGTAACAACACATTCTGGAAATACCAAATCGGTAATAAGCTGAATTTGGAAGTGCCTACCTGTAATCCCATCACTTCAGAAGTTGAGGCAAGGAGATCATCACAAGTTCAATGTTGCCTTGCTTCAAAAATAAATAAAGTCAGATACTGCTGGGAAGATGGTTAAGTGGAACTAAGATTTTAAGAAAGACACAAGAGAAGTAGCAACCAAATGTGATGATGAGCTCTGTGTGCATCAAGAGGAAAATCCTTGTCACAAGTAACCTACTGTCAGTCTTTAAAAAATATCAGGATGAGAAATATCAGGATAAGTGTTTGTATTTTATTTATTCTATATATCTATTTTTAATAATGAAGGATGGCAAAAACAAAATAAAGAACAACAACAAAACACAAAGAAACCTCTAGAGTTGGGGGCACTGTTCCACTGGAAGAGTACTTGCTTAAAAAAGCATTCATAAGCATGAGAAAGAAAAGAAAGGAAGAGAGCTGGAGAACAAAGTAAAACAATCCTGAGATGGGTGTCAGTCCTTGAGCAAGAGTTGCCAAGCCATGCATCTTGATAGGTAATATTGGCATTGTCACTAAATGTAATATTGGTAATTTCCAACATGATTGCACTTTTAGCCCAACAGCTATGCTAGTTGCTTTTCTATTGCTGTCAAAAACACCACAACCAAAAGCAACTTGGGAAGGAAAGGGTATATTTCAGAAAAGGGTTTATACTTCCATGTTTATCCATCATTGAAAAGACTCAGGGAGGGATTAAAACAAGGCAGGAACTTGAAGTAGAAACCATGGAAGAATTCTGCTTACTGGCTTCTTCAGTGCTAGCTTTCTTGTACAACCTAGACCTACTTGCCTAGGGATGGTACTGCCAACGGCATGCTGGTTCCTCTTACATTAAGAATCAATCAAAATAATTCCACAAAGACATGGCTATAGAGCAGTCTAACTGAGACAATTCTTTTTTTTTTCTTTTCTTTTTTTTTTATTGTAAATTTTATTTACATTTCAGATGTTCTCCGCTTATCCCATTCCCCTCCTCCCTCCCGGGAACTCCCTATACCTTCTGCCCTCCTCCTGCTTCTATGATGGTGTACCCCCACCTACCCACCCCGTACCTCACCTCCCCACCCTCGAATACCCCCCACATGACGTCCAGCCTTCATGGGACCAAGGATCTCTTCTCCCACTTATATATAGCTCCCTTGCATATATAGCTGGAGCCATGGGTCCCTCCCTAAGCGCTCCAAGGCTGGTGATGTAGACCCTGGGGGCTCTGGTTGGTTGGGATTGTTGTTTTCCTCATGATGTCGCGAATCCTTTCAACTCCTTCAGTCTTCACTCTAACTCCTCTATTGGGAAACCCATGATCAGTTTAATGGTTAGCTGTGAGCATCTGCCTCTGAATATGTCAGACTCTTGCAGACCTCTAAGGAGACAGCTATATCAGGCTCCTGTCAGCATGTACTTCCTGATATCCACATCAACGTCTACCTTTGGTGACTGCACATGGGATGGATATCCAGGTGGAATGGTCTGCAGACAGCCCCTCCTTCAGTTTCTGTCCTGCACTTTGTATCCATATTTGCTCCCTTGAGTATTTTGTTACTCCTTCTAAGAAGGACTGAAGCCACCCCCCCCCACATGATCATCATTCTTCATGAGCTTTATGTGGTCTGTGAGTTGAATCTTGGGTATTTCAAGCTTCTGGGCTAAAATCCAATAATCAGTGAGTGAATACCATGTATGTTCTTTTGTGATTGGGTTACTTCACTCAGGATGATATTTTCTAGTTTATATCCATTTACATAAGAATTTATTGAATTCATTGTTTTTAATAGCTGAGTAATATTCCATTGTGTAAATGTACCACATTTTTTGTATCCATTCCTCTGTTGAAGGGCATCTGGGTTCTTTCCAGTTTCTGGCTATTATAAATAAAGCTGCTATGAACATAGTGGAGCATATGTCCTTGTTATATGTTAGAACATTTAGCTGGGTCCTTAGGTAGTGATATGTCCAATTTTCTGAGGAACCGCCAGACTGTTTTCCAGAGTGGTTGCACCATCTTGCAACCCCAACAACAATGGAGAAGTGTTCCTCTTTCTCCACATCCTCACCAGCATCTACTATCACCTAAGTTTTTGATCTTAGTCATTCTGACTGGTGTGAGGTGGAATCTCAGGGTTGTTTTGATTTGCATTTCCCTGATGACTAAGGATGCTGAACATTTCTTTAGGTGCTTCTTGGCCATTCACATTTCCTCAGTTGAGAATTCTTTGTTTGGCTCAGTACCCCATTTTTTAATGGGGTTATTTGGTTGTCTAGAGTCTAATTTCTTGAGATCTTTGTATATATTGGATATTAGTCCTCTATCAGATGTGGGATTGGTAAAGATCTTTTCCCAATCTGTTGGTTGCCGTTTTGTCTTATTGACAGTGTCCTTTGCCTTGCAGAAAGTTTGCCATTTTATGAAGTCCCATTTGTCAATTCTTGATCTTAGAGCATAAGCCATTGGTGTTCTGTTCAGGAACTTTTCCCTGTGCCTAGGTATTCGAGGGTCTTCCCCACCTTCTCTTCTATTAGTTTCAGTGTGTCTGGTTTTATGTGAAGGTCCTTTATCCACTTGGACTTGAGCTTTGTACAAGGAGATAAGAATGGATCGATTTGCATTCTTCTGCATGTTGTCCTCCAGTTGAACTAGCACCATTTGTTGAAAATGCTGTCCTTGTTCCAATGGATGATTTTAGCTCCTTTGTCAAAGATCAAATGACCATAGGTGTGTGGGTTCATTTCTGGTCTTCAACGATTGAGGTTCCCTCTTCAAAGTGACTCTGTATTGAGTCAAGTTGACAATAAATGTCAACCAGACAGCTTAAAATGTCCTTAAAAAGTACATTTTGAGGATAGAGGGTATCAGTAAGTGCAGAGAGCTTACTTCAAATGTAATGAGACCTAGATTCCATCCCTGAATTTAAAAACAAAACAGAACACATTTTAAAATTTTAAGGCATATTTTATTTTTAAGAGAATTATTAGATGACCTCCAGGATATATAATTTAAAAGAATAATCATAAACTTCAAAGAATTCAAGGAGTTTAAAGAAGGCAAAAATATCCCAATGAGCTTAAAGAGAATGTAGTCAAAGAGAATCAATGTCTGAGTAATGCTCAACAAAACACAAAGATAAAGTTGAATAAAATGATAAGGAAAATCCAGGATTTGACAACCAAATTCAATATAGAAGTAGAAATAGTTAAGTAAGTTCAAGCAGAAGGAAGATGGAATTAAAAGATAAAGGCTGCATGAAATGATGAGAACAATCCAGGATTGACAACCAAATTCATTAAAGAAGTAGACATATTTAAGGTAGCTCAAGCTGAAAGACAGATAGAATTAAAAACTAAATAACTCAACAAGAATACTGAAGGGAAAGCCATACAAGAAAAATGGATCAAGAAGAAGATAGACTATGAGGACTTAAAGGTAAAGTAGAAAATTTAGATCACACAGTCAATGAATATAAAAAATTAAAAAGTACAGGAAATGAATATGCAGAAATTGTGGGATAATATGAGAAGACCAAACATTCAAATTTTATGCAGAGATGAGAAGAGAGAGGATCCCAAGTCAATTACACAGACTAGATCTTCAACAAGTTCAAAGAATAAAACTTCTCCAAAGTAAGAACAGACACACCCACTCAGATATAAAAAGCATGGAGAGCACCAAATAGACAAGAATAGAAAAGAAATACGCCCATGGCCTCTTAGTTAAAGCACTAATAATACAAAACATGGAGTACTGAACGCTGTAAGAGATAAAAACACAAGTTACATAAAAGAAAACTCATTGGAATAATAGCTCATTTCTCAAATGGAAACAATGAAGTCAAAATAGCATGGAGTAGTACACTCGAATTCATAATAGACCATGGATATTAACCTAGAATACTCTACCCAGAAAAGCTACGTGCTGCAGTTGAGGAAGGAAAACCTCTCCATTATACAAACAGGCTAAAAGAATTCATATCCAGGAGCATAACCATAAAAAGAATATTGGAAGCAATACTTTAGACTGAAGAGAAGAAAAAGCATAGCCAGGAGGCTGTAGAAAAAAACAAACAAACGAAGCTGTAATTATGGAAACACAAAGTAGATCTAAAAACTAAAGGAGAAAAAACCTCATATGTCAGCAACATACATTTTTAAATAACAACATTAAGGATCAATTGCTTTGATTTCCAATCCAAAGAAACAGGTTAGACGAATGCATTAAGTAAAATCTATCTTTTTATTGTCTATAAAAATCTCATTTTAGCTTCAAAGACATACAGTACCTTAAAATGAAAGAATGGGAAAATGTACTTCAACCAAATAGGACTGGGAATCAAGAAGGCATCATTATTCTAAAAGTTAACACTACAGACTTCAGACTAAATTAAATAGAAGAGATGAAGGATACTTCATTATAATCAAGTGAACAATTACACAATAAAACATTACTATCCTACACCTAGGAAGTAAATCCTATTTTACTCAATTCCTTAGGAAGAGGAATTAAAGACACAGGTTTTTAACATCAAGCAATTAGCATTATGTGATTTGAATACCCTACTTTCTTCAACTGTCAGGTTAAATAATAATTAAATGGCACACATCAAAAGGACCTAACATAACTACAGAATACTCCACCCAAACATGAAAGCTGATCATTGAAGATTCTATAAAGCAGGCCATATGCCAGGAATGGAGACAGATCTGAAAAATTCATTTCTGACCATAATGAAACAAAACTCAAGATTGACAGCAAACAAATCTCTAGTAAATACACAAACTACTGGTGATTAAACAACTTAGTCCTGAATGGGCCAAAGTCAAAAGTAAGAAAGAAACAACAACAACAACAAAATCCTGGAATAAAATGAAAATGAAAACACAGTATAGCACAACTTTGGGGAAATATT
This sequence comes from Mastomys natalensis, assembly GCA_021653895.1. Lineage (NCBI taxonomy): Eukaryota > Metazoa > Chordata > Mammalia > Rodentia > Muridae > Mastomys > Mastomys natalensis. The sequence continues at coordinate 1,005,238 of JAJTUV010000197.1, forward strand.
AAATGCAGACCTAAGAGAAAAAAGAATTTAAAGCAATAAATACCTACATTTAAAAAAAATCAGAAAGAACACAAATGACTTAATGTTATAGCTCAAAAATTTGAAAAGCCAAGAACAAAATTTAAACCAAGTAGGTGGCAATAAATCATAAAAATTAGAGCAGAAATAAATGAAATAGAAAACAATATAAAGAATCAACAATCTAAGAGAAGGTTCTCTGAAAAGAAAAACAGTAACAGCAGATCCTCAGCCTATCTAACCAAAAGAAAGATGACCCAAATTAACAGTTAAGAATCATTACAAAAGACACCAAAAAATTCAGAAAATTATAAGCAAATGGTTAAAAGCCTGCATTCCATTACATTGGAATAGATAAATTTCTAGATTTATCCAAATTACCAAAACTAAGCCAAGAAGAGATCAACAACATAAAAAGACCCATAAAAATGAGGAGACTGAAATAACAACAACAATAATAAAACCTTCAGACTTAAAATTGCCCAGGCCCAGATTTCTACCAGATTCTTAAAGAACATCTATAGTAAATTCTTTTTAAATTATTCAAAAACAGAAACAGAAGGTACTATCCAAAACTCTTTGAAAGTTTATGTAAAGGTAGAACAAAAACAAAGAGAACTACAGGTCTGATGAACATAGATTAAAAATGCCCAATAAAATATTTGCACAATGAATACATGCACCGATCTAAAAGACTGTAAGTTGGCATCATTATGAAGATGTAGGGATGGTTCAACAAATGCAACTCTGTAGCCTGACCTTGGCTACTTTGCAGGATCTTATTTCTTCCACCCGTCTCCACCCCTTTCTACCATCTCAATGCCTAAACCCAGATACAAGAGAAAAAAGGATAGAGGGGAAAGGGAGCAACATTATCCTTAGACTATTTCTTGCTAATTACAGAGTTCCTTGAGGCAGGTTTGATCTTCACAGTCAGGATATCTAATTTCTTCTTGTTTCTTCTTTGTGCATAACTACTTAACAAGCCACAACCAAAAGCAACCAACCAACCAACAACAACCCAACCCACCTCTCATGGTCCTTGCATTTATATGGCCTCTGAAAAATCCCCAGAATGCCAAACATCACACAACTGCAGAAACAATCTGCTGCTGGCAAAATCACGCCCCTGCATGAAACAAATGATAGTCAGCTGTTGTGGACAATCTGAAGCAGACACATATCCCACACCTGAGATTGAAATGAAAGCATATTCTTAAAATACTTCTGTGTTTTAAAAAAAAAATGCCAAAATTATCACTATATTTTTCCCCTTCTGTTTTCAGCCATCAATTGTGCTATATGTAGCAAGAAATTATAAAGAGGGACATTTTCAATGAACAACTTAACATTTGGTTAGTGATCAAATGTTTTCAGGAGAACCCTTTTGTGCAATTCTAATCTTTATACATTTTGATGGTATCCAATGCTTTTCATTTCCTGAGGAAATATAAACAAACCCATGTCCCCAACACAAAACTTTTGTAGGCTAGAATTCTGATGTTACAGATTTTTATATTATATAGGCTGACTTAGTTCCAGGTTTTCCTATAACCCAGTGGCTCTTGGCTGCTGTTGTTCCTTGAGTTGAAATGGCTTGTAATTTTTGCTGTGGCCTGAACCAGGCCCCAAGGCTGTTTCCCAACACAAGAAATTGCCTTTGATCTCTCTCTCTCTTGGACCTACACTCATTGGTCCTATAGCAACCCTACCTACCACATCACTCGCATATACCTGGAAGCGTAGGCCTTCTTTCTGGTTTATATTTTTTAAAAAACCATTACCCTTAAAGATGCCTTGTTCACGTTTCTGGTGGCTAAGTACCTTATTTCTCGAAGTTAGCATACCAAGCATTTTGAGATCTGATACCTTTAGTGGCTTGGTCACAGTTTCTTTGCAAATTACCATAATTCCTGCAACTGAAGTACTGGACATTTTGACATCAGAGACCTCTAGCTATAGCTTGACCTATAATATTAGCATGGTACACATTAGAACCAAAATCAGTTGTATTCCTTAACCATTTGTCTATAGGCACTGCACACACCTTTCATGACATTATAACTGTTTTACCAGATTTGCATTTTCATATGCCAAGGTCTCTGTCAACACCTGTCTTGCATCACAGCTGGTTTTGGCTTTGTTCACAGCTGAGACTAGTCTTTGTACAAAAACATCAGTGGTGGTTTCTCCAGAGCCTTGTGTAATCTATGTAAATGAGATGGACCTTTTCCTGGGCTCCTCATCTTTTCCCAAGCTCTTAAGGCTACCAATCAACATTGTTCTATAGTAGCATCCTGATATTAAGTCTGTTCTTGTATATCGGAATACCACCCTTCACCCAACAACTGATCTTTGACTATCTGTACTCATTCCCCTCACTCTATTTTGCTGTTCAACATTCATGGCTTCTTCCCTCCACTATGTTAAGCATTGCAACTGTAGATCAGCCTGTAGTACAGTTTTCACCAGTCCCTTCCAGTATTGAGGAATAATTCTATTGTGAATACCCAATTATTTAGAATTTGTTTCACATAAGGCGAGTGCATCATATATGAAATCATAGCATCTTGAAAATGCCTTAGATCTATTATTTTAATAGGACAACATCCTTCCTCCTCATAACCTTGTTCCCCACTGTTAGCAGGCATATGATCTACAAATACTGGGAAAGCTTATGGTGGTTTCTTTGTAACTCAGAGTCACCCCTCCTCCCACTCTGGCCATGTGACTGGTTTGAGATTAACGACTTCTCTTGAAATGGTCTGTTCCATCAGATTGTCCTCTGGCCTTTTCAGTTTTTTTCTGACCTGACTGCCCTCTGTCACAGTTTCTTTCTCTCTTTCTTCCAGCAGAAAAATTCCCACTTCCTTGCTCAGTCACCTGGACTGAGTCCTAATGCTCTCCCTTTTTCAACACTCCTACCTCCCAAGTATTTCCATTTCCATGCTCAATTGTTCCAGTTGCACAGCCAATTTTGCAACTCTTTCTGATATGAGAGAGCAGAGTGAACATTTGTTTTCTCATTTCACCCATTTCTTGTTTCTAGGGTCCCTCCATTTCCACCCACAATTTTTCCAACTGCTCAGCCATTTTCCCAACCTTTTTTTAGAAACAGAACAGATGATGATGATGATGATGATGATGAAAATGACAATGAAGAAGAAGAAGAGGAGGAGGAGAAGGAGGAGCAGCAACAGCAGCAACAACAACAGCAACAGAAAATATGCTCTGGGAGCAAAGTGATGGACATCCCAGTGGTAGCAGCCACAATAATTTTTTTGCTGACATCTTGAAAAGAGATTCATTTCCTCATCCCCTGCCATTTTCTCTGAAGCATTTGCAATCAAATTTCCTATTCTGTCTATCCCCACATCTGGGTACCACTTGTAACTTGACTTTTCTACTTTGTGGGTGCTTCTTTCAAAGTAGAGAGCTTCTTCTGCTCTTCCCCATCCCTTTCTCACCCTCTCAACTCCCTAACACTAGATATGTGAGAAAAAAGAATAGAGGGGAAAGGGGGCAACATCATTGTTAGAATACTTCCTGTTGATTAGGGGTGTCAAGTTCCTTGGGGCAAATTTGATTTATATAGTCAGGATATCTAATTTCTTCTTGTTTCTTCTTTGTATATGTCTACTTAACAAACCATGACCAACAACAACCAACAGCAACCAACCAATACATAACAATCTACACCATCTCTTGGTGCCCTAGTATTTATATACCCTCTGATAAGTTCCAGAATTCCAAACATCTCATAATTGCAGAAAATATCTAGAGCTGGCAAAAATCACAAGGCAAATCATAGTCATCAGCTGTGGACAAACTGAAACATTCCTATATCCCACACTCAGGATTAAGAAAGCATATTCCTATAATATTTCTATGATTTTTAAAAGAAAAACAAAATTCTCACTACAAAAGTCAATAAATATAATAAATCACATAAATGGATTTAGAAAAAAAATCATATGATTGTCTCAATAGATACAAAAGAAGCCTTTGACAAAATCCAACAAGAAGAGGACTGGAGGGAGCAGATCTCAACATAATAAGGACTATCTATAACAAACACACCCTCAGAGTCATTACCTTCAGAAAAACTTGAAACAATCCATGGAAATTAGGAAAAACACAAGGCTGTCCACTATAGCTACTCCTTTTCAATATTGTGCTCAAAGCACTAACCGGCTAAATAAGGCACGAAAAGAAAATTAAACAAATACAAAAGGAAAATAAGTTTTAAAAATCCTGGAATCTCACAAAACCCGGCAGAAGTGGGGCATCCAGGACTGACCCAAGCAGTATCTCAGGTAAGGAGATAGCAACACCCACCCCAAACAGGGAGTAACTGAGACACACTGGGACACACTGGGACCCAGGGATTTCACTCCTGGCCCTGAGCATCAGTTCCTTCCGGTCTGAGCCCGAGCGCGCAGCAGATCCCGGGCGGCAGCTCTACACCCAATCTCACAGAACCCAGAGGAAGCAGGACCCCCAGGGGCTCTAACTCGAGGAGTTTCTTAATCAAGGAGACAGCAACACTTGCCCCAAACAAGGAGTAACCGGGACCCACTGGGACCCAGGTACTCATCCCTTACCCTGAGCTCTGATTCCTTCCGATCTGGGCCCTGGGAACTCAGTAGATCCAGGCAGCAACTCTGCACCCAATCTCACAGAACCCAGAGGAAGCGTGGCTCCCAGGGGCTCTAACTCTAGCAGCTTCTTAAGCAGGGAGGCAGCAGCACTTGCCCCAAACAGGGAGTAACCAGGATCCATAGGGATCCAGGAACTCACTCCTGGCCCGGAGCACTGGTTACTTCTGATCTAGACACAAGCACTGAGCAGATCCTGGGACCTAGCTCTAACCTCAGCAGCAACACCCAACCTAAACAGTTCTGACACAACCAAGAGAATAGGAAAGACAGGCTCCAGTCAGAGACAGCACAGGTAGCACCGAGGAGAACCAGATGGCAAAAGGCAAGCACAAGAATACAAGGGCCAGCAACCCAGAGCACATGATATCATCATGTGCTAGTTCTCCCACATCAAGTCCTGAACTCCCCATATCACCAGGAAAGCAGGAGTCAGATCTGAAATCACTTCTGTCGATGATGATGGAGGACTTTAAGAAGGACATGAATAACACTCTCGAAGAATTCAAGGAGAACACAGGTAAACAGGTAGAAGCCCTTAAAGAATCACAAAAGAACACAACCAAACAGGTGAAGGATTTGAAAAAAAACCATCCAGGATCTAAAAATGGAATTAGAAACAATAAAGAAATCACAAAGGGAGACTACTCTGGAGATAGAAAACCTAAAAAAGAAATCAGGAGTCACAGACACAAGCATCACCAACAGAATACAAGAGATAGAAGAGAGAATCTCAGGTGCAGAAGATACCATAGAAAATATTGACACAACTGTCAAGGAAAATGCAAAATGCAAAAAACTCTTAACACAAAACATCCAGGAAATCCAGGTCACAATAAGAAGACCAAACCTAAGGATAATAGGTATAGAAGAGAATGAAGATTCCCAACTTAAAGGGCCAGTAAATATCTTCAACAAAATCATAGAAGAAAACTTCCCTAACCTAAGGAACGAGATGCCCATAATCATACAAGAAGCCTACAGAACACCAAATAGACTAGACCAGAAAAGAAATACCTCCCGTCACATAATAATCAAAACATCAAATGCACAAAACAAAGAAACAATTTTAAAAAGCAGTTAGGGAAAAAGGCCAAGTAACATATAAAGGCAGACCTATCTGAATTATACCAGACTTCTCACCAGAGACTATAAAAGCCAGAAGATCCTGGACAGATGTCATAGGGACCCTAAAAGAACACAAATGCCAGCCCAGGCTACTATACCCAGCAAAACTCTCAATTACCATAGATGGAGAAACCAAGATATTCCACGACAAAACCAAATTTACACAATATCTCTCCACAAACCCAGCACTACAAAGGATAAAAGCAGGAAAGCCCCAATATAAGGAAGGCAATCATACCCTAGAAAGAGCAGGAAAGTAATCCACCTCCAACAAACCCAAAAGAAGATAGCCACACAAACAATGCCTCCACTTTTAGCAAAAATAACAGGAAGCAACAGTCTCTTCTCCTTAATATCTCTTAATGTCAATGGACTCAATTCCCCCAATAAAAAGACATAGGGTAACAGACTGGATACACAAACAGGATTCAACATTTTGCTGCATACAGGAAACCTACCTCAGTGACAAGGACAGACACTACCTTAGAGTAAAAGACTGGAAAACAATTTTTCAAGCAAATGGTCCTAAGAAACAAGCTGGTGTAGCCATTTTAATATTGAATAAAATTGAGTTTCAACTTAAAGATATCAAAAAGGATAAGGAAGGACATTTCATATTTGTCAAAGGAAAAGTCAACCAACATGAACTCTCAATTCTGAACATCTATGCACCAAATGCAAGAGCACCCACTTTCATAAAAGAAACCTTACTAAAGCTCAAAGCACACATTGCACCTCACACAATAATAGTGGGAGACTTCAACAACCCACTCTCAGCAATGGACAGATGATGGAAACGGAAACTAGGCAGAAGTTATGAACCAAGTAGACTTAACAGATATCTGTAGAACATTTCACCCAAAAACAAAAGAATATACCTTTTCCTCTGCACCACATGGTAACTTCTCCAAAATAGACCATATAATTGGTCACAAGACAGGCCTCAACAGATACAAAAAAAACGAAATAATCCCATGCATCCTATCAGATCACCATGGTCTAAAGCTGGTCTTCAATAATGACAAAGACAATGGAAAGCCCACATTCACATGGAAACTGAACAATACTCTACTCGTTGATAATGGGGTCAGGGAAGAAATAAAGAAAGAAATTAAAGACTTTTTAGAATTTAATGAAAATGAAGACACATCATACCAAAACCTATGGGACACAATGAAAGCAGTGGTAAGAGGAAAACTCATAGCTCTAAGTGCATACAAAAAGAAACTGGAGAAAGAACACACTAGCAGCTTGACAGCACACCTGAAAGCTCTAGAACAAAAAGAAGCAAATACACCCAAGAGGAGTAGAAGGCAGGAAATAATTAAACTCAGGGCTGAAATCAACCAAATAGAAACAAAGAGAACTATACAAAGAATCAATAAAACCAGGAGCTGGTTCTTTGAGAAAATCAACAAGATAGATAAACCCTTAGCCAGACTAATCAGAAGGCAAAGAGACAGTATCAAAACCAATAAAATCAGAACTGAAAAGGGTGACATAACAACAGAAACCAAGGAAATTCAACAAATCATCAGATCCTACTACAAAAGCCTATACTCAACAAAATTGGAAAATTTGGATGAAATGGACAATTTTCTAGACAAGTATCAGTTACCAATGTTAAATCAGGACAGATAAACCATCTTAACAGTCCCATAACCACGAAAGAAATAGAAGAAGTCATTAAAAGTCTCCCCACCAAAAAAGTCCAGGTCCAGACGGTTTTAGTGCAGAATTCTATCAAACCTTCAAGGAAGATCTAATACCAATTCTCTTCAAACTATTCCACAAAATAGAAACGGAAGGAACACTACCTAAATCATTCTATGAAGCCACAATTATGCTCATACCTAAACCACACAAAGACCCAACAAGAAAAAAGAACTTCAGACCAATTTCCCTTATGAATATCGATGCAAAAATACTGAATAAAATTCTCTTGAACCGAATCCAAGAACACATCAAAACACTTATCCATCATGATCAAGTAGGCTTTATCCCAGGAATGCAGGGTTGGTTCAATATACGGAAATCTATCAACATAATCCACTATATAAATAAACTCAAAGAAAAAAACCACATGATCATATATCTCTTGATGCTGAGAAAGCATTTGACAAAATTCAACACCCCTTCATGATAAAAGTCTTGGAAAGATTAGGAATTAAAGGCCCATACCTAAACATAGTTAAAGCAATATACAGCAAGCCAGTAGTCAACATCAAATTAAACAGAGAGAAACTTGAAGCAATCCCATTAAAATCAGGGACTAGGCAAGGGTGCCCACTCTCCCACTACCTATTCAACATAGTTCTGGAAGTCCTAGCCAGGGCAATTAGGCAACAGAGGAGATCAAAGGGTACAAATTGGAAAGGAAGAAGTCAAAGTTTCACTATTTGCAGATGATATGATAGTATACTTAAATGACCCCAAAACTTCTACCAGAGAACTTCTAAACCTGATAAACAACTTTAGCAAAGTGGCTGGGTATAAAATTAACTCAAACAAATCAGTAGCATTCCTCTACACAAAGGATAAACTGGCTGAGAAAGAAATTATGGAAACGACACCATTCACAATAGTCACAAATAATATAAAATACCTTGGTGTGAATCTAACCAAGCAAGTAAAAGACCTGTATGACAAGAACTTCAAGCCCCTGAAGAAAGAAATCGAAGGAGATCTCAGAAGATGGAAAGATCTCCCATGCTCATGGATTGGAAGGATTAATATAGTAAAAATGACTATCTTGCCAAAAGCAATCTACAGATTTAATGCAATCCCCATCAAAATTCCCACTCAATTCTTTACAGAGATAGAAAGAGCAATCTTAAAATTCATTTGGAATAACAAAAAACCCAGGATAGTGAAAACTACTCTCAGCAATAAAGGAACTTCTGGGGGAATCACCACCCCTGATTTCAAGCTGTACTACAAAGCAATAGTGATAAAAACGGCATGGTATTGGAACAGAGACAGGCAGGAGGATCAATGGAATAGAATAGAAGACCCAGAAATGAACCCCCATACCTATGGTCATTTGATCTTTGACAAAGGAGCTCAAACCATCCAGTGGAAAAAAGACAGCATTTTCAACAAATGGTGCTGGTCCAACTGGAGGTCAACATGTAGAAGAATGCAAATTGATCCATACTTATCTCCTTGTACAAAGCTCAATTCCAAGTGGATCAAGGACCACCACATAAACCTAGCTACACTGAAACTAATAGAAGAGGAAATGGGGAAAAGCCTTGATCACATGGGCACAGGGGAAAAGTTCCTGAACAGAACACCAATGGCTTATGCTTTAAGATCAAGAATTGACAAATGGGATCTCATAAAACTGCAAAGCTTCTGTAAAGCAAAGGACACTGTCAATAGAACAAAGCGGGAACCAACAGATTGGGAAAAGATCTTCACCAATCCTACATCTGATAGAGGGCTAATATCCAAGGTATACAAAGAACTGAAGAAACTAGATTCCAGACCATCAAATAACCCTATTAAAAAATGGGATACAGAGCTGAACAAAGAACTCTCAACTGAGGAAATTCCAATGGTTGAGAAGCATCTAAAGAAGTGTTCAGCATCCCTAGTCATCAGGGAAATGCAAATGAAAACAACACTGAGATTCCACCTCACACCAGTCAGAATGGCTAAGATCCAAAACACAGGTGACAGCAGATGTTGGAGAGGATGTGGAGAAAGAGGAACACTCCTCCATTGTTGGTGGGATTGTAAGCTGGTACAACCACTATGGAATGCAGTCTGGCAGTACCTCAGAAAATTGAACATAGTTATACCTGATGACCCAGCTATACCACTCTTGGGCATATACCCAGAAGATATTCAACATACAACAGGGCCACATGCTCCACTATGTTCATAGCAGCCTTATTTATAATAGCCAGAAGCTAGAAAGAACCCAGATGTCCTTCAACAGAAGAATGGATACAGAAAATTTGGTACATTTACACAATGGAGTACTACTTAGCTATTAAAAACAATGAGTTCATGAAATTCTTAGGCAAATGGATGGAGCTAGAAAATATCATCCTGAGTGAGATGACCCAATCACAAAAGAACACACATGGTATGCACTCACTGATAAGCGGACATTAGCCCAAAAGCACACAATACCTCAGACGCAATACATAGACCTTATGAAACTCAAGAAGAAGGGGGAAGACCAAAGTGTGGGTGCTTTTGTCCTTTTTAGAATGAGTATCAAAAGATTCAACCAGAGCTCCCAGGGTCTAAACCTCCAGCCTGAGAACAGGTAATTGAGGGTGGCCTTGTCAGACATCACTGGAAGTGGAGGACCATGGTCCCCAAAAGTTTGGATTCCCTAGTGTTGGAGAACCTGAGAGCAGGGAGATAGGTTTGGGGGAAGTTTGTAGCACACCCTCATAAGATTAGGAGGAGGGGGTGTGGGATAAGGGGGTTAGGGGAAGAATGGGAGAAGAGATAACATTGAAAGGTAAATACACAAAATATCCAATAAAAAATATAATGGGTCTGACAAAAAAAAAAGATAGCTTACTTATTTCAGATTATTTTCAAAAGTTTCTAGGAGATGCTAATTGGCTAAGATCTTATTTTAAGCTCTCCACAAAAGAATTTTAGTCTCTGTTTAATATTCTCGAGAGAGATGTAAATCCTAATCTCCCTCAAAAACCAATCGACAAAAGAGGAGCAATTTTACAAAAAGTAGAAGAAGCTATTATTAATCGATATATTATAAAGACTGATTAGTTGTTGGCTGTTTTATAACAGTCCTTTGATAAAAGATATTATTAATGTAGATTTATATTTCTTTAAATATTGTCTTTATGACTCTCTGAGTGTGGAAGAAGCGGCTGCTGGCGCTTCTGCCCAGATCTTACAAGAACTCTGAAAAATGTATTTTTAAAAATAAAAGAGGAGGAACTGTTTCCCCCTAGAAGGAGTCTCCTGAAACACTCTCCATCATGCCTTGTTTACTTTGATCTCTCTAAAACTGAAAGCTCATGGCAAATCTGCTGCTGACTGCCTCTGGCATCGCTGAGACCACTAAAGACTATGCCATAGCTATGTGGAAGGTCCCTCTTACCCTTAAATGGAATGGCCCAGACCCAGTTCTCATATGGGACTGAGGACTGACATGCCTGTTTGATACCACAGAAGGCACAGCTAAATGGCTGCCTAAAGTTTAATGGAATAAATAGATACCCCCACAAAGCCAAGCCCAACTATAAATAAGATGAATAACAATTGACCTCCAGGGAAGAGAAATCTCCTTGAGAATTCCCTTCTTTTTCCTTTCCAGGTAAAAATGAAACACCCATGATGTCTGCTGGCAGAAGCTGTAATCCTGATGCTGGCCTCCAGACTTATACTACTCAGACCTTTGGTGGGCCATCAACAAGGACACCAAACAGCTAAAGATTGACATCACTAATCTGAAGAAATCCCTCGTTTCAATGTCTGAAATGATCTCCAAAAATTGCAAAGGACTTTATCGAACTTGATTTACTCTTCTACAATAGAAAAGACTGTGTACAGCTCTTGACTCTGTACAGCCCTTAAAGAAGAATGTTGCCCTTACATGGACAAGACAGGAATGGTTAAGAGAACATGAAAAAGGTCAGAGAAGGCCCAGAGAAAAGACAGAGAGAGAAAGAGTAAGAGAAAGATGAGAGCTGGTACAAGGACTGTTTTTCAACCTTACCATGGTTGTCAACCCCACTTCCTCCCATCTTGGGACCATTAATTGGGCTATTTTTGCTGATTCTTTTGGTCCTGGGCCTTAAATAGGCTGACTAACTTTGTGATACAACAGATAGATAATTTGGTAGCAAAACCTATTCAGATACATTATCATAAGTTAGCTATGGAGGACCACAAGACTGAAGATGAGGTTGTTACTTTATCCAGGGTGTTCCTCAAACCCATCTCCACCCAACTTAACAGAGGGAACTTCCGCCCCTAGACCAAGCAGAGAGAGGCTACCCAGAACCCTCTCTGACTAGTGATCTGAATTCTTGCTTAGGCTGCGAGGCTAAGCACTGCAAGGGAATATAAATAAAACTTAAAAATATCTATCTGGGTTCCCTGAGGGACAAGCTTGACTGCATAGGGGTTGATGTCAAAAGTATCCCCTCTCCAGGAAAAAGACATCGGAATGGGTATGGCCCTCATGACTCACTGGACAACGACAGGAGGACTGGAGCCATTACAAGTTCCCTTTCAATTATTGGAGGTCAGGCCTCTATCCCCGCCTTCACAAGAATAGAATTGCCAAGGCCCTGCTATACTAAGAGAAGGGAGGAGATGTCAGGAGCAGTCCTGCATATACACTAAAGGCCTAAAATCAGCCATAGGCCTAAAATCAGCAATAGGCCTGACATACATACATGCTAACACAAAGTCTTGGGTCTCTGTGGAAAAACACTGAAAACAGAAGGCTATAAGCTATTGTAAACAGGCAGCTTCTGTGGAAATTTACCAGCCTGAGTAGTCATAGGTCTTATAAATAGGCAGCCTTGGTGGACAGTACCAACTTAGATAAGGACAAGTGAATCATAGGCAGAGCCATAGTGACCTGTCCCCTGAACCTACACCCAGCTGATATCCTGTTCTGAAAGGTATCTGTACTCCCCCTGAACACCTATGCTCCGGTGCCATTCCCTTCCCCACATCCTGCCTTTTTGTGTTTATAACCTCTGTGTAAAGAAGTAAATTACAATGTGATTTAAATAACTAAACAAATAAAATTAAAAAAAAAGTTTTAAAAATCCCTATTGGCAGATGATATGATATTATACAGAAATCCCAATAATTATATCTGAAAACTTCTAGAAATGATTAACAACTTCAGCAAAGTGACAGGATACAGAGTCAACTTATAAATATTACTAGCTTTTCTATTCACTACCAACAAACACACAAAGAAAGAAATAATGGACATATTTCTATTCACAGTAGCCTCAAGGAAAATAAAATATCTAGGAATAAGCCTAACTAAGAAGGTGAACAATATATACAATAAAAATTTTTAAATAATGGGTGAGGAGAGAGGAAAAGAGTTAGACAGAGGAAGACACTAGAAGACAGGAAGATTTCCCATACTCATAGATTGCTAGAAATAATGTAAAAATGATTCTATCAAAAATTACTTACAGATTCAAAATAATCATCATCAAATGCCCATCTTATTCCCACAGAAATAGGAAAAAAATAACCCTAAAATCACTTTGGAAGCACAAACAACCCTGGAAAGCCAAAACAATCCCCAGACAGAACCATATTAGAAGTGTCACCATTCTAGATTTCAAGATATATTACAGAGCCATAGAATAAAAACAGAATAGCATTGGCATAAAGACTGGCAAGTGAAGTACTGAAATAAAAGAGATGAACCAAACATGAATATATGTCAATACAGCCATCTGATATTTGACAAGGATGCTAAAAAATACACAGGAGAAAAGACAATGTCTTTTCTTCAATCAATGTTGCTGGTGAAGCAAGATGGAAACATGCAGATCAATGCTGTTAGCTATTGCCTTGCACAAAACTAACTCCAAATGCAACAATGACCTCAAAGTGAAAGTAAAACGCTGACCTAGTATAGGAGAGAGTGTTCTGAATAGAACTTGATTAAGGCTAAGAGTTGACAAGTCAGGCCACATAAAACTAAAAAAGCTTCTGTATAGCTAAATAGTGAAGAAGAAATCCACTGAATGGAAAAGAATCTATTCCAACCCATTTATCTATCCAGGATATATAAAGAATCCAAAAGCAAATACTTAAAAATACAAATGAACCATTAAGGAAAATAGGCCAGACTTCACTCCTATTGACTGGAGTTCATGATACTGGAAGATACTCTGCCTACTACCAGAGGAGGAAGGTAAACACCAACCCAGCCACAAACACGTCTCTCAATAGTGAGCTGTTTGCATGATACGCTACACAACAGTGGCATGAAAGCTGTGGGAATAAACAATCACTATCTGACTGGATTTAAGGCTACACCATGAGATGGAACCCATGCCTGACACTGCTCAGGTGGCCAAGAATCTGAGACTAAATAGGCCATAGGCCCAAGGAAAACCCAAATATTACAGGTATGTTAAAGCAGTGGTTCTCAATCTTCCTAATACTATGATTCTTTAATACAGTTCCTGATGTTGTGGTGATCCTCAACCATAAAATTAGTTTTGTTGCTACTTCATCACTGTAATTTTGCTACAGTTATGAGTCACAATGCAACATTTATCTGTGTTTTCCAATGGTCTTAGGTGACCCCTGTGAAACAAATGAAGAACAACTGTGATAAAGGATATAGCAAATATATTACTTCTAATAACATTCTGCTATACCCATAGATCAGTATTTTTAATCAGACACCTTCAGAGATGCTTCCTCCTGTGGTAGATGGGAACAAATACAGAGACTCACAACTGTATAATGTGCAGAGAGTCAATGCTCGGTACTAAAGAGATGTCTTCATTAGATGCCCCCATCACAGCTCAGGGAATTCTGTAGAATAGAAGGAAAGATTATAAGAGCCAATGAGGATTGAAAACCCCAAGGCTAAAGAAAACTGGCTAAGAAATATCACATAAAGGTTCATCATCCTCAGGAATTAAGGAAATGTAAAGCAAAATATATTTGAAAGTTCATTCTACCCCAGTAAGAATGACTAAGATCAAGAGAAAAAGTATCAACAAATGCTGAAGGGGGTGTGGAGAAAGGAGAGCCCACTCACTGTTGGTGGAAGTGCCTGCTGATTGGTGCAGCTACCATGAAAGTCAGAAGGAGAACTCTCAAAATGCTAAACATAAGCTCCTTGGCATCTGCGCAAATGACTCAACACCCTATTCCACTACCCTGCTAGCTACATGACTAGGACATGAAACCCAACTGTACAAGTGTCCTTCGACTGGCAGAAGACCATGAAAATGTGGTACATACACACCATGGAATTGGATTCATCTGTAAAGAAGAATGAAATCATAAAATGTGCACATACGTGAATGGAACGAGAAAATATTGACTGAGGTAAGCCAGAAAGAGAAACACTGTGTTCTCTCTCATCTATGGTTCCTAACTCCAAATCTTTAGATGTGCGTATATAACTTTTAGTATTAGAAGAAACAAGGGGCCTGGGATGGTGATTACCCCAGAAGTTCTTTTATTGTTGAGAATAGTTCTTGTTATCCTGGGTTTTTGTTATTCCAAATAAATTTGCAAATTGCTTTTTGTATCTCTACGAAGAATTGAGTTGGAATTTTGATGGGGATTGCATTGAATCTGTAGATTGCTTTCAGCAAGATGGCCAATTTTACTACATTAATCCTGCCAATCCATGAGCATGGGAGATCTTTCCATCTCTAAGATCTTTGATTTCTTTCTTCAGAGACTTGAAGTTCTTGTCATACAGATCTTTCATTTGCTTGGTTAGATTCACACCAAGGTATATTATATTATTTGTGACTATTGTGAATGGTGTCATTTCCCTAATTTCTTTCTCAGTCTGTTTATCCTTCGAGTAGAAGAAGACTGCTGATTTGTTTGAATTGATATTATATCCAGCCACTTTGCTGAAGTTGTTTATCAGGTTTAGGAGTTCTGTAGTGGAAGCTTTGGGGTCACTTAAATATACTATCATATCATCTGCAAATAGTGATATTTTGATTTCTTCCTTTCCTATTTGTATCCCTTTCATCTCCTTTTGTTGTCTAATTGCTCTGGCTTGGACTTCCAGTACTACTATATTGAATAGGTAGGGAGAGAGTGGGCAGCTTTGTCTAGTCGCTGATTTTAGTGGGATTGCTTCAAGTTCTCTTCATTTAGTTTGAAGTTGGCTATTGGTTTGCTGTATATTGCTTTTACTATGTTTAGGTAAGGGATTTGAATTCCTGATCTGTCCAAGACTTTTACCATGAAGGGATGTTGAATTTTGTCAAATGTTTTCTCAGCATCTAGTGAGATGATCATGTGGGTTTTTTTCCTTTGAGTTTGTTTATATAGTGGATTACATTGATGGATCTCCGAATATTGAGCCATCCCAGCATTCCTGGGATAAAGCCTACTTGATCATGATGGATGATTGTTTTGATGTGTTCTTAGATTTGGTTTTTACAAATTTCATTGAGTATTTTTGCATCAATATTCATAAGGGAGATTGGTCTGAAGTTCTCTTTCTTTGTTGTATCTTTATGTGGTTTAGGTATGAGTGTGATTGTAGCTTCATAGAACAAATTGGGTAGTGTTCCTTCTGTTTCTATTTTGTGGAATGGTTTGAAAAGAATTGGTATTAGGTCTTCCTTGAAGGTCTGATAGAATTCTGCACTAAAACCATCTGGTCCTGAGGGTTTTTTTTTGGTAGGGAGACTTTTAATGACTGCTTCTATTTATTTAGGGGTTATGGGACTGTTTAGATGGTTTATCTGCCCCTGATTTAACACCTGGTATCTGTCTAGAAAATTGTTCATATCATCCAGATTTTCCTGGGTTTTTTTTTGTTTGTTTGTTTGTTTGAATATAGGCTTTTGTAGTAGGATCTGATGATTTTTTTTAATTTCCACAGTTTCTGTTTTTATGTCTCCCTTTTCAGTTCTGATTTTATTAATTTGGATACTGTCTCTGTGCCCTCTGGTTAGTCTAGCTAAGGGTTTATCTATCTTGTTGATTTTCTCAAAGAACCAGCTCCTGGTTTTGTTGATATTTTGTATAGTTCTTTTTGTTTCTACTTGGTTGATTTCAGCCCTGAGTTGATTATTTCCTGCCTTCTACTCCTCTTGGGTGTACTTGCTTCTTTTTGTTCTAGAGCTTTCAGGTATTGGTACAGAGACAGGCAGGAAGACCAATGGAATAGAATTGAAGACCCAGAAATGAACCCACACACCTATGGTCACTTGATCTTTGACAAAGGAGCTAAAAATGTCCAGTGGAAAAAGGACAGCATTTTCAACAAATGGTGCTGGTTCAACTGGAGGTCAGCAAGTAGAAGAATGCAAATCGATACATTCTTCTCTCCTTGTACAAAGCTCAAGTCCAAGTGGATAAGGGACCTTCACATAAAACCATATACAATAAAACTAATGGAAAAAAAGTGAGGAAGAGCCTCAAATACTTGGGCATGCGATAGGTTCCTCAACAGAACATTAATGGTTTATGCCTTAAGATTAAGATTTGACAAATGAGACCTCATAAAATTGCAAAACTTCCATAAGGCAAAGGACATTGTCAATAGGACAAAATGGCAACCAACAGATTGAGAAATGATCTTTACCAACCCCACATCCGTTAGAGGGCTAATATCCAATATATACAAAGAACTCAAGAAGGTAGACTCCAGAAAACCAAATAACCCTATTTAAAAATGGGGTACAGAGCTAAACAAAGAATTCTCAACTGAGGAAACTCAAATGGCCAAGAAGCACCTAAAGAAATGTTCAATATCCTTAGTCATCAGGGAAATGCAAATCAAAACAACCCTGAGATTCCACCTCACACCAGTCAGAATGGCTAAGATCAAAAACTCAGGTGACAGCAGATGTTGGTGAGGATGTGGAGAATGAGGAACACTCCTCCATTGTTGGTGGGATTGCAAGATGCTACAACCACCCTGGAAATCAGTCTGGCGGTTCCTCAAAAAATTGGACATAGCATTACCTGATGACCCAGCTATACCACACCTGGGCATATACCCAAAAGATGATCCAACATATAACAAGGACACATGTTCCATTATGTTCATAGCAGCCTTATTTATAATAGCCAGAAGCTAGAAATAACCCAGCTGTCCTTCAATAGATGAATGGATACAGAAAATGTGGTACATTTACACAATGGAGTATTACTCACCTATTAAAAACAATGAATTTGTGAAATTCTTAGGCAAATGGACAGAACTAGAAAATATCATCCTGAGTGAGGTAACCAAATCACAGAACACACATGGTATGCACTCACTGATAAGTGGATATTAGCCCAAAAGCCTGCAATACCCAGGATACAATTCACAGACCATATGAAGCTCATCAAGAGGGAAGACCAAAGTGTAAGTGCTTTGGTCCTTCTCAGAAGGAGTAAAAAAATACTCAAGGGAGCAAATATGGAGACAAAATGTGGGACAGAAACTAAAGGAGGGATCATCTGGAAACTGTTCCACCTGGGTATCCATCCCATGTGCGGTCACCAAAGTTAGATGCATGTCAGGAAATGCATGCTGACAGGAGCCTGATATAGCTGTCTCCTTAGAGGTCTACAAGAGTATGACATATTGAGAGGCAGATGCTCACAGCTAACCATTGAACTGATCAAGGGGTTCCCAATGGAGGGGTTAGAGAGATGACTGAAGGAGCTGAAAGGGTTTGTGGCCCCATGAGGAGAGCAACAATACCAACCACCCCGAGCTCTCAGGGACTATACCAGCAGCCTGGGAGCACATAGGGAGGGACTCATGGCTCCAGTTGTATATGTAGGGGAGGATGGCCTTGTCTGGCAGAGGTGGGAGAGGAGGTCCTTGGTCCTGTGAAGGCTGGATGCTCCAGTGTGGGGGAATTCGAGGGCAGGGAGGTGGGAGTATTTTGGGAGCCAACTCCTAGCAGAAAGCAGCTATCATCTTTGCAGCCATCTCAGGCCATATACCCCAAGAGACTTGTTGTCAACAGCCTACAACAGCTGAGCACACTGATAAACATCTTGTTTTTCTTCCATATCTTGTTTTGCTGTTTAGTGCCCCCAGCTGCAAGGTGCACGTGGTAAAGTGTCTTCAGCTGCATTCCCCTGCTTGTGCTTATATATACCTAGAATTTCCTTTCAATAAAGGGCGAGGGACTTGAACAGACTCTCTGTCTTGTCTCCATTCTTCGTATCTCTTGCCCTTCCATTCCCCACTCTCTCTCTCTTGCTAGGCTCTGACCCGTGGACCAAAGCAGCACCTCAGACCGGGACAAAGTGGCCCCCAAACGTGGGGCAGAATGGGCCGTTACAAAGTGATGCCTCAATGTTGGAGCTCCCGTAAGTGGGATACAGTGAAGGACAGCACGGGAATTGGAGGAGTGCATCCTCACTCCTGTGCTGGAGGCCCTGTTGACTGACCCAAACGGACTGGGTCGTTACAGGAGTATGTGAGTGGGTGGGGGCACACCCTCATAGAAGCAGGAGGAGGGGAGATGGAATAGGGGGTTCCTGGGTGGGTGGAAATGGGGAAAGGGATAAAAAATAAAAATAAACATCTATTTTCAACCTATACAAAAATGAATGAATGACTAAAGAAGAAGAAACAAGGGGAATGGAAATTGACCATTAAGAGGGACTGGAGAGAATGTTAGAGGAATAGCAGGATACAAGTGATAGGACAGGGGAAATGGGAAACACAGGCATAGAGTGAAGTGGAAAGTTCTGGTTTCTTTAGAGAGACAGTTGTGTCATGTGATGTGTTTCTGGAAACTGTCTTGTGAGAGTATTTTTTGCTGAAACATACACATGGGAGGATGTTTTACTGAGAACAGACATGTGGTGTTTTTCTGGAAGCAGCCTGGAAAAAGGACATGGCTGTTTTGCTAGAGCGGATGCTTGTGAGAACACATGATGTTTGGAAAGGGCACAAATTTAACGACAGCCGATGAAGCTGTCACTTTTTGCTGGTCATTGTTTGTTATAACTTCATAGAGAGAGGTAGACCAAAGAACTTCTGGTAGTATTCCAACTCCCACAGACTCAGGCCAATGTGCAGAGCCTCACGGTTTCTTCTGGATAGAATTGCAGTTGCTGATTTGTGAATTATGTTTACAAGTGGATTGAGCTTCCGTGGCTGATTCACGTGAACTGAACTGCTAATATCCTGACAATGCAGATGGGATTTGCTCCAAACAACTATTTCTAAACAGGTCCATTCTCCTATGTCCTATTAACCTTTCTTTTCCACCATCTCTGGTGGGTGGTGGCTTAGAAGGGACGTTAAAGCATTTAAGTACACTTACTAAAGTATGTTTTGGGAAATATAAGCCTGAAAGAGAGAAGTGGGGGAAGTCAATAAAGAAGCAAAGTGAAAGATGAGAAAACTCCAAGAATGTTTGAAAAAGCCATAAAGAATCATATTATTTTTTGCTTACCTAAAATTATACTTTATATGTATATGTATATACATATGTATTTTTAATGAAGTTATGCCACTTGGGATGATAACACTTTCCCCATGAGACATATACTAATAAAGATTCCAATACCAGGTATGAAAACACCCATTTTGAGTTGTTGTTCAGATTCTCCAAACAATATGAGCTATCGCTGTTGGCCTTGCTGCTGCCTCCTATAGTTTGAAAGTAAGTCCCTATTCTGGAAGATATCAAGCACTCTGGACACAGCCAACCTGTTCTACATAGCTAGTTCATGACCAGCCAGTGTTATAGAGTGAATCACACACTCCCCCTTGCTCTCTCATTCTCTCTCTCTCTCTCTCTCTCTCTGTCTCTCTCTCTCTCCTTCACACACACACACACAGAGTATTATGTCTATTTGTTGAATTACTTCTATTATCAGCT
Organism: Mastomys natalensis; assembly: GCA_021653895.1. NCBI lineage: Eukaryota > Metazoa > Chordata > Mammalia > Rodentia > Muridae > Mastomys > Mastomys natalensis. Next base: position 1,025,588 of record JAJTUV010000197.1, read on the forward strand.
ATTCTATATTGAAGTATCTCAGTTTTGTCTGCCACAACTAACAGACTACCCAAATTGGGTAGCTGAAAACAAAGCAACCATTATTTCACAGTTTCTGAAGGTCAGTAATCCTTTGCTTGGTGACTGTGACTCAGAATCTAAAGAGTTTATACTCAAGGTATTTTCAACTATTGAAGTCAATTGAAAGCTGAAAATTAAGAATCTGTTGGTATGATTTGGGGAGATAGCTCGGCAGTTAGGAACATTTGAGGCTCTTGCAAAAGATCTGAGTTCAGTTCTCAGCAACTGCATAGTGGCTCACAACCGTCAATAACTCCAACCATCCATAACTCTTTAAGACTCCATGGGCACCAGGCACACACATAGTGTACATGCATATACACAGGCAAAACACTCATGCATAAATGAATCTTTAAAAACAAACAAACAAGAACCAGAATATAGATTGTGGATGGTTGTGATTTTTCTATCAGCACCTATCTCTCTGATGTCTCATCTTATAAAGGCAACATACTGGATGATACCAACAGGCCCTAAACCTTAATTACACACCTTAAGGCTTATGTCTCCAAATATAGTCATAATTGTGGTTAGAAGTCACATGTGAATTTTGTGGAAGAAAAAGACAAAATTTAGTCCACAATACTGTTAAGTTCTAGTTTTCTGCTGAATATTCTTAAATTCTTAATACTCATAACTTTATTTCCCTAAATAGAACTGGGTCTGATCCAGTTTCTCCTTCTTGTGATTTTTTTCTCTACTTACTTACCTTTCTGTTACTACTGAAACATCCCAAGGATCCATCCTTGCTTGTCAATGAATTTTCAATTCATAGTGTCCTCTCCCCAGGGCATGAAGCTCTGGATGTTCCTTCAACATTGGTAGCAGTCTTTTCCTCGTAACACTTGCTTTCTCAATCTCACTTTGTACATCATATGGTTTTCAGTGGATTCTCACAACTTCTGGTTCACCAAGTATTCTTATATTGATCCCAGTTATAAAATTTAACACACACACACACACACACCTCTAATTTCCAGAGATGTGGTACAGAAGGAGATTTACTCTGTTAACCCAATTGACTATCTTACAGAAAGTGCAATTCATGTATTCGTTAACTGTTCTGAGTCAAGACTTCTGACTAGAACTAAAATTTAAAAGTTTAAGCTCAGTTTGAGTCACTAGAGTCCAGAAAGGCACATACATTCATAACATTGAAAATTGCAATTATAATGGATTAAACAAACACCAAGTCTTATTTCAGAAGTTAGCAGGTATAAACATCCTCTGTGTGTAAAGAGTGCCAAAGAAGTAATTCTATGTCAACTTGATCACCAAGCAAGTGCCTAGGAATAGCAGATGTAAGCCGCCCTACAAAACCATGCCAATGGAAGACAAACTACCCAACAGTATTATGCCAAGGGAAGGCACAGATGGCTGGAGAGCAGCAGTTGTAGGTCTTTTTATAGCATTATCAGATGGTACATTTGACATTCCAACTGGCCTTGTGCCAGTGGCCAAGGTAGTTAGAGATGCCAACATGAGGATGCTCAGAAGGCACACTCCTCATCATGCCATCCAAGATAGGGCCAGAGAAGCAAACTTGGGTGGCTTTTATGCCACAATGAGCATAGCAAAACGATTATCTCTCATGTCATGATAATAATTGCTTTGGAGGGGCTACCTGAATTTTCAAACTCAGAATAATGTTCCAAAGACAGGAAGCTAGAAGCAGCATTTTGTGACCAAAGCAATAAACTTTCAAGCCACACAGATTCCACCCAGAGAAAAGATGAGCAGTGAAGAATCTAGAGCTGCTGCAGTAAACAAAGATGTATATTTTAAAAACAATCTCTAGCGTCCACAAAGTTTCAAGTACAGCTTACAGGTTACTTTTATATTTCCTACAAAATCAAAACATCAAAATAATGAAACTGGCACTGATAACTTGCACCCACACAACAGTGAAGTTTCATTCTTGGCTGTTCCTTATACGCAACAGAAAAACTTTGGATGCATTTAGTGATGACCTTTAGTCTCCTTTGGTCTCCTTTAGGTGACCATCACATTTTTTTAAGGGTAAAAGCTTCTTATAAGAATGGTGCTCAGTTTGGGATTCAGTTTTACTTTTTGGTAGGCAAGTCACAGGACATTGTGCTCTTGCTTAATACACCTGGTGGCAAACTTTTTTATTTGTTCCGTTTTTGTTTTATTGTTATAATTATTATATTATTACTTTGGCATTTGTAGTCTAGAATGGTCTCAAACTTGTTTCTCTTGTCTCTACCTCCCAAGACCTGGGATAAAAGGAGTGATCCACCAGCACGCTGAGCTATTTGCTCTGTTACTGATGAGTTATGATTGTTTGATTTACATAATATTTGCCAATTTTCTCCATAGCAGTTACTTGTTTTCCCTTTGTAACACACACCTATTATAATGCTTGAAGAAATACTTTGAGAACCTTTAAATAACTTGTTTCTGCTGAACCTTTCACTAGTTATAGAATACATTAGTAACGTTTGCCTTATACAGTTATAACCATGATATTTGCCAAACTATGACTTTCTAATTGAAGTGTTACATTTTCAATTAGATTTATTTACTTACTTACACATGTACCTGTATGGATTAATGGTCACTCCACACATTCTAATATATTGTGGTTCTCATAAAATTCATTTGAGATTTTTTTTTTCTAATTTCCTTTGTGATTCTTCTGAAATTCAGGAGATGTTTTAACAACTGTGATTTAATTTGCAAATACCCAGGAACTTCAGAGGTACAGCAGGTTACTGATTTATAACTCAATTTCTTTGGTTTCAAGTATTGTTTTTAAAAATGTTTCATGACTTATCATATGGCCCTATATATAGTTACTTTGATGAATAAGTGACATACAGTTGAAAATAATGTAAATTCTGCAGATTTCAAAAAATAAAGTTGAATTATGTGGCTTTCTAAACATCAAGAGTAGCTTTATAAATTTTAAATATTCATATATTTTTGCCTACTTTCTCTATGAATTATTAGATGTACCTTTTTTCAGTTTCTCAATTTTTATTTCAAATATTTGAAGCTCAGTTATCTTGTACACAACTGTTTGTTGTGTCTTTTTTGATAAACTTGTACCATTATAAATATTTATTGAGCAAGTGTTTTTGCAATCTTTTGAAATTATAGAGTTATGAATTCCAACTCTATAAATTTTTCCAAATGGTTGATATTCTAAATTTGTATTTCTGTTTCTAATGAGAATACCCAACTGGACATCTTGTTAGTCTTTTCTTTTCAAACCCATGGCTGCTGTGAAAGCCGTATCTCCGTAACTAATACCTGTGTTCACAATGACTTTGTAGTAGTCTTTCTCCATTAACATTTTTGTACATTTTTGCTTTTCATTTATTTAGATCACAATAATAAAGCATATCCTGAAATAAGTAAAGAATTACACATCAAGCATAACTACAACCTGCCTTGGGCCCAGTCTGATAACCTCTGACCTTTAAAAACAGCTAATGTTTACTTTTTAATGGGAAGGTATAAACATTTTTTTTTTGAATGCCGAGTGATTCTTTTCCTTTTGTCAAGGGGTTTATCACAGTAAATAAAGTGAAACCAGAACAGAGATTAAGGTGACCCACAGGCTTGAGGCAAAAGTCTGGTTCTTCTTGTTCTAAAGTTCCTTGCTCTTCCTCCACTCAGGTCATGGGTGACTCCTTGCATTTCGATTACTCTAGAAAATCCTGAACTCATTTCTTTTAAACACTAAGTTCGCTCTCCTAGTTCAAATTCCTGAATCAGTTTCTTGTGAAGAATCTCAATCCCACTGTCATCCTCACAGACAGATGGCTTTAGAACCTCACGCTTTCTGGTTTCTGAATCTTGCTGTTGACAAATTAGCCTCCTCTGGAGCTTGTTCTTCTGAGGGCTGGGACCAGGTCCAGAGTGTCTGCGTCCTCTACCACAAGCCCAGACACAGAGTTCGGCAGATGTAGGGATGAGTAAATGGGCTGTAGAAACATACAGACGGTCTACATCAGCTAACCATGTCTTTCTTAAACATAGATTCAAGTGACCTTGACCCTTCTGTGATGTTTGATGCATACGAATAATAAATGAAGACCACAGCTGAGCATTCGCCATGGGTTCAGAGATCTGATCTAATTCACTTACAGAAATGAAGAAAGTGGCTTGCCTCTGGCAATTATTAACTGTCTATACATCCTCAGGAAGGAGTGGGGCCTCGTGAACTTTCTCCTACTCCATGACAGGATCTTGACCTGTCATGATCTTCACAAATAACCACAGCTGATGAGTCCAGGAGTACCATGGCCACATCATGAGTGGAAGAGTACTCTACAGCACCCCCTCCTCTTGCTCTGTCTTCTATGATGTTCCCTGGGCCAGCCTTCCTTCCTTCCTTCCTTCCTTCCTTCCTTCCTTCCTTCCTTCCTTCCTTCCTTGAGTTGCTTTTGTTAGATATTGTTGCAGCACCAGGATAAGTAACTAAGACACTTGTGTCAAAAATATAATTGCTATTGAAATAAAAATTCCATTAATCGTTTGAAAAGTTGCCTGAACACAACTTAAAAAGGATGATAAAGAAGATGAAATTGCCTTAAAATAAAGCAGAAACTTCAGCAGTTGTCTAGTATGAGGAAGAACTCAGTAGACACCAATGACAGAATGAACCAACATATATATTACAAACACTTTAGAAGAAAATAAATGAAGATGGAGCAAGGCAGAGCTTTAACAGAGAGTGGGTGAGAATTTTATAGACGTGAAAAAGACAAATACTCAGATTGAAAGAAAACAGTCCAACAAAGAATCTAAAAAACTGTCTCTACTAGTCTTTCTTCATGTAGTCATTGGACAAATTTTGAGTTGCACATTCTAGGTTCTGTTTAGGTATTTGTAATATATACTCATTGAACAGATGAGGAGGCTTGTCTCAGAAGCTTGCATCCTAGCAAGGAAGGCACATAGTAAACTCTAAGCAAGTGTTAGTAAATTCTCTAGGTTGTCAGATGTGACAGGCAAAGGAAAGCCAAGCAGGGGTACAGGAGCTCGAGATCCAGGGAGTGGGGCTGAGCAAAGCATCAGATAGAAGGTTCAGCTAAGTGACCAACCTCAGCAAAGAGGTGACACACAACACCAGGTGTCAACCTACAAGAGATAAAAGCCAGACCTTCAAAGTGACAAGGGATAGAACTGTGGTGGCAACAGATTAAGCAATGCACCTGGGCTTGCTGTCTGGAGCACACTATGAAGCAGGTGCCATGCCCAATGATTTACAATGTGTTGTTGCTAACCCTTACAAGAAAGCTGCTCAGCCCCCAGGTACAGCTGAAGAAAATGGAGGTGAGAGACTCCCCAGGGCCACACAGCTGACAGGTTAGAGTCAGAAATGAAACTCTGATGTTCCAGACACATTTTTTAAATTCAAGTTAACATTTATGTTTGGGCTTAAAATTAAAATCTTGCTGCTTGTTTTACTTAACCTTTTCTGTTTTTAGATAGAATATTTTTAAATCTTTCAATTTTCTGTATTGAGTTTTGAAAGCATTACTATTAATACTATTACATTACTACCGAGTTTGAGCTAGAAGAACATCCTCTACTTGCTATAATAGGCACCTCTAACTTGTCACCACATATCTAGAACCTCAGCACTTTAGAGGAGTCTCCACTGTGCAGCAGCGTGACTCCATCTGCTCTTCCCATGTCAGCATCATTCATATCATTTTTACATATGTTAACACAATGTTTATGATATAACTTTTACTCTAAATACCCTTATTTAAAAGAAAAAGAATGTGGATTATTAAAAGCTAGCCACACACAAATCAACACATAAAACTATACATATTTGTTGGGTGCCACATTGCTATACTTATTTATATATAAGTATATATGTTTTCTAATATCGAAATGAGGATACATACCTCAAATATTTAAATTTCAATTAATGTGTCAAGTATGCTTTAAAGAATAGTAAAATGAAGAGAAAAAAACTATTATTTCATATGCTTCTCATTTCCAAAGCTTGGTGTTATCCAAGTTCTTGTTTAAACATTTTACCCATGCCTTTACTTATTTTTGCTACATCTGTTGCCTCTGGTTTATTTAACATTATCTTCACTTTACTTTCACCTATGGTTATTCTCACTGGACACAGTGTGTGTTCAGAGCTTTAATGTTTTTCAACACATTAAAAAGATGCCCATTATCTCTTGGCATGTACTTTCTAGTTAAGAGCAACTGTAATTCACATCAGCTACTGGTGTTTTTTTGCAGTTATGTTCAATTTCTGGGTAACAGCTTTTCTATTTGGGTATGCTATGTTGATAGGACATGCCTGGAAATTGCTTTCTTGTATCTGAGTTCACTAGGGTCTTTGAATCTGTAGGCCATGCTTTCATGAAGCTCCTACTAAAGACATGACTCCAATTCTGCAAGTCAAAATAAAAAATAATACGATAAAACAAAACCCATCATATCAAAGTTGGAGAAGCCAAACCAACAGAAAAATAAAAGAGCTCCAGGAACAGGCACAAGAATCAAACACCCACTCATTCATACACTCAGGGGTCCCATAAAAGTATGAAGTTGAAAACCAAAATATATGCAGAGGCTCATGTAGGCCATGTGAGTTCCCAGGAACTTCCTTCAGTTGACTTAGGGGCCTTGCTGTTCTGGTGTCCTCCATCCCCCTGTCTCCCCACTCCTCTGTCTCCTCTTCTGCAGACAGCTCCCATTTTTTAGTAAGAAATCCACTCAATCATTTTATTCATGAGGTTACTGTGGAACTAGAGCACTTGTTGCAGTGTGACTGTAATTGGTTTCCCTGTGAATATAAATCCAGGCAAAGACAACACATCGAGATTCATGTGAAATAAAACAAATATTTGTTCTATTTGTGAGAAAAGGAGTGTGTGTGTTGGGGGGTGGCGGACTACAAACTACAGGAGACATATATTCCGTCAGGTATGCAAAATCCAACAACAACAACAGCCAGAAAACCTGAAGCAACATTCCACTGAGACTCCTCCTAAGCTGACAACTTCTCAATAACGGAGAACAAGAGTAGTTAGACAGACGAATTGCCAGACAAAGATGCCAGAGCCCTGTGTAGTGAAAGGGATCAACGGCCACAAAGAAAACTCAAATGAACAGGTAGGGAACTAATTTGTAGACTAAAGAAGAAAGTTATGAAATTAATTGAGGATCTAGACAAGAAAATTACTAAACAAGATGAAATAACCACTAACTTGGAAAATTAAGGAAACAATCAGTAAAGAAATTCAGACACTAAAAAGGAGCCACACAGAAATTCTGGAAATGAAGTAATCAACCAATCAAAACAAACAAAAAACCAAACTAAAACAAAAATACACATAGAAGAAAGCATCATCAAGCATCAAGACCAAGCAGAAGTAAGTCATATTGTTTACAGGAAAATGGATATAGTTACATCAATTGAATTATGCTAATTTCAGAAAGACAAATTATGTTTTTTCTCATTTGCAGTTCCTAGATCTTATACAGATACATAAAGTCTTGGATATATGATATGAAAGTAGAACTAAAACTATGGAGACTTCAGGAAGCAGTGGAAAGTGGATGAAGAGTGAGTAGAATGTGAGGAGAAAGGGCTCAACATGCAGCATAAGCGTAGAGAATCTTAAAAATCCACTACAGGTGGGCACAGGTGGCAGAAGCCAATCAGACTTTGTGAACCTGCTACAATGAATGAATATGTGATGGAGAGATGGAAAAAAATAGAAAATCAGAGCGTAGGGTGCTGGTGTGCAGCCTCCTGGAGCTTATTCAGACATAGACTCATCCCCTGAACATGCCACCCAGCCACAGGACCACCATGGCTCTGGACAATAATGGAGGCCCGAGACAAGGAAAGGTTTACCTTCTGGATTGGGAGTACTCCAAGGGCCACTATGGTCCTCATTAGTGATGCCACCAGAGGTTATTTTGGTGTCTGTGGTCCATGCTGCTGTCCCAGGCTGAGATGAAACATGAGATCCATGTGGACATATGCAGTTTGTCCTGCTGCCTGCTGCCCTGGTACTGTCCTCAGGCTTTGCTGCCTAAGGAGCCATTTGGATGTGAGTGGGATGTGTTGCCACCTGAAGCCATATTGAAGCATGCAGGAGCTGAAGGCCATGAGTGGATCAGTGGTCCTGATATGGCAGGGGCTGTGCTGATGTCTGTGGCCCATGTTACCATCATAGGGCATGCAGAAGACCGTGGTCTGGGATGCCAACTGAAGCCATGTTGATATCCATGGCTACCAGAGAGCTGGTCCTGCCTCTGGCCTGTATAGTGTAGATGCAGGAGAGCTGGCCCTGACCCTCATAACTGACAGCACAGTGGCTCCAGCAATAGCTTGGGCACAGGAGACCTGGCCCTGCTCTCTGTTGGCCCATGCATAGTGGTGCAGTGGTGGCATGGGTAAGGGAGAAGACTCTCCTTCCCCTTGGGGGCTGGCTACTAGGAGTTTGACTATGGACAACACAAAATAGACTTTTTTCTTTTTCCTTTCTTTTTTCTTAGGGGTGGCATAGAGATCATAGAGAGAGGCAGACATGGGAGAACAGAGGTGAGCATTATGGGGTACATGAGTAAGATTCCTATTGGGAACAATAAAAGAAAAATTACAGAAATGTCAGTTGTACTAAGTTATTGATACAATTCTGTACAAGCTTCAATAATTTGTCCATGCAAAAACAGAAAAATGCATCCTAAAATTCATGTGCAATCCTAAAGAATCCTAGATACCTAAAACAACCAAAGCCAAAACTAATCATAAATATGCAACACAAAGAAAGCTGCATGATCCTGGCACAAAGGCAGAACTAGGAACAATAGAAGACAAAATAAAAAGTCCACAAAAAATATATGTCCATGTATAGTCAAAATTTTTCTGATGAAAATTCAAAAAAAAAAAAAAAGATGCTTTCTGGTGCTTACTCTCATGAAATGATTAGAAAGTCCATGGTTTCACTACTAATGACCTTGAACATTTTCTGAGTTTATGGTTTATTTATAATTTTTAGTTTTAGAATGCCTTGTTGTGATTTATGTTGGTCTTTAACTCTGATATTTACAATTCACTGGTTATTTACTTACATAACAGTTTATTAACTCTTTGTTATGAAGAATGCTGGGCCATCAACATGACTTACTGAAACTTTATACAGTCATTTCAAATGCTACCATTATTGTAGATTAATTCAAGTACAACAAATCTGCTTTCTATCTTAGGAGAACAGATTATGAAACAAAGCTGTCTTGAATGATTCTATCCTATCAAGTGAAACAATTTACAAACATAAATTTCAATGGTTGTCTGAAGCCCACCATTACTAATCTTACACACACAACACACACACATACACACACATACACACACACACAAACCCCTTATAATTAAATACTATACAAAGATTTGAGAAGTGAGTAATAAGAAAAACAGACTAGAAACTTGAGTTTCCAAGTCAGTACAATATGCCAGACACTTCAAGTATGTTAACCTATTTCATACTTAGGCAATTTATGCCTTGTTGCCGTGCTGCAGACAATACAGTGGAGACAAACAGGTTAGGTAAACTATGCAAACCCACACCACCAATAGCTGCGTTTGGAACTGAACCAACAGGCCTGAATATTACTTTTAAAAGGTCAATGTGAGGGCAGTGGTCCGAGGAGATGGACCTGATGACCCGCCTCTGCCACTTTAACCTTTACCCTGAAAGCTGGCTTACATCCTAGTTTGCACACTGCAGCCTCAGGTCTCCCTCTAAATGAGGAGTGGGCAAACAGTGGCAGGCAGCCACATGTCACTAAAGAAAAGATGCTTTTCTTTTTTTCTAGTTTAAAGCAGGGTGGGGGAAATCACAGAGTTGTTTGTTTCTTTTTTTAATACAACACTTGAAAATGTTATTATATTAATATTGTTGTAAATGAACCTTTACAGGAACACACTCACTGTACACGGCTGTGGCTCCTTCACTCTATGGTGGCAGTCTAAGGCTTGCAAAGGGAAATACTTACAACCTAGTATTCTCCAGAAAGGGCTCACACAGCTGTAAATTCTAGCCAGCCTCCAGCTTACACTTAAGGCCTCTCTAGTCTCAGTTGTCTATTTTCCATCACCAGGGTCGTGACATGCTGTACACCTTTGTCTGCTTACCACCAACAAATGGCACAGAAAAAGCACCATTTTAGATCACCTCATCCTTTTTGCTTTTTGTTATTGCTTTATTTATTTATTTATTTATTTATTACTTATTTATTTATTAGATAGTCTCACATAGCCCAGATTGGCCTCCAAATTGCTTTGCAAACCAAGGATGAGTTTGACCTCTGGTCCCCTGCCTCTAGCCCACAGGTGCTAGCATGACATGTCTATGCCACCACACCTAGTTTATGAGTGGTGGACATCAAATTCAGGACCTTGTGCATGCTTGGTAAACACTTTAGCAACTGAGCTATGCTCCTCCCCAGAGATACTTCTTCTTTTTCTTCTTCTTCTTTTTTTTTTTTTTTTGTGGTCTCTTTGGTATTATTTTTAATCTTTAAGGAAGAGATGGCTTAAAGATAATAAATCCTTTGCAAGTAGAGATAATCCTGCTTACTTTATAAACTTTCATTTTTCAAAAGAGGTAATATTTCTTAGAATATAGTCTATGAACCTCCGGCCAGATGAAATTTAAACAGTAAGAACCAATCTATAAGAAAACATGATAAGTTCTTTTAGATAACTTCAACATCAAGTCTCAAATGTACATAGTACTTTCATAAACTTAAACGGAGCTCTGAGGCCTCAACACTCTTTATTTTGAGATCTCTTAAAATAGACCTTGGCTAAAGGCAGTGTCTTAGAGGAGGAGCGAAGGTTCGGCACTCTAAATAATGTCTGTACTTTTCCAAATCGGAAAGTCTAGTCATCCTCTTCTCTTATTTTAACCCATCAAGTAGAAAATCTTTGTGGATTAAGGAGATTTGAACAAACACAAAGATTTTCTCTAAATTGGTACTGGGTTAAACAGATTAAAATGCTGAAACAAATATGAAAATACTTTAGAAGGTGCTTTGATAATTATATTTATTAATTAATAATGCAGTAAATTACAGAATATAATATTCTCAGAAAAAAAGTTTTGCCTAGCAAAAAACATTACAATTCTAATCATACTTCTTACATGGCCAAATCAAAAAAAGGGTGATGGACTATAAGCATAAAATAAGAAATACGGATGTATGCCTTTAATCCCAGCACTTGGGTGGGTCTCCAGAGTGACTTTCAGGTCTGTCAGGGCTACATACCGAGAACCTGCTGGAGGAAGAGGAGGAAGAGTGGGAAAGAGTGGAGGAACGGGAGAGGAAGGAGAGAGAGGAGGGCCATATCCCTTTACTGGAATAACAAGAGGGAGAAGAAGGTCAGTAAGATCATAATTAAAGCTCAGCCAATGTGGGGACTGCAGGACACAGTCTGATAAAATAGTAACCCTTTCTCACTATACTAACATGCCAGTCTAAGTAGAGAGCAAAATGAAGATGGCAAATATAATGTTTATTCTCTTGAAAACAACTACTACTTTTTCATGATTAAAGTGTGTACAACTGATTTGAGAATATTCAAGTTAAAACTTGTGATCTGTGATTTAGAATTTTAATACCAAAATTAATGGAAACACAGATGACCAAATGTGATGAACTCTATACATAGGAAGAACAACGCTTCATGACAGTGTCTTCACAGTGCACACAACCAGTAAAAACCTTTGTCTTACTGTTTCCTTGATAACAATGGAATTGCTGCTTTGTTCATCAGATCTCACTGGGATGAAAGTTCTCATAAGATAAGAGCCCAGAGTGGGGAGGAGCAGATGGGAGGGTTGGAGAGAGGAAGGGGAAGAGAGATGCATTGTAATTAAATTACATTCTCAAAAACAAATAGCCAGGAACCTGACAGTGAGCACAGACTCGGTCTGTAAGAAGCTGGATAATTTCACTGGGCAAGTGACAAACAGCAGAACAAGCGTGTGGTGGACTCACTCACACCTGGACATTCACTATGCTCTTTAATCATGACAAAGCAGCTGGAAAGCACTCATAATCTCTTCTCACTGAAACCTGATAGTCCAACAATGTGGTCATATCTTGGGGACACACTTCCCCATTTCTGGCTTCTGTAGCTGCAGGCTTGCTCAGAGCATGGATTAGAAAGACATTTAAACTTAATAGATGGGAAAGTGTCAATCCTGTATATCAAGGTTCATGGGGAGAAAAGTTCAAGAATCATAAATGCTTTAAAAAACATAAAAGATCCTTTGGTCCTGGCAAGGAAAATATCAACAAGTTAAAAGATACTAGATAGCTATTGACCAGCTTCCTGAAGGCAATGCTGCAAGCCAGGGTGGAATAATGCCCTCCCTCCATGTGTCTAAGGCTGCAAATGACACTAATCCTTTTTAATGGTCACAAAAGCTGACAACTTACTCAGCCTTAGAACTGAAGGCACAAAAATCATTCCTGGGAATGACTTACCATGAACAGGTCACGAGCTGCAATGTCAACAGCTAGAAGAAAGGCCTTTTCAAACCTCCTGTACCTGTGATGAGGGAGAAGAGTATTAGTTGTGGACAAAGCTATGTAAAAAGGAAAGTGGTTGGTTTTATATATTATATGGTATTGTTTGCATTCTTCTGATGGGGAAAATACCTTCTAAAAGAAAGGGTCTGGCCCACTAAGATCCTCCAGGACATGATGCGATTTTACACTGTGGAGGAGCTAAGCACAGAGGCCTTGGGGACCATGAGTGTGACTTCTGGATGAGTGGGACTCAAAGGAGGTATTGGCAAATCTGGGGGGATATAAACTTAGAAATCCTCCTAATTTTCACTTTATTGGGGTTTTTAAAGAGAAACTTATAGGATATAAAGAATGTAGCTGATACATTATATAACTGCACCTCTGCTTATTAGATGAAATTTAAGAAATCAAATCTCAGGTTATTATAAAATCTCACATTTGTAAGTTTGAAATACTCTCAGCTAACTTAAAAGAATACAAATCATTTCTAATTTTTAAAATACATTACTTTGTACTCTTTTCCAAGACCATATTTCTTGTAAATTTCTCTCTCTCTCTTTGTTTTTTTCTGTGTAGCCCTGGCTGTCCTGGAACTCACTCTGTAGACCAGACTGGCATGGAACTCAGAATCGCCTGCCTCTGCCTCTGAAGAGTTGGGAGTAAGGGTGTGCCCCCCACCACTTGGCTAGAATATTCTTTACTAAAGTTTTATTGTAGGCTAAGACATAAGAAAACAAATTTGAGTTTAAGCTTGTTACAAAATAACAAAAGTTTAAGAGCTCAGGAGAAAACTTCATTGTAAACACACTTCAAACAGGTTTTGGGCACCAAAACTTGTCTTCTTTTGTCTGAATGCAGATTGTATTGACAGAATTCATCAGTTTTCCTGATCTTCAAATCAGCTTGTAAACTGGTCCCCACTCTAAATTTTATATTGCAAAATGCAGTGGGAGAAACCATCATGACATTTTAAGTTTAAAAAATAAGTACGAAGGTTGATAGTATACAATCATACAAGGTAATGTGGGCTATGTCGCCGTTGATAGTATACAATTCATCTACAAGGTAACTGTGGGCTATAGGTCGCCGGCCAACTTTGTTTGTTTTGTGGAAAGGGAATTTATCCTAACAGGAGGCATACTGTCTCATTAAGTATACAAGGAGAACAGAAGGCATTGCTTGGCAGGGGGTGGGTCATAAACCATCAAGCAGCAAGTGTTTGTCTATGCCCTTGCCCTCCTGCACTGCACTGCAGTGCCCACTATGCTACAGGGCTGATTCCCATAACATTCCAGCAGGAGCAGCAATCCATTTCACATGATCAGACTCAAAGTCTGACTGTGAGACAATCTAACTATATAAACAGTGCCCACTGAAATCATTGGCCTTACTTCTTCTCTCTCCTTCACTCTGCTGTCCATTTCTGTAGCCTGACTTCTTTCTCTGTCTCCCTTAGAAGTTGATATTCTATGGTCTTTTAGTTCTATCCTTAGTCCAGTCTCAATAATCATGTCAATGACTCAAAATTTACAACTCTAAGCTCCACTGCTCTTCTAATAGTCACATTATTTATTTCTAGATTGTGTGCCTACACTACCACCACCAGTTCCAAGGTTCTTTAAACTCTATCACTAATGGCTTAAATATAATTTAAATGAGGTCAGATTCTTCAGTCAGCAAGTTACAAATCATCTAAAACAGTCTAAACTTTCACATGAACGTTCAGACCTACCACTCACTAGCTCTGGAGCTGTGTTACAGAACCCAACAAAACAGCTGTGCTTATGGTGTATCCTTAGACCTGAGGTACTGCATTTTCTTCTCTAAGCCCATGCATCTCTTATTCTCTTGTTCTAGTTTCATTCTGTTGCTGTGATGAAACGTTCTGACCCAAAGCAACTTAAGGAGGTAAGAGTTTATTTGGCTTATGACCCCCAGGTCACCAACCATCACAGACAACAGTTGGGAGAGAAACTCAAAGGAGAAATAGAAAGGTGGGAATTCTGCAGACTGGCTTCTGTTTAGTTAGGTTTTTTTTTTTTTTTTTAAATATGGCTGAGAAGCACCTGCCTGAGGAACGATGCTATGCAGAGGAGCTTGGGCCCTTTTGCATTAATCAGTAAGAGAATCCCTCAGACGGTCCAAGCTGACCTCTGCAGCTCTTCGCTGAAGGCACCTCCTCTCAGGACTCCAGGCTGTGTCAAGCTGACACCTGGAGCTCTTCAGGCCTTCCTCTTCTTTATTCCACTTACTCCTTTAACTGTCTCTTCCTCCTTGCCCTGAACACTTCTTTTCTTTACTCCCCTTCCTCCCTCCCTTATGTTCAACATCTCAGCACTACTTCCATGTGTCTGAATCTTAGAAAAACCCAAACAAATCAATTTGGCTCCTACATCTACATTTAAACATCCACAATGTCAATAAATGGCCTTCCAAATTTCTCTTGCATATGAAGTAGTTTCTTTGTCTCACTTGCATTTCCAAGGAAACTTCACAAATATTTAAAAAGTAATGTTTAAACAATCCAATTAGAAGATAGGTAAAAACATTTAAGAGACATTTCAATTCAGACTATACAGACAGAAAACAAACACGTGAAAAAAAACAAGCTCCATCAATATCATTTAGCCACAAGGAAAATGCAAACAAAAGCCTCAATGAGCTACAAGTTCATAACTATTACTACAGCTAAAATGGAAGATAATTGTGGGAAAGCGATCTCTCAATGTGCAAAGCAACACAGCTGGTGTCACTGTGAAAAACATGGCGGAGGGTCGGCCTGCACCACTGAGACTCTCCACCAAACCCACAGGCTCTGTCTTTTAAGAGGCTCAAACTGGAAGCAAACAATATGTCCCTTGATAGAAAATTCTCTGATTGGAAAAAATTACACATTTAAAAGCATTTCTTTCAGAGGAAGACTGGAAGGTTTTGTGCATAGGGGAAAAACAACATTCGTTAAAACACTTAAAAATCAAATCTTTCTCCAACAAAGCAAATGAAAATAGACCTCAGTTCTGAATGAGAACAAGACAAATAATGGAAGACAATCCTAGAGCGACATTACTCACTGTACTCACAGAAGATGAAACACGGTCAGTCTAGACTGTTAGGGAACACCAGCCAGTGTTTTCATGTTCAACAAAAGCAAATCAAGAAAATTACTTTTTATCCCTTCCACAAACTCTGTTGAGTTTTTTTTTTTTTTTTTTTTAATTCTCAGAACTCTTCCAGTTTTTCCAACATAAAAACTACTTAAATTGCCACCACACCTTATTCCAAACAGCAGATTCCCTCAAACACCCAGAAAGGCCATCCTTTTTTTCCTCACAAGGCAAGCTTCCTGGGTCCTCATCTCTTCTCCTCAGCTGCTTCTCAATAGCCAGTATTTATCTCTGCACGCACACACACAGATGGCCTGTACTCAGCAAAGTGCTTCAGGCTAAAGCAGATGTTTATTTTAAAATGCTGATAGCAACTCGTGGCACTTGTCTCTCACTTCCTTTGCTCCTACCTCAGTGTGCTATATCCCATCCTTTTTCAATAATTCTCGGCAGCTTTTCTTCCATCCCAGCAGGAGGTCTTTCACTCAGGTGATCATTTAAGTTACCATGAAAGCCTCATTCTACTGAGAAGAACCAGCTAGGCTGACTGACTAATCAGTGCAGTCGGCTCAGTCATGGCTCTTACTAAAAACATCTGAACTACATTCAAATGATAAGCATCAATCATCCAGATGCCACAGAACATAGTAAATCAATTAAATATAGATCTATCCTGTAGGTCTTAGTGAAGTGTTTTCATGACAGGACAAAATGGAGGGAAGGAAAAGAATAATCTGGGTTAAAATTAAAGTAACTTTAATCACCTAGACATGTAGCCATAAAATACTAAATCTTTTCAAGGGTAATTATACAAGAATTACAGAAAATAAAACAAAGTGCATAAAATTAATAGATGGGCAAAAATAGGTGAGAATAAGTCAGAAAAATTTATATACAGTGAACTAAGTAACACTGCGGTCAACATAGCTACTGAATACCTCATGCATAACCTTGAATATCCATGATACAGCCCAGTTGGCCCAGGTCAGCATCAAACTTACAGAGATGCACCTGCTTCTGTTTGACTAGTGCTGGGATTAAAGGTGTGTGCTACCACTGGCCATGAATAGTATTTACAAAACAAAGAGAAAGTCAAGGAACACTTAATTTTACTTGAAAATATTTTATAGGAATAACCTATAATACATGTTTTTTTTTCCAAATACCCACTTGACTACATTGTTTTCTACAAGATCCGCCTGAAGACATTATAAAAAATATTCAGCTTTTAACTATATTACTTTCTGGAAGACAGGGACTTTCGGTAGCTAACACTGAAGTCACAGCAACGCCTGTTTCAGCCTCCCAAGCCCAGATCACAGCCACAGAGGCAGCTTCTGATTACATCACTCATGGGCATCTGCTCCCTGTTCTCAAGTGCTGACTTTCTCTATTCTCTTTCCAATTGTAATTACATATTGCATTCTTACATTAACAAGATAGTTTCTAGAGCTAACATCCTTCCTCTCTCTCTGTTTTATTTCTGAATATTTCCTTGTGGGGGTACAAGATTACTTCCATGTTTGTGGTTCTGAATTGTTTGATTTCTGATTTCTGTTTTATGAACACAAATCACATTCACAAAAGAGTTGATTACTTTGTCCATTTCAAAACTCATCTAAATAACTAGACATATTCACATTCAGATGTTGATAGTAATTATTTTCACTTAGATTTTTTAATTTTAAAGTTTTAAAAATGAAAAATAACACTAAAATTGCAAGCTAACCATAATCTTAGCAATTTTCATGTAATTAGGATACCAAACTGGAAGATATACCTAGAAGAAGCCTAGTTTTTGAGTCACTGGACCATAGCTTTTAACAAAAGTGGTTTAATTTGTAAGATCAAAACTTTGGTTCTCATGGCAATTCATAAATACACTGTTTATTATGTTTCTCTGATTTTTTTAACTTAAATGTTCCATTCCCAATAAAATATCTTTTTTAGTTACTTTTCTTAGTGCTGTGACAAAGTATCTGGCAATGCCTGAGGGAAGACAGGGTTTATTCCGGCTAAGTTTTAAAGGGATCCAGACCATTATGGTTGGGAAGCAGGTGAGGTGTGGCCACCCTGCATCCACAGTCTGGAAGCAGCCAGCATGGAGTGGTGCTGCCCACATTCAGGCCAGGTCTTTCCTCCTCAGCCTCACCTCTCTGGAGAAGGCCATCTCAGCATGCCCAGAGGCACGTTTCCAGGTGACTCTAAATCCAGTCAACTCAACAATGAAGATTAACCATCACAGCGGCACCTTCCAAGAATGTAACGGAGGCGTATTATTAGAAAACCTGTCGATAAAACTGAACTATTCTTACAGAACAGGGACACTGGAAGATTAAAATTTATAGATTTAAAGACTTAGAAAACATTCAGTGAGAGAGAATTATGATTGGCATTCCAGGGAGACAGAAATGCATAAAAACACAGCAGCATGTACAACAACAGTGGCACCACACTGAACTACAGAAGGGTAGCATTTTCTCACCGAAGTAACAAATACAATGAAGGATCCTTAACATAATTATTCACTACACAAGAATCACAGTTTGATTGCATGATGCAGGAGCAGGATGATTATCCATAGACAACTCAATGCCCACCACTGAAGACAAAATCAGCTGCAAAATTATTAGAAATAAATTTTAAATTTCCAAAAGAGTCCTACACTATAAAACTAACAATAGTTACTTACATACCAAGAATCACCATTATTAAGTTTAATTAGAAGAAAAAACAGCAGTATTGGCAAGAAATAAAAAAAATAAATATAATATTTAGAAGGAAACTAAACAAGATATATATCTGCAAAAAACAAACAAACAAAATCTACACAGTACAAGTTGAATAAATGAAGGAAACTTGTTTTTCTTAACAGAAGACTGACACATTACATACATACCAGTTTTTCACAAAATCAACACACAAATTCACAATATTCTAATCAAAATCTTTCAGAGACTTGTTTAAAGCAATACTAGAGTTTATATGAAAACTTTAAACTCATGGTATAGGAATATTCTGAAAAGTTCTTTGTATCACATCTAAACTTAGAGATGAAGCCAGGTCCAGAGGACAGCCCTATAGTTCAGATCACTGAGCCTGGTTCTAAAACTAGCCCAGGCAGCATGGCAAGTCCCCACCTGTATTATTTCACCTTTCAATCGCTGTGATAAAACACTACTCAAAAACCACTAAGGGGAGGAAACGGTTTATTTCAGCTTGTACTTATTAGTCCACAACTGAGGGAAGCCAAGGTGGGCACTCAAGGGAAGAATGCACATACAAACACACACACACACACACACACACACACACACACACACTCATACACAAAAACAGCCTCAAAAACAGTAAATGACTTCAGATTTACTATTGTTTTGTTAAGAAAACTAGAAATTTGGATTGTCTGTGATATGTCAAGTTTGTGGGCATGCATGCACATGAGTTCACAGATCTACCAGATGAATTCAACTTTGTGACTGCTGTCAAAAGCTGTCTCATAATTTTAAGTGTGGAATAAAAATGAGCTCAGATGTCATTGAATCTTATGAACATGTTATTAGATAACTGACTATGTTATTTATTATGCTAAGTTATTTTCAGAGTACTGGAAGAATAAAATGTGAGACATAAAGTCATAGAGATGACTGAAATAAATAGGTTACTGATTATAGAGAATTTCTATAATCCTAGGATGATGTATATAGCAAACAAGAGATAACAAACACAGTAACACACAAAATATGCACTGAATTGAAATAAATATCAAGTAGGTTTTAAAAATATTTGTAATATATGAAAGATATAAAAAAAACTAAGAAGAAAAACATAAAGATTCTATAGCAGGAGTGGGGATAAGGAAGGGGCTAGAGGGGAGGAAATTAGTAGAGGATTTGATTACTTCCTTTTATAAAATGTAAGAATAAAATATAAAAAACAAAAGAGATAAATATTCCAATAGAGTGAACAGAGAATTCACAAAATAAGCAAGAGTGGATCAGTGAGTTTACACAGGATCTACACATATGCACTAAAATCATGAACAAGATGGAACGCTCATAGCAATATTAGAAGCAATAGCCCCAAACAAGAAGATACGAGAGATGAGTGAGGAAACACCCTATTCCTGCATGTCCCTGTCCAAAGATCCATCGATGAGCTCAACCTGAACTCAAGGAGGATTTCAGGTGTCTAGATAAAGGCTAACACTCCTCAGGAACTTGTGAAGCTGGGTTCCCTCTACTAAGAGGAGCCACTTCCTTTACCGCTGGCAGAAGGGACTTATGTAGCTGTGGTGCTTATCAACCCATCATCTGGCCTCCTCTAGGCTCCCTCAATAGCACAAGCACCTGTTACACATTTCAGAGTCTGTGCTAGCATCCTACCCCTTCTTATGTCTAGCTCACAGGCTTCTTCCTTGTGGCTACTCATACTCCTTCTAACCATGATACTTTTTGCTATAATTTCTCTATACTTTGCTCCTGCTTTTAAAAAAAATGAATGAACGAATATGAATAATGATGCCTAGCCACCAGGTTAAGAGTTAAGAATGGAACTGTCATTTATATCTGCTTGGAGAGGGAAAATCCGTTTTCTCCCATGGGGTAACACTGGGTGCACCAACCACTCCAGGCTCAGGAATAGTTGACCAACATATACTTGCCTTCACAGTTTTTTGGTTGTGTTTTTATTTGGTTACAGTTTGGTGGGTTTTGTTTTGTTTTCTTAGTTTGGGGGAGTTTGTCATCATATTGGACTTTTGTTTGTTTGTTGAGAAAGAACTTAAAGTTGAGTAGGTAGAGGAAGGATCTTGAGAACTTGGAGAAGGGGAGGAATAAGATCAAAATACACTTAAAACTAGAATTGCTTTAAGTGATTAAACATAAAAATATACTATAAGTTTCTAAACATTTAGCCTATCAGCTGGTTCACTCACAGATGCTACAAGTATATGTGCTGTTTTGTGGGATCTAGAACTACCATGGGTGTAAACTGAAGGCTGACTTTCCTGCTAGATGTAGCATTTGCCATTTGATGATTACCAATATTGCTTATCAAAGACCTTTTTGCTAAATGAAAACATAAATTTCATGCACTGGTTTGTGGTGATACATGTTTTAAATAAATACTGGAAAGGAAAAAAAGGCACTTTCTGAGAAAAACTGGTTAAAGATTTAAGAACTGCAATAGCATCTGTTAGCAAAAGTCTGAAGACGTTCTAGATGAAAAGAACAGAACCTGGAAGAATCTTCAGAGGACTAACATTGAGTGAAAAAAAAAAAATCTCCAAAGGTTATGTACTATATAATTCCATTTGTGTAACACTCTGTCAGTAAGTACATGTGGTTATGAAAAGACGCAAGAAGGACCAGAAGTAGATAAAGGCACCAGCCACCAAGCTTGATGGGTTCAATCCCCAGGACCCACAGGAACAAGGGGAGAACTGACTCTGACATGCACGCACGTACGTACACATCCAAATGCAAATTTTAATAGTAAAACAGTAGGTGCAGATACCCTACTTGTGTGTTGACTGCATTAACATTAGGACGGCATGTGTCAGATGGGGGTATATTTTTGGAAGGTAAGACCACTGGGGTGAATAGGGCAAGGGGCACAAGAATCTCTCTGTATTATTTCTTATATTTAAAATTTGGGTCCATGATTTCCTTAAAATTTAGTTTAATTTATAAACACTGGCTCTGTTGTAACTTTGAGGGTTGCCACTATTCAAAATTTAACTTCTAGCCAGGTACACCAAGAGCTTTTGGGAACTTTCTTACAGTATTGGAGGCTTTTTATTCCCTGCTTGTCACTTTCCTCCCCTCCTGCTGCAGAAGCTCAGCATGACCAATGTGGACTCAACTTCCTGCTGTGATAGCACACCTAGGCTGGGCTCATCTCTGCTGTGTTTGGTGTGTCCAAATCACCTCCTGGGGTCTGGAAAGATGACTCAGTGACTAGAAACACCTTTTGCTTTTCCAGAGGACCTGGGTTCAATTCCCAGCACCCACAAGGTGGCTCACAACTATCTGCAACTTCAGTTTCAGGGAATCTGATTCCCTCTTCTGACCTCCATAGGCATGAGGCACACAAGTGCTACACAGATATGCATGCAGGGAAAGGCTCATATATATTAAATAAAAATAAATCTTTAAAAACTAATTATCTTCCCATTACTGTATGTTCTCTCAACTTCTTAGACTTAGGATCAATTCCAGTGACTTTTAGTTCTGAAGTGATTAACTGCATATTACAAATAACATTTCTCTCAGTTTCACGAGGCACTCAGAAGACATGCTCCCAACAACTGTAGATCTCTGCTTCTGTTTGTTCATAACAGGGTTTTGCAAACTTTCTCTGTAAAGGGTCAGATAGTAAATACACATTGAGGGGTACACAACCCTGCCACAACTATAGCTTGAAAGCAGGCATAGATGTTATAGAAACAAGTGGGCTTGGCTGCATTCCAATGGAATTATATTTACAAAACCAGGAGGCAAGTTATAGTTAGCTGACTCCTGCTTTATATAATCAGCCTTGGCATCTGTAGTCAAGAACATGCAGTGACTTGAAATGGGGAAATACCTATTTAAACTGGGCTGTTGAAAGCATTAACAAACAGCCAACTAGCACAAATTTGAATTCAGTACCTCATGAGTACTGTGGGGAATGATTTTCTGGGGGAAAGTGTGGGCCTACTGAGTTCTCCCTGGCATGGACGGTCTACTCAGAGTCAAGAGCTGAGTCTCAGGGGACGTCACAGGGGAAGGGAAGATGTTGATTATGAATTTTCATGATCTGTTATACCATGTGGCAAGCACAGTTGACAACAATGTACTACATCTTTCTAATATGCTAAAATGTAGACGTCCTCCCTATAAAAAAAATAATAAATTGATGAGATGACAGATATGCTAATTAACTTACCCAATTTTCACTGTTCTCTATAAATATACAGAAGAGAATTAAAATAAATGTCAAAAGTTTCAAAAAAAACCAACTGTAACATATGAAGAGTACACTAGGGCCTAAAATCATAATCTTTTCACCTCTTAGGACTGCCTTCCTTTGGGTAACGATTATTTCTTCCTAAAGGAAAGAGTAAACACAGATTAACATCTTTATGTCTTTAAGAAGTTCTGACTACAGGTCTGCTGAGAGAAAACGGCTTCAGGCAGACAGTAGGCAGCATCTGCTCAGCCATGGCTCAATTCTGAGGAGCACCCTTGAGTGACCTAAGATCCTCAGTTGCCTGACACTGCCATCAATAAGTTTCATCATGACAAGTTTATACTTAACGTGCAGGATGACTATGGTTCTGAATGTTAGAACTAGCAGACTGCACTGCTCTGACTAAGTCTGAAGGCACACTGACTGTTGGCATACACTCTTCCTAACTTATTACTGACATCTCCGTAACTGTCCACTTGGACTTGGGAAACCTAGACCTCACTACGTCGGAAAAAGCTTATCTTAGAGAACTTATGTTCAATATTACAGATTCAAATGAGCCTGAATGCAAAAAGATTGTGAAGTTTCAGAGACCAGAGGAGCCACAAAATAAAAAGAAATTGTTTTACTATTAATAGTTGAATAGCCTAAAGATTTTTAAATTTTAATTTTATTCATTTTCTGTGTAAGTATTTTGCCTGCATGCATGTCTATATGCCACACACATGCTTGATTCCTGCACAGGTCAGAGGACACTGAATCCTCTGGAACTGGAGTTAGCAGTAAGTGCTGGGAATGGAACCTGGGCCTCTGCAAAAACACCCAGGTACTCTTAAGCAGCACGCCATGTCTGCAGCCCTTAACTGTTTGTTTGTTTAGGTGTGTGTCTGCTTTCATTTAAACATTATGGTTTCCAAATACCACACTGAGCAGAGGAGCAGCACAGGAGAGACTCGCAGGCTTCACTTCAGTAGTCGTGTGCTAAGGATTTATAAAAAGAATTATCTTATTTTTGTGCATATGTTTCTGTCTGTGTGCATGCCTGTGCTCATGGATGTCAGGAGAAGGCATCAGATCCCACAGGTTAGGGGTGGCCATGGGGCACCTGATGTGGGTGCTGATACCTGTGTGGTTTTCACCACTGTGCTGTCTGTCATGCCCCATGTGCTGTTTTTGTTCGTTGTTGCTGCTGCTTTGAAAAATACCAAAAAGGAAACAAAAGGAAATAAGATTATTTTGATTCAAAATGCATGGTTGGTTGGCTCTTTCTTCTTCCTTAACTACTAGCACAGGTGCTGACTCCACCACCAGAAATATGCCCCATGTTCTATTACAAACGTAACAGCAAGGTTGACAGAATAGACACGGGCCATTCAGCTCTAGCACCATGTTATAAGTGCTACCATACGTCTAGCCACATATTTCTAACTATTTACATCAATTCATTTTAATTTTTCATGTGGAATTGTAAAGGAAAACAAACATATTCTTACAATCCTCTACAAAAATGTAACAAATATTATATCTCTATTTCTAGGCAATAAATTCCTCCTGCTCAAAACTTAGCTTACTGTTTTACAAGCATTTCAAAAGCGTCTGCCTTTATGTTACTACATATTAATACTGCCATATCAGAACACAGTAGCCTTATATTTGAAGAGAAAATTAATTACAGAAATCGTTAACTCTACGAATCATTCTGCTCCCACATTAATGAACTAGCTTCACATGGGGCTCGCTAGAGTGAAATGTTTGCTTTCATTTCATCAGCATTCACTTGCTCCTGTCCCAGTTTCTATTTGTTTATGATGAAAAGCTCTTGTTTGGTAATGGCTCCCTGCTAAGTGCTCTGGAGACTGTTCAATCTCGCAGAGGTGAAAGGTGAATAACTACTTTCTAAGCATATTTCAGACAAAGCTGCACTTGCTGTTTGTAGGTGTTCTGTGCTGCTTAACAGTTTTTATAAATCAGACTATTATGTCTTTAATTTTATTAAAACACCTTATTGAATGATTTATACTAAAATGGACATTTCTTCTTAAAACTCAGCAATTGTGAATACATGCAAAGAGTTCTCAAGAAAGATATGAGAAATTAGCCTTACAGTTTAGCTGTTTAAACTTGGAGAAAGGCCAAGAGACACAGAAAGATGGCTGGAGAACTGCTCTCCAGCAAGAACAAAATCAGAATTGTATACAAACATTTGTTTTAACATAGACACTCTCTTGTTAGCGCAAAGTCAGCGTGTGACCTCAGACCCTGTGCACTGGATCTGCAAGGAGAGCACAGCACTCCCTCACCACCCGAATCCCACCGGAGTGACTTGGGCTAACTCTAATTGCCAGGAGGCTCCTTTCTTCTTCCTCAATTTAAAAATCCCCGAACATTGCCTTAATTCTATAATGAGTTTTCAGAGAGTATGAAAATAATGAATAGCTAAACCAGGAGACTCAATGCAATCCTACCACCTCTCTGTCTTCTTTCTTCCTTTCTTTCTTTCCCTCCTTCCTTCTTTCTTTTTCTCTCTCTCTCTTTCTCTCTCTCTCTCTCTCTCTCTCTCTCTTTCTCTCTTTCTCTCTTTCTTTCTTAAGACATTTGACCAGTTTCATCTCTCCTAGATAAAATTTCTCTGTAGCATATTAAACAAAAGGATGTTTCCAATTTAGGCTATCTCATTCGGTTTCTACTAACATATATTTCTTTCACAATACCGTGTGCAGCTACTACTGAAAGAGAAACTAGTAAACTCATTGTAACTGAAAGCATCCGAAACAGAAACATCAGTCAACATTCCCCAAGGGACATGTCACATGACCAAGCATCTGTCAGCTTTCCCCAAGGGACATGTCACATGATCAAACATCAGTCAGCATTCCCCAAGGGAAACGTCTCACAGGACCAAACAGAAAAATCTGAATGTAATACTGATGACAGCAACAGTCACCCATCACAGAACACCCAATTTAAAACAACACTGGGGAAAAATTCACATTCATACAAGATAGCTTCTTAGGCCAGAGGTTGTGAAAATATAAATAATTGCATTAAAGTCAGAGACCAAAACCATAGTGAGGCTACAACACAGAACACTTTCAAGTTCTTATTCATGTTGAGCTTTTTGAGCTCTTTAGGTAAGTGATTAACTCATCAATTTTCCCTAGAAACAGGAAAAACAAATAGGAATTAAAACAAAGAGCAAGGCCCTATGTTCAAGCACATGTGACTTTAACCCCAATATTTTTAGGATATGGTTGTGCATGCTGCTACATTTGAGATGAGGAAAGACTCTCTTGAAATATGCTAACACCATTCAGATAAAAAGGCAAGATTCAATTACAGATAATAACTCTTGCAATATATTAACATTTCCTGGTTTCCAAAATATGATTTTTCTAAAGGCCTCACTGCTGTGTAGAGTTCAAAGTACCACCTTATATAGAGATAAAAGTAATTATGGAGCACAAATGTCTGTATAACAGTATATCTCTTCAAGTCTTGACCAATCTTAGCATACCACCCCCTCCTCTTTTGGGACAGTTGAATATCTATCATCAGCCTATTCTTATATTAATAACAATTCACAATTATTTTGGAAGGTAGTATCTGAAAACTATACAACCAGTTTTAGTGAGTGGTCTTTAGGAAAGAGTAAAGAGCTGTAGAAACCAGCCCAAGATCACTTGTTATTCACTTAAGTAAACTGCTGATCATCTCAGCCCGAGTTTATTACTTCATGACATAATACTCCCTTTACAAAGTTGTTCTGATAAAAAAAAAATAAGAGAATATATATTAAAGTCCTTGAAAGTATTACACAGTACTATAGCAAGTACATTTTTAGTAAAATTAAAACTAAAATCAATTCCTTCATGAAATCCTTCTTTTTGTAAACAGAATTCAAAATTCTATTATAAAACATTATATATACAGAATACAGTAAGTGTATATATATACAACTGAAAGAGAAATAGTTTTTATTAGACCCTAGTATATACCACTCATCTTAAGAAACAAAACCTGTGTATGTGGGGAGCCAGGTCACCTGCACACTATCACATTTCTTTTCAATCCACAACATACTTTCAGACTAACCATTTACCTGATTTTAATACTAGTTATCACAGCATTTGTGTGTCCCTAGTCTTTCTATCTAGATTTTCATCTTCCTTCCATCTTCCTCTCCAACTTCTACAATATTTTTCTCAGAGCCATTTTTTAATCAAATCTGTCAAATAATCCCTATGGTTGAAAAAACATTTACATGTACATAAAGTATAAAAATGAGTTACAGTGAAGTTACCACTCACCACATCATGTGCAAGGACAATGGACAAGTCCTCTGTAGTAATGTGGAAGGAAAGCAAGTCAACACCTGTCTCACAGCCTCATAGCACATGTATACAGTTAGTTCTACGTACAGTTTAGACAAAATTATTTGTTAAGAGCTAGGAATAAAATTTAGCTAACATTTTCATATTTACTTTTTTACAGAGATAGTTTTTACTATCATATTAAAGGATAGAGTGGGGGGCTGAAGAGATGGCTCGGTGGATAAAAGCACCGACTGCTCTTCCAGAGGTCTGGAGTTCAATTCCCAGCAACCACATGGTGGCTCCCAACCATCTGTAATGGAATCTGATGCCCTCATCTGGTGTGTCTGAAGACAACTACTCATATACAGTCATATACATTAAATAAATAAAAATAAATAAATAAACCTTTAAGAAAAAAGGGTAGAGTGTATTGCTGATGATAAAATGGCCCTAGATAATATCCAATATTTCCTTTAAAAGAAAACAACAGATTAAACAAAGACTAAAAAAATTTGCTTTTCTTTTAAAGAGAAATATTGTCAGAAAACAGCCATATTATGGAGGAGTATCATGAAAGATGACTCTTTAAATGTGTACTCTGACAGCAGGAAATTCAGAGGCACCATTCACCTGAGCAAGTGGTGGAAGAGCCTCCTGGCGTACTTGCTGACTGGGTCTCTATATTCCAAAACAGTTGTATCCAGAAGTGGTCTTGTTGGAGCATAGAAGGTTCCAAGGCTGGCCTCGAGCTGTGCTGTGGAATTCAAACATAGCAGCACTAAAACAAGAGAAACTCCTTCAATTACAACAGAATCCTCATGTTTGCAGTCAGTCAGGTTCTGCAAACTTGGACGAAATGTAAGCTTGTTGCAGGAAAGATGAAATTAAAATATGACAGCTGGTACAAAAACAAAACCTGTGTATAAACTTTCACTTAAGACAAAGCTGACAATGACTCTAAGCAACAAAAAGCTGTCAAAACCAAAGAACTCCATAATGAACCAACCTCTCACCACAAGTGGGTAATTAAAGCAGTGACTCAGCAAAGTAGCACAGTGTGAACTAGTCTTTCCAGTAAAATCAATTTGCAGTGTGCTCAGCATTAAATGTTCTCTTTAGCAGAAAGGGAAAACTAACTGTCAGAATAGGGAAATCAAATCAGCACACTAGAAACATTTTCTTAAAATATCAGTAAAGGCCAGCAGGTAAAGACATTTGCTGCCAAGCCTGATGACCTGAGTTCCATTCCCAGGACTCGTATGGTAGAAGACAGAAATGACTCCCACGTTGCTCTCTGACCCCAACACATTCACTATAGCCTACACACACACACACATACACACACACACACACGTAATTTTTAAAATTAAATAATACAAATAAAAATGTGCACATTGGAATAAGACGCTTGTGATGCTGCTTTAGGAGAACAATGAGAACTTCTATCTTGGCCTAAATCCGGCCATAAACAAGGTTCTGTTCTTTGTCCTTTCATGAAAGCAAACACCCTGGCATAGGAGAAGATTGGAGAAAGGCTTTTGATAAAGGGGGGAGGCCAGGAGATAAGAGATTAGGAGACAAGGTGTGTTCTGTCTACTTCACAGTTTTACCGAGATATGCCAGTGGGGTTGTGCTTCCACCCAGAAATACCTGGCAGCGCTTTACCATACGGTGAGAATATGAGTGTATATGATGTACTGCAGTTCACAGCTAGATTCCTCTAATATTTATGCTTCCAACACTGGGCTGAATAAACAATTCATTATTTACCGAAACTCCTTTAGTTGTAGGCCTATTTAGATTTGCAAGTATTAAACACCTTGTCAGAATAATTGCTGCAGGCTTGACTAAGCTTTAGTAATTTCTTTTTTACTTTTCAATTTCAAATCTAGACAGTAAAATAGGACGCATTTTGGGGGTATTTTCTTTCAAAGCAGCAGTCAATTTAGATTAAAATTGAATATAGCACTGTTATTGTGAAAACAAGCCTGATTCTCCTGCCATTGCTTGTTTTCCTGACAGCATGTTTTGTACATCTGAAATGTTCAAGCCTACATGGAGCCCTCAGACCTCCCAGCACAGCTCCGGATTCATTAGGCCGCCCAGCTTGATGTTGAAGGCAGAAATGAAGATCTCAAAGACAGACCTAACACGGCTAGAAATAACAGCACACTAGGTTTCACTAATAAAAGGACAACGAATTACCATGTCAAATTTGTTAGATTCAGATAAAATAAATCTCAACAGGGAATTCTGAGTGCTTTAAAAATGTGTTTTGTAGTTACTTGAGGGAAATGCATATATCTGTTTAGAATAGACACATTTGGATAACCCAGGATATGTATAGATTTTGTTTTAATAACCCAACATCATAAACACTTTTTATTTACATACCTCCCAATATGATTCTTTGGGAAGAACAATTCTTTATAGGGAATCTGATAATGCCCATTTGTGGATTTCTTTATAATCTCTCTTACAAGCTATCAATTTAATATCATAAGTTCACTAAGGAGCTAACAACTTCTCAGTGTCCTGAGTGAAACTCAATGCTTTATCTTTCCATATTCTTCTTTAACTGTACACTTGGGACTTGTTCCATAGAGTACATATCACTACAGACAGTCTTTGGAGGCTCTGGTCTTTAGTTTCAGTTGTTACTTTTAAGTACATACTCAATCTTGAGAAGTTTATTAATATTAAGAAATAAAAACATGAGATAATTTTGTAGGCAAAATTATAGTAATTTTTTCTACCACCTAAAATCTTAGAGTTATACTTTGTATTCTGAAAAGTACCACAGTGGGCATGGACTGCGGTAGGCACTTTCTTTATGTACAAACACTGACATTTTCAGAGATGAGTTTGGACTACTTCCAAAAAGCTCACTTAATTCTTAAACACATATTAGAAGGGAATTCTGGGAGTTAGGCCAAGGTCCATAATATAAACTTCCTAGAGATTCATGAGCTTATTGGTCAACTACAAAATTTTATCCAAAAACTTATTATTTATTTTGGAAATGCAATAAAAATGAAGAAAGCCTATTAAAACCCAGTGAAAATACTAAGATAGGAAATGTTCTCCAGTAATAGACCTGTCCTAATTTTCTTACCCTGCATTATTTAGGAATAACTGCTAGTCATAATTTCCTAACATTATTAGCAAAAAAAAAAAATATGAAATAAATTTATAAGTCCCAGCTGTTTTGGTATATTTCACATCATATAAAAGAATAACTCATGAATACAAGTAGAGAACTGGGAGATACAGAAATTTGTTCATATCTTATGTGTTATTTTTTTCTCAGTGTCACCACCTCAACAATAAACATCTTGGATTTCTATGGGCAGAATTACTAAGGAAAGGTGAAGCAATCCAAGCAGGCAGAGGGAGGAGCACACTGAAAGAACAACCCAAAGCATGGCAACAAGGAGGGGAAGCCTGGGCTACAAACAGTTCTGATGCACACAAAGGGGACTGTAAGGAACCGCTGTCTGAACGGAGGATTCACGTGTGAGAGAAATAACTGCTGTTTAATGTGAGAGAGGCATAAGACCTTGGTTTGGTGCCCTTTGTCTGAGACAGAGAATAAATGAAATTTCTGATCAAAGCTTGCAATCTGAGCATATTCCACACATGAGCTTGACTGAATTATGGAACAATGACACTATGAGTTTCAGCACAACCCCAGGCAGAAAGCATGTCCTCTGTGCTGACAACGGAAGTAGTACCATTTGGGAATAAGTCTTTGGTATTGTTTCAGTTTTAATACAGCATTCATACTTTTGTTCCTCAGTCCCCAATGACAGAAGCCCAAAAATCCGAAAACTGACTCCAAATGTATTTCATGTACACTCAAAACCACTGACACAATATATTCAGGTCTGACCTTCTCTCTCTGGGGTGAGCCTCTGTCTAAGAAGATGGTTCACGATGGCACTCAGGCTGATGAAGCACTGCTGGCCTAGGGTGTCCCAGCTCATGCTGCTCAGGATGCTGATTGCCTCATACACCTCATCGCAGTGAATGTACTGGAAGATGAGATCTACCAGGCCCAACTGTCCTCGCGTGAGGATACCTGTCACAAAATAAGTGAAATACAAAGTCAAGTAACAAAAACAAGTGAAAATTGTTTACAGAAATTACACAAAGGAAAAAATATACTGGGACATCAGGGGTATATTGGTTTACCCATTCAATAGAAAATAAATCCACTTCCAATCTTGACAGATCAAAAACATTTAGTTTTATTTATAAAAAGCTGATGGCATTTGAAACAAACAAGTTTTACACATTAAATGGCAAACATTGTGGCTTTTAAGCACCTTTCTGTTTTTTTCCCATTTTTTTAATGGAACTGGGAAGATGGTCCTGCTGGTGACAAGCTTGGTGAGCAAGCATGAGGACCCAAGTTCAAGCCCCTGGAAGCCACATAAAAAGTTAGGCACAGCAGTGTATGCCTAGGATCCCAGTGCAGCGGAAATGAGCCCAGGAGGATGATGAGGGCTCACTAGCCAGCTCGCCTAGTTGAAAGGGAGATGTTCAAGCTTAGAGAGAGACCAAAAAGATAAGAGGCAATTGAAAAAGACTCCAGAATTGACATCTGGCCCCCACATGCATCTGATCATATATATGAATATGCAAATATACATATACACAAAAGGAAAAATGTTTAAATGCTCATTTTTTTCTTCAGTAAGTGTTTTATTGATTCTGGTAAGTCTATAAAAACTCAGTACAAATAATCATAAAGCTAAATGAGAAAATGCCTGTGAAATTATTTTATAAACCATAAAATATTATAAAATATTACTGTAATTTCTTTTTATTACTGTCATCAGAATTTAACTGGGATATTTATAGGTTTCATGGTTTTTAAAATATACTAGTTCATGAGAAAGATGCTGAAATTCTTCATACTAACTCCAAGTTACATTAAAAAAAAAAACAAAAAAATACCCAACAGCCTACTCATGCTGTATCTAACAAGACTCAACTTGATAGGGAATCTGGGGAATCGCCCTAAGTCTATTAAGCATTAAAACTTTACTATCCCTTTTGAGTGGTAGAATCAGCAGATGTAACTACCCAAAGCCCTCATGAGCCTGTGTCAAGCACTGCAAGTCCTCATCATAAATCAGGCAGCTCCTGACAGGAGATGTCAATGTGTAGAAAATAGCTGGAGTCTCCACTCAACGTGATCAGAACAGCAGTCTTCTAGTAGCAAGAGAAATAAGTAAGCTGTTCTGAACAAAGCTGTGTATGATCACAGTCAAATAGTTCAAAAATAAAGAAATTATTTTTAATGGTGTTGGAGAAGACACAGGACATACAGAGAAACTAGAAATGAATGATAATAGGCTTTGCATCTGAAATTATGCAAACTAGAAAACAGGAAGACATTTTTAAAGGGCTTAAGATAAAAATAAAAATAACCTTAAATTTTAAACTCTTATAATAGAGGATTCAAAATTCATGAAGAAATAAAAAAAAGTCTTTAAATACATCTAATAATAGAGTTCTGAATAATGCAACAAGAATGGACAGAGCTAAACAGGGTGGGAAGACCTAAACAGACAATTATAGCTGAGATTTCAGTGCTCTTTCATGAATCAAGAGGCTGTATAAACAGAAAATCTGGAAAAATATTTGAAAAACATTATCAGTGAAAACTTAACATCTAGATTTTTTTTTCCTTTCTTTGTTTCTTTTGTCTTTCTGTCTGTCTGCCTTCCTCTTTCCTATGACAGGTCATACAGAGTCCAGGCTAGCCTCAGGCTCTTCATGTAGCAGAAGATGATGTTGAATCTCCGATCCTCTCTGGCTTCTACCTCTTCTGTCCTGGAGTTACAGGTATGCACAACTATGCCCAATTCAAATAACCTTCATCCCTAACCCAACAGCTGTAAAACATTTCACCCAAAAACAGTGGATCATATATTCTTTTTGACTACACATGTAACAGGAACCAAACTAAAGCATCTCAGAGTAATAATACATCCTATAGTACATTTCGAATGTTTTAAATCATATGACTAGATTAGATTCTCTAACATCAAGAGAATTAGATATAAAAAGCAAAGAGAAACCTCCAAATATTGAAAAAAGGTCACCAAGTGAGATCATCACTTGAGAGTAAGCACTGAAGGACTGGGGCGATGGCTCAGTGGTAGAGTGGGTACTGCTCTTGCAGAGGAACCAAGTTTTGTTTCCAGTACCTATGACACACAAGTTATAACTACCTATGAGCACCAGCTCCAGGAGATCAAATGCCCTCTTCTGGACTCTGAGTACAAACATTCACATATTCACACCACCACCCCCACAGATACATTTAAAAATAAAACAAATCCTCAAAGTCCGATAGAAGTGGTTGTTAAACTTTAAAAAATAAACAACATGACAAAATAAACAAAAAGAAAATATATGGCACTAAACATGAAATGTTCAACTCCAAAAGTCACCAGG
The DNA here is from genome assembly GCA_021653895.1 of Mastomys natalensis. NCBI lineage: Eukaryota > Metazoa > Chordata > Mammalia > Rodentia > Muridae > Mastomys > Mastomys natalensis. The sequence continues at coordinate 1,059,051 of JAJTUV010000197.1, forward strand.
GAAATAAAATTAACTATACATGCATTATAAAGGCTAAAATTAAAAGGACCATTGATGTCAAGTCTTAGTGAAGCTAGAGAACAACTGCTGCTCTCATTGCTCATGGACACTAATTTTTACAACCCCTTCCACGCCCTACAACCACATGTCCATTTCTAGGGTTTTCCCAACAGAAATGAAAATATATGTCTATATAAAGGCTTGGCTATAAAAGTACAGAGCATTTTTAGTGCTTTAGCTTAAACCCTGAAATAACCAAATGTCCACCAGCATGTGAAAGAAAAACAAAACACTGTGGTGTGTAGATACATAATGGCTGACTATGAGGTAACAGGAATGGGAACTGACTCACAGATAATACAGAAGATTCTCACAGGCTAATGTGGAGTATGAAAACACCTGGAAACAAGGGAATTTGCTTCATGGCTGCATTTCTATAGAATTCTATAAAAAGCAAATCTTAATCTGTAACAAGAGAAATCAAAGCAGTGATTAAGTAAGTAAGGTGGGTCAAGTACAAAGACTTTAAGGGAATGCTTTAGAGAGATGAAAATGTTCTATCTCTTAACTGTGGAGGCAATCATGGGAATGTATATATTAAACTCATTGATGAGCATTTTAAGTGTGCATAGTTTATTTATGTAGATTATACTTCAGTAATCCTGATTTTAAAACCATTACATTTCTAAAGTGAAGAATGAAGATGCTGTGTGGAATAAAAGTTCACTCCAGATGAACTTGGAGATGACAAGAGTCTTAGAAGTCAATGGGGCATCCCATATAACCCCTACATTCTTTTCTTTACTTTCCAGAATTAACAGATTTCATTATTATATTTCCTTACGTATGTATCACTGTACTTTGGTTGGTTTTGCAATCCATAGCCCTTCCATACCTCAAGCTGTAGTGGGTTGGGCTAATGCTGCTTGTATTCTAATGCTAATTTGGGGCCCCCAAGGCTGTTCGCCCCAAAGAGAGAGTCCTCAGGTATGACACTGAGTGACTCTACCCCTAATTGGTTGTGATTGGTGAATAAAGATGCCAACAGCCAATAGCTGGGCAGAAGATACATAGGTGGGGTTGAGTTTTGGTTTGCTTGGAGAAAGGAGCAGGGAAGAAGAGAAGAAGAATCTGCCATGGAATAGAAGAAGAATGCGCAGGAGAAGACACAGGAGAGCAGCCATGGGTTAGCAGAGCCATAAAAAATGTGGCCATGTAAGCTGGCCAATTGGAGCTAAGAGCAGCCCAGATGAAATATAGTAAGTGATAACTTGGGATAATGATGGAAAGTGGATTCTAACAGCATGGAGGGTAGGCAGCTGTTCAGCTATTGTGCTGCTTAAGGCATATTAAAATATAAAGGCTGTGTGTGTGTGGTGTGTGTGTGTGTGTGTGTGTGTGTATGTATCTTTCATCTAGGAACATAAATGGCTTAATGTGGGAAGAAACCTCATGCCAGGATTTTTAAAATATATTTTTCTACATCTAGCCTTGCTGATTCCCTTTCTCCTCAATAGCCCCCTGTGCTTTCATGTCGGATATATGAAAGAAAGCATGCCATACTATCTTTGCCTACACTGCCCTCTCTCTTCCTCCCCTAACTTCTTTTGACACCTTCCTTTCCACTTATCTCCCTAATTTCAAGCCTTTCCTCCTCTATTCTTTGAATATAAAATATAGAAAACATATACTTAACTACTATTTGACACTTAACTACCATCATGTGTTGAGTAAGTAATAATACAGAAATAACTCAATGTTACTCAACTATTAAAAAAATTACTAAGCCCAATTAGTAAAAATGACATTTATAGAAATTATTACAAAGTTTTACAAAGTTTATTTACAAAGTTTTTTTCAAAAAAAAAAACCCCATATACTTCTTGCTTTTTAGAGAAACAGACAAGACACATAGACAGGCAGATAGATACACAGACAGACAGACAGACCAATACAACACACATACGTGTGTGTGCACACACACACACATACACAGAAAGCCTGGGAATTTAACATCTCACTGAGAGAAAGGATATTAGCTTTAACTTAGCTTACTCCCAGCTTTAGAGGTGTAAGAGGACTCTCAAAGTAAAATGTTTTTGATTTGGAGGTTCCACTAAATAATTATTTCATCTACTAAAATAGAGAATATAAGAAGAAAAGTGAGTTTGGTTGAAACGATGGTTGCATGCCTGTACATTATATGAAGTGGTGTTAAGCTAATCAAGGAAATGTATAGATGTGGAATTGGGAACAATCTTAGATAGCGTCAGAGATTGGATAGTGGCTGAGTCCATGTTCTGCTACTATAACTGGGTGAATAGATTATAAATGTGCAAGTTTATTTAGTATATTACATGGCAGGACAAGTAGAGCTTGAACATACAGCAAACACCCCCTCCCCAGTAAGTACATTAATCCATTTATGAGGGTGGAGTCCTTATGACCAAACTGGCTCTTAAAGACCTTGCCTCTTTACACTCTCACATTGACAATTCAACTTCATTGTGGCTTCTGCTCATAAAATTCAAACCACAGTGCAATGCTGAATTACAAAGAAACTTTCAACTTGAATAAAATACAGTAAGAATTGAAAGTATACCCCTAAAGAACTCCATTTTATGAGTAAGCAGAAGACAAGTGTTAAAAAGCTTTCAGAGATAGAAAAAAACGTTCTTTGATCATAAAGGAAGTCAGCTAACATCAAATACTGAGTCATTAAGGATCGAAGGTTATTACATAGGAAATCACCAGAGACCTTTCCATGAGTCGTTCCAAAGTGTGCTGCAGACACAAACCACAGTTATGGTGCTGCTGGGACAATGAGAAGCAAACAAGCCAAAAACCCAGTGTTCCCTGCTACATCAGTGACTGACAATGGAAGAAAGTCCATCAGAAGCAAAAGAAAAAGATGGCCAAGGAAGATTTGTTTCTTATGAGGTAGGCTGGGCCTTTCTGTGCACTGTTTACCAAGATTCCTGGTAGTTGGGAAGGATAACAACATAATGGTGCTATAGCAATAGCAGTGACAAGAACGAGAGGAATAGATGTCCTAGCCCTGCATGGCACACAGGTAAGAAGTGGCACGGAGGAGGGGGCATATGACCAATGCAGTGCTAATAAATTACTAGGTGAAATCCTGGGTTAAGAGAAGAGATGATGGTGTTAAAGAAATTAAAAAGCAAAGAGGGCTGGAAATGGCTGTAGTTAGACTGGATGAGCCTTACAATCTCAATATAATAAGCAAGGTGCCTCTTAAAACTAACCTCAGTGTGCGTGCGTATGTGGAGATTTGGGATGAGCATACCATAGGCATTCTCAATAGTGTACGTATCCTTTATAGAATGCAATACTTAACTGTAGTGATACGAATAGTAAAGCCTTTGTGTCTGGCTTTGAGTGAAATGTTTCAGCAACACTTTTGCCATGTTTGGGTCAACCACTAGAGGCTGAGAAATTGTTCTGAGGCTGTTTGAACCTTGAAGAAATGTTGTCTCCCTGGAAAGTCTGCACTTGGTGCTACATTGAGAACTTGCAGCAGCACCAACCTTGGTTCTAAGACACTCCTCATAATCCTGGAGTTCTTACTTTTGCTTATGGCTAGCCATGGTCAAAAGGGACTGAGATATCTATGGATTGTCTGTTCTCACAGGCAGCAAGGGCAAGATAACTTTGGTAGCTGGAACCTTTCCCAGCTCCAATTAACCTTGTATAATGTTTGAATAAAGTAACTGGAGTGAGTTAGCTGGGTGTCAGTCTTTTTCAAGAAGGCCAAACCCCTCTGCTCCTTCAGGAAATGAAGGCTTAGCATCTTACTGAGCTTCTCTTTCTACTTCAGCACCTATGACCAACATCAATTAATACTTATTGGAATTCCCATTAGGAACATGGCATTTCTAGTTGCTTCCCAAGGAAAGCATACATCTAGAAGTCTTCTTGTAAGTCATCCTGAGAAGACGCCATTTTCATACCTACCATGTTTGTGTGACTATTGAAAGAGACTAAGATGGAGCACCCAACCATAAGAGTTTCCCACAGCATTATGCTGACTTGGCATCTGCCACTGCCATGTTTACATTGACAGCATCCTATTTTAGACTATGATCTATGATTTGTCTCTACAATTTTAAATTGTAAGCTACACCTTTCATGTCAAATTTTCCAGAGGCTCATATAACAAGCATCTGAGAAAAAGAGTCTCAGAAAGCTCTCTCTTGGGAGAGCCGTACATGCAACTACCTGTTTACATATGCAGTAACTTGAATTATACATGAAAATGCCACATGGATGCCCAGAATCAGCTCTGTGTTAATTCAAGAAGTATATTAATTTTTGGATGTATTTAGTAGCAGATCATAAGAAAAATCTGTTCTTTAAAACTAGGTTTTCTGGTTTTTTTTTTTTTTAAATGCTGGTTGGAATCTACTATTTCAAGTAATCTACTACTCCCAGGAAAGAAAATTTTATATAAATATTAATTTCATAATACATTAAAAATGGGACACAAAGCTTTTTTAAAAATCCTTAGATATTCCACATTTAGCTCTTCCAAAGAGCTAAATTGGAAGACTGTGCAGTTAACACACAATCCTGTAAACTTAAATGAAAATACAATTTAAATGATAAATGTCAGTTGCAGAAGTTATCACCTTTCTATCTGAGTGCTTGACTTCTATTGGATAATTTTATTCCAAGAGACCTTCTTGGGAAAAAGAGGTGACAGCCAACTCATTGCCTAATTGATTTAGGAACAGTGCCCAGGGAAACAGTCCAATTAAGTTTACAAGCTGGCAATTAGCAGGAAGCCCTCTAAATCCCTACACTGAGAGCCTGTTTACTTTAGTAAGAAGGCAAATGTGCTAGAGATAGGAAGACAAAACTGTGCTTTTTGCAAAGCTGTTGTGAGGAGGCGACAAGGGAGGGTGGAAGGGATGCTGGGGAGGCATGGACAGATAGCATTCTGTTTGACAGGAAACTGAACCATTTAAAGGTGTGGGAGAAGAAAGAAGAAAAGAAGAGGTAGATGAGTGAGAGAGAGAGACAGAGAGACAGAGACAGAGACAGAGACACAGAAATTGTGTATGTTTTAATAGATATGGAAAACACCAAACATCCATTTTAATTAGTGTTGTGTATGGAGACATACAACTGTTAAAATGTAGTTGGATAAAGTCTAACTGGGTTATCTCATAATAGCAGAGATTCCAAACATTTGTGAACAATTTTAAGGCTATGAGACAAATCAGCAGCATTTCCCCTATGACAAGGAACACAGCTGTCTTTATGTGCGGTACGTCCTTGGATCAGTCAGGTCACTTCCACTAGACTTACTTTTGCATTCAATCTGGGGGGCAGGTAGAGCAGTGTGAAAAGAGAGAGGTCATTGCTGCTTGACAAAATCCTTGGTGTCCTTAAAATCTAACTCTGCACCCACAGCAAATCCTGCAAGGTTTGCAAATCTATTTATCTATTTTTTCAAGTATATAATTTTTTATGTTTTAATTAAAAAAATGTTTTTGTCACCTTAAGTCCCTCAAAGAATGCTAAAGTATATAAAATAACTAAGGTAGTTCTTGTTCTTTCAGTACAAACCTGGCAATGCAGAGCTGTGAAAGGCTAGTGGCCGTCAGAATACTGCACTTTAAGGAGCCCTATTGGAAATGAGCTTTATCACTTTATAATTTATAAACAAGAAGGCTCTTAGACACTTCTATCTAAAAGGAAAACAAACAAACAAAAAACAGGACCACAAAGTTACACATAGGTCTTAAGTAAATTTTAACTAATATCTGATTTAGTAATATTTTAACTAATAACTTATTTCTTTTTAAACATTTGCTTTACCCAATTCCAACCTGCACAGCAGCAGACATGGATAATGTAAGTGTTATATTCTGTAACAGGCTTTCATGATGAACACAGAAGTTAATTTTTAAATTCTGATCTACATGTTTCTTATGGACTATTTTAGACAATTATTTCAGAAAACATTAGAAGTAAATGCTCAGATTTTAAAAATACTGTGTGTTTGTCTACATGAGTTTATGTATACCACATGTGTATAGTGCTCAGAGAATCCAGAAGAGAGCATCAAATCCCCTGAAATTGGAGTTACAGGTAGTTGTGAGGCACCATGTTGGTGCTGGGAACTGAACCCAGGTCCTCTGAAAGAACAGTAAACAGTCTTAACCTCTGGGCTCCAGCTCTGAAAGTTCATACTTTTAAATCATCATTATGGATAATTAGCACAATTGCAAAAGTCTTCGATATTTATTCTTTGCTAGTTAGAAACTGTCCCCAAGTGTTTTCAAGGAACCTATAGGCAATCACTGAAAGGCAGACATTCCTATGGGATGACAAGCAGAACATCTACATTTGAAGAATAGTTTGATGTCTTAATTATGCCACAACATAAACAAGGTGCCTACCAGGCTACTTGACTTACCAAGTTTAAACATCAGCACACCCAAAGGTCCTCTGTTGAACCTGAGGAAGAGGAGATCACAGATTTCTCCTCTTTTAGGCTTCTGGAATACAACGGGAGGAGCTATCCACTGCATTTGAACAAGACTGCTTGAGACATCAAAGAACTTATTGAATTGCAGAGTCTCTTTCGGTAAGCAATCTTCTGCCAAGAGCTGGATATTGATAGAGGACAGAGCAATGTCAAGAATTTGTAGCTCCCCTTGGTTGCTGCCAACCAGCAGAATGGCGCCACTTGGGTGGCAGCTTATCAATGAAGGCTTAAGTTCAGCCTGGGCCAAGAGAGTCACTCCACGGTGAGCTTCATAGAGAATTACTGACGAGTCTTCACAGCCCACGATCAGTTTGTCTTCCGTAGAGTTCTCGCAGCAGCTGATGGCCTTCGATCTTAGTGGTATTCTGGTAACTGACACGCAATGGAGTTTGTTTCGAACAAATTCATAGATACAGCTATCAACCATGGGCTCCTTGTCTACACTGACGGAGCACTCCACTGTAAACACCTGATACGGTTGTTTGGTACCAAAATGAACATCCAAAGGATTCCATTCTGTGCGAACAGAACTCAGAACCTGTAAGAATTGTGCCAAATACATTAAGACAGACCTTGGTTTTGCTTCAGCTGTCAAGCACAGGACAGTTTTTTAATTCAGAATCCACTTAAGACCTGAAATTGCACCTTAGCAACAGCTGGAAACAATAATACACTGAGCACGTACAGATTTCAGCAAAGCTGCAGGAATTGAACTATATGATTTTAAATTTAACAGTTTTAAATAAGTCTGAAAATTACTTAAAGTTGTATATGTCTGATGATATATAAAAACCAGTAAAGTGAAATTTTATTAAAATAATAAGACTAACAGAATATGTTTAGAAGTCAGAAAAACTTTAAAGGTTACATAATAATCTCTTTTCCACCCACTACTCTAACTAATTTTGAGATTATTAATAATAAATTATTGTCTAGGTAGACAAAGGAAAAAGCATTGGCACTCTATTAAGTCTTACAAAATCATTTTGCTATGATAAAAACAAAGTATGACAGATTGCTGTATAAACAAATTGTCAATAGAAATAATGTAATATGTTAGCTTTAAAATGAGATAAAAAACTAAAAATTAATGATATATTTTAAAGCTTGTGAAAAACAATTTAAAAGCATCATTAGTGTAGAAAATAAAAAATTTTGTTTTATTTGCCCACAAATAAAACAAACAACCAGGAGACAAAGGAAAACAGGCTACTTGCTTACTCATATGTAAATAGTGGGGAGTCAGGAGTGCCATTAACTACTTTGCTCAAAAAGTAAACCACAAAATGATGGAGAAACATTGAAGAACATTTTTGATAAAACATTTGAGCTCACTGAGAGCTTAGGAAGCAGGGTTGTGCACTTGTCCCATGTCTGGGAGAGGCTGCTCACTGCACTTGAGAACAGCTGGATGGTGAGCCACTGCTCTTCAAGGACTCACAGGCCTACAGTGGGATGAGGCGCTGGACGCTCCACCACATCTGTTTCAGCATGGGGACAAAGTTCAGTTGTTTCCAAAGGGTATTCTGAGCACTACTGATTTGATGACTCTCCTCTCTGTCTCTCTCTCTGTCTCTCTCTCTGTCTCTCTCTCTCTCTCTCTCTCTCTCTCTCTCTCTCTCTCTCTCTTTCTCTCTTGCTATTTATTCATTTATTCTAGTTGGGCACATACCTAGTGAATTAACTCATTTGAAACTAAACCTATTGTCATCATATGTCAGTCTCCAGACCACACTATCAAAAGAAAAAAGGAAAAAAAAAAAAGGACACATACCCATGCAGAATCTGACTATATTTGACTGAGATCTGTCTCTGGGTTGGCCCAACACTCCTGAAGTCATTTTCCTAAATGTGAAACTGTACTAAAGTTATTTATTCATATTCTTCTCTCATATATTATATCCCACTGCAGTTATCTCTTTTTCCATTCCTCCCAGTCCCTCGCCCACCTCCCTCCTCTCCCAGATCCATGCTTCCTCCATTTCCCTTCAGAAAACAGCAGGCCTCCCAGGGACATACACTGAACATGGCCTAACAAGATATATTAATACTAGGCACATACTTTCATATCAAGGCTGAATGAGGCAACTCAGTAGTAGGAATAAGGTCCCAAGAGCCAACAAAACAGTCAGAGATGCCCCATTGCTACTCTTAGGAGTCCCACAAGAGCATCAAGCTACACAACCATGACGTATATACAGAGGACATAGTGCAGACCCATACAGGCTCCATGATAATCACTTCAGTCTCTGTGAGCCCCTATGAGTCCTGGTTAGTTGATTCTGTGAGCCATATTCTCCTGGTGACCTCAAGCCTCTGGCTTCAACAAACATTCCTCTCTCTCTTCCTCGGGGTTCCCCTATCTCTGCCCTAGACCCACCAAGTGTGGGTCTTTGCATCTGAAGGGATTATTGTTGCCACTTGTTTAATTATTTTAACAGTTCCTTGTGAGTCAAACTATTTCTGAATGGCACATGTGGCAATGTTAGAGGCTGTGCTATCCTCCTCAGTCATTCTTTGATTTAGTTTTGGAATCAGTGTCTCTGAACCTGGAACTCTCCAATCCGCCTAGAGTAACTGGTCAGGAAACCCAGGAATCCTTCTGTCTCTGCTTCCCTAGCACCGGGATGACAAGTGCAACCACCACCAGCTCTTGCTGTGAGTGCTGGAGATCTGATCTGAGGCCTCCATACCTGGGTGCCAGGTGCTTCCCAACTGAGCTCTTCCCCAGCTCTTGATGTTTTAACCTAACACATCAGTACTAATTCAGTCTTTAAGCTGCATGGTTTTGCTTTCATTTTCCTGTTCAAATCTTTTAATGGCAACAAACTGACTAATGATTTAAATTTTATCCCTTGCCTAGAACACAAAATAACATACTAGGTCACACCAACTCCTTCCTTCCCCAGTGCCCTTCCTGTTTCCATTTTCTTGTTTTGTTCAGTAAATATTTTAGTATACGCTATGTACTAGACACTGGTCCTAGAAACACAGCATTTACAAAAAAAAAAAAAAAAAAAAAAAAAAAAAAGGCCTTTCCCAGAGGCTCAGGTTTTCTTTGTGGAGCTGTTGTAGGTAGTAGATACTTTGGGAGGAGGGCCTAGGTAGCAGAAATAAGTCACTAGGGGTAGGCTTTTGAAGATACTGCCTGGCTTTTCTATTTTCTGCCTGCCATATGTGGACAACTGCCTAACACTATGGCCCACAGTCAGGGCTGCCCCACTACCATGCCATGCCACGCCCTCTAGGGAGGCTCAATTCTCTAAAATGATGTTCTGTCCAGTATTCTGTCATAGCCATAAGAAAAGTCATGTAGGAAGTTGGTTCCAAGGCAAGCAGGGTTGCTGATCATGTGATATTTAAGGCTTTGGAAATCACTCCTGGAAGGAGCTCAGTTTGAGAATGCTGTCATAGCAGATCAGGAGATCTGAATGTCAAAACATACAAAATAAAAAATGCAGGCACTACAGACTGTCCTCACCTGTGAGGCTTTTCAGACAAGAACAAGGGCTCCATCAACAATCAGACTAGAGGCTATTTCAAAAAACAATTTATCATGTCCTTAAAACCTGAATGAGGGTAAATTAAAAAACAATGGCCTATTTTGGTGGCAGAGGAAATTTCAAGACAGCTTTAAAGAAATTGTTTAGGAGGCAGATGTGTGATAGTACTGTAAACTTGACAGACCTGGAATTACCTGTGACAAGTGTCTCTGAGAGTCGCTGTGAGCAACTGTCTTAACTGCATTGGTCGATATGGGGGACTTGCCCACTGTGGGTGGCACCATTCCCCTGGACAAGGAATCCAGCATTACATAAGAAGGGAGAGAGTGAGCTGAGTACAAGTCCATGTGTAGCCACTGTTCTCCTCTGACTGTGAACCCCTGTGACTGCTGCCTGGACTGGCCACCATGGTAGACTAGGCCTTGAACTGTGAGCTAGAATTAACACTTCCTCCCTTAAGTTGCTTTGACCAGGATGTTTTAATCACAAGAAGAAAGGGAACTAAGCTGCCTGTGACTGACTGCCAAGATTGGATTAACTGCAGGTGGTGCTATTCCATGGGCTGGAGTCCTGAACTGAGGAAAAGGAGAAGCAGCCTGGGACTCAGAGTGCATTGCTCTCTGCTGTCTGAATGCAAATGCAACATGAGGAGCTGCCTCCTCAAGTCCCTGCTGCCAGGCCTTCTCCATGATGAATGTACCCATGAGCCGAAATCAACCCTCCTTCCTTAAACTGTTTTGTCAGATATTTTATCATGTTGACAGGACAGTAATGAATAAACAAGTAGACCAAAATTATCCTAGTTTTCTAAATCCCTTCCAGTCATGTTATATTCTTTTATTATTTTACTTACTTTCATTTCAAATGTTGTCCCCCTTCCTGGTCCCCCCTCCATGAGCCCAGCTCTGCTTCACCTCTAAGAGGATGCTCACCCACTCACCCACCCACTCCCATCTCACCCCTCTAGCATCCCCCTTCTCTGGGCATCAAGCCTCCACAGGACCAACTGCATCCCCTCCCACTAAGGCCAGGCAAAGCAGTCCTCTGCTACATATGTAGTGGGGCCATGGATCAGCTCGTGTATACTCTTTGGTTGGTGGCTTAGACTCTGGGAGATCTGGGGGGTCTGGTTGGTTGATATTGTTGTTCTTCCTATGGGATTGCAAACCCCTTCAGCTCCTTCAGTTCTTCCCCTAACTCTTCCATAGGAGACCCAGGGCTCAGTCCAACAGTTGGCTGTGAGTATCTGCATCAGTCACCAGGTTATATTCTAACCCTACCTCCATAAATGTTTTCTATTTTCAACCAGTGAGTATGCTATGATATGTAGTCTTCTGTTTTAAGTAGTCATATGTCCTCATTTTCACTATAAGCTGAAAACACAACTATGTTGTGGTTTTCACATGGTTCTATATCTGTGAAGAAGCAACACTATGCTAATGGTAAGCTCACTATAACTGTTTTAAAGCTATAAAAATAATGCAAGTAAAACACTGTAGCACTAGTTGAAGTATACCTCTAGAACACTGAAGGTCTTTTACTGGAACACTTTGGGCATACTGGATATTTTAAACTAAAGGAAACTGGAGATACTGAAGGCTGTGAGATATTGAGGAAAACATGAACTCACAATAAGACAGCCTCAATAAAAGGGTCCAGTAGGATGGCAGCAGTCTCCAAGTTACAAGGTAGCGTCAGGATTCAAGGTTCGTGGTTTAAGGATCAGAGGCTAGGACTCAGGTTTCCAAGGTTTTGTTTGTTTGGTTGTTTGTTTTGTTGTTTGGTTGGTTTTTGTTTTTGATGGTGGTGGTGGTGGTTAGTTAGTATTGGGGTTTTGTTTTTTTTGTTTTGTTTTGTTTGTCTCTACCAGTTTGTGAGACCCTCTCTGATAGGACTCAGGTCATGCTTTGCTACTATTGTTGATACCCAGTTAAGGGAAAAAGATGTTTTGCATAGTATAAGTAAGAATACCACTGGCTTGCGTGTAGTTCGACAGTGAAGGACTTGCCTAGAATCAATGAGAACCCAGGTTTGATCCCCACATTACAAAACAAAGCAAAACAGAAACAGAAACAAAAGCCCCACTAAAGTCTAAAAAATAAACAACAAAACAAAAACAACACTTGAGATATGTAAGCTTCGGTTTTAAAGTATTGTGATACATTTAAGATTTATTTTCTTTCTAACTTTTGTGTGTATAGTGGTGGGGAGACTATGTACAAGTGTGGAGCTCAAGTCCCAAGCTACCTGTGAGCCTGGGACTAGACAGTAGCCCTCTGTGGGAGCAGTGCCAGCTTTCAATGACTGAGCTAACTCTCCAACCCTGGACCATGCTACGTTTCATAAACATCTTATTCATTTCAATGCTACAAAATGGGTGCCATAAATTTATATTTTGGGGATAAGAACTATAATGGTCGGAGAGATGGGATATTGATAACCTACAGTCTTGGCAGGACACCCTGTGATCATAAGAAGAGAATGAGATTCACGGCATCAATAACCTTCAGTATTGGGGAGGAGTCCCCAGAAAGGGAAGAAGAAAGAGGTGAAGAGGGATGCATGTGCTGAGTTGTTCTGCCAGCCCTGCATTCTAAGAGCCATTGTGCATAGTATGACAACAGAAATTTGGAAGAAGGCCTGGTAGATGATTATGCTTAAGGATGCTTCAGTTAAATTGTTCTAAATATAGTGTACTCTTAAAATGTAAATGGTAAATTATCTTTAAAATAAAACAAATAAACTGCCCCCTCAAAACAAAAATTACACAAATATAAGCTAATACTGTCCATCTACCACTATTTGCTACTATAGTATTTTGGACTCTTTTGACAGAATTATGTAAAGAACAGATGGAGGTGTGTTTATAACTCTCAGAATGATCTGTTAACATGAATATCCAAAATACATGTATGTTAAAAGTATTTTGTCTACTCCGGTGTAGCATTTGATCCTAATTGAACCCAACTATCCCTCCAAGGTCAGCACAGGGTGGAGAAGCAGCACTTGGGCCCTGCTCAAGTCCTAAGTCCTGGGCAAGTTCGCCTCCTACATTTCTAGTTTTCTCTTCTGAAAAGGTTGTACTCACATATTTGTAGGATTGCTGCAGAATTAAAAATAACAACTAAGATGCAAGGGACAGAAGCACCCTCAATAGTCACTTTTACTTTGGTCCTGAAAAGCAAGCCCAGTTCCTTTAGCAAGGTCTGCAGACAACATAACGGCACTGATCACTGAATAACATATGTATTTCTTAGTTAAGACTTATAGTTGGTACTTATATACACATGGAAGAACGTTTACATACAGAGAAAACATTGATTGGAAGTTGACACTCAGTGCATTTCGTCTATTTATGAGACTTACCACTGTACTTGGTGTACAGCAATGGCTCAATAAGTCACTGAATACATTTTAAATAAGATAAAATTACTGAGGGATTTAAAAAAATGACTCAAAATTTGATAAGTCAGAAAAAAGTATGAAAATCCAAGTCAATGTTCTCTGCCTTCACATGAAGACAAAAACTTAACAAGGAAGGAACATGAAGAAAGCAGGAGAAAAATATCTGTAATTTTTCTTTTTTTTTTTAAATTATTTTTTATTTTTTATTTTTATTTATTTAGTTATTTAAATCACATCATAATTTACTTCTTTACACAGAGGTTATAAACACAAAAAGGCAGGATGTGGGGAAGAGAATGGCACCGGAGCAATAGGTGTTCAGGGGAGTACAGATACCTTTCAGAACAGGATATCAGCTGGGTGTAGGTTCAGGGGACAGGTCACTATGGCTCTGCCTGTGATTCACTTGTCCTTATCTAAGTTGGTACTGTCCACCGAGGCTGCCTATTTATAAGACCTATGACTACTCGGGCTGGTAAATTTCCACAGAAGCTGCCTGTTTACAATAGCTTATTGCCTTCTGTTTCAGTGTTTTCCCACAGAGACCCAAGACTTTGTGTTAGCATGCATGTATGTCAGGCCTATTGCTGACTTTAGGCCTATGGCTGATTTAGGCCTTTAGTGTATATGCAGGATTGCTCCTGACATCTCCTCCCTTCTCTAAGTATAGAAGGGCCTTGGCAATTCTATTCTTGTGAAGGCGGGGATAGAGGCCTGACCTCCAATAATTGAAGGGGACCTTGTAATGGTTCCAGTCCTCCTGTCGTTGTCCAGTGAGGCATGAGGGCCATACCCATCCCAACGTCTTTTTCCTAGAGAGGGGATACTTTTGACATCAACCCCTATGCAGTCAGGCTTGTCCCTCAGGGAACACAGATAGATATTTTAAACTTTTATTTATATTCCCTTGCAGTGCTTAGCCTCTCAATCTAAGCAAGATTTCAGATCGCCAGTGAGAGAGGGTTCTGGGTAGCCCCTCTCTGCTTGGTCTAGGGGCAGAAGTCCCCTCTTTTAGATTAGGTGGAGAGGGGTTTGAGGAACAACCTGGATAAAGTAACAACCTCATCTTGGGTCTCGTGGTCCTCCATAGCTAACTTATGACAATATATCTGAATAGGTTTTGCTACCAAATTATCTATCTGTTGTATCACAAAGTTAGTCAGCCTATTTAAGGCCTGGGACCAAAAGAAATCAGCAAAAATAACCCAATTAATGGTCCCAAGATGAAAGGAAGTGGGGTTGACAACCATGGAGAGGTTGAAAACCAGTCCTTGTACCAGCTCTCATCTTTCTCTTACTCTTTCTCTCTCTGTCTTTTCTCGGGGCCTTCTCTGACCTTTTTCATGTTCTCTTTAACCATCCCTGTCTTGTCTATGTAAGGGCAACATTATTCTTTAAGGACTGTACACAGTCAAGAGCTGTACACAGTCTTTTCTATTGTAGAAGAGTAAATCAAGTCCAATAAAGTCCTTTGCAATTTTTGGAGGTCATTTCAGACATCGAAACAAGGGATTTCTTCAGGTTAGTGATGTCAATCTCTAGCTGCTTGATGTCCTTGTCAATGGCCCATCAAAGGTCTGAGTAGTATAAGTCTGGAGGCTAGCATCAGGATTAGAACTTCTACCAGCAGACATCATGGGTGTTTCATTTTTACCTGAGATACTGCCTGGGTCAGAGCTCCTGGGTGCTCCACTTCTGCCAGGTTTTGTGAGGTTCAGTGCAGAGCTGCAGCCCGCCCTGGATCTGCTTCATGCCTGGGCCCAGACCGGAAGTTCGTAATTTTTCTTTTGAGAGGGAAGTTTTATTTGATTTCTTTTAAATGCTCAATGCCAACAAGAGGTATCTGACATTAGAGGTAACGAAGTAGGGGAGATTTTCATCCCAAAAGGGGTGATCATAGCCCAATATTTATGTGCATATGTTTGTGCATGTGTGTACATTAAAACTGTGTAGTAGAAAATGTTAAAAATGTAAAAATTCAGACTAAGAAATAGCAGAAGAGGTCTGGAGAGATGGCTCAGTGGTTAAGAGCACTGCTCTTCCGGAGGTCCTGAGTTCAATTCCCAGCAACCACATGGTGGCTCACAAACACCTGTAATGGGATCTGATGCCCTTTCCTGGTGTGTCTGAAGAGAGCAAAGGTGAATACATAAAATAAATAAATAAATCTTTAAAAAAAAAATAAGAAATAGCAGAAGAGACAACCAGGTGAGTTTCTAAAATTTCCTAAAGAAAATGATTTTAGCCAAGTTTAAATCAGTCTGCTTTCAGTTAAACCAGCGGAAGGTTCATTATAATGAACCTTCATTTTCATTTTTTAAAGAAAGCTGACTTTGTCAGAGAATGGTGGCACACACATATAATCCCAGATTTTGGTAGGGAGAAGCAGCAATGTCAGGAGTTGAAAGTCATTCCTCAGCTACAAAGCAAGTTCCTAGGGAATTCTGAAGACACCACACACACACACATACACACATACACTGAAAATAATTAGATAAAATTCAACCAAGAACAGTACAGGAAAAGAAAGCCATATCAGTCAGTATGACTGATGCCATTCAAGAAGGATAGATTCAAACAAAGAGCAGAAAAGAAATCATGGCGAGTTAGAGGCTGGCTTAAGTCTTCGAGTTTCATGTTCAGCTAGAGAGGGTATCTCTCATGAATCTTTTAAAAGTCACCCAATATGCAAATCAGGAAAATTATTTAAAGAGAGGCCTCTTCTGGCACTGAAGCCTCCACCAGTAGGTAAACAGGTTACTTAAAAGATTATGCAGCAGCCAGAAGTTCTTAGCTTATCACCAGGATTTATTCCGAAATCTACATTCTCTCCATCACTTTGCAGAATTTTTAGGAACAGAAGATAAAAAGTACATTTTATTTTTACTTCTTTTTATGAAACATTCAACACACACATAAAAGTAGAGAGAAAAATATGTGAAAAACAGCTTTAGGAAATACTATCTTTTTGCCTCAATTTTAAAAATAAAATATCACATATAAGTTGAAGCCTGCCAGGCCCCATTTCCTTCTATCCCACCCCAGAGGCAACATTGTTATGAATTTGGTATTTATCCTTATGTCTGTTACTATTCATCAGTCTAGAATAGCCATATAGAACATTGAATCACTCTGTTTTATAGGTTTGCATAAATGTTATTAAACTGTCTCATACTGTAACTTTATTTTGCTCAATTTATCCTTCTGAAATTTAAGAAAGTCTCACAAATATAGTTTAGTCTCCTATATTGCATTCCACTCTTTCAATACACCATAAAATATATTTTTGTTTGCCTGATTTAAGCTAGTGTGTGTGTGTATGTGTGTGTATGTGTGTGTGTCTGTCTGTGTCTGTGTCTGTATCTGTGTGTTATCAGGGAAAGAACACAGGGTATCCCATTTGTTTAGCAAGCATTCCACCACTGAGTTATGTTTACAGCCTGTAATTTAAATTTTTACGTAGGGTCTCATTCAGTTGTTCAGCATGTATTGAACTTATGATCCTCTTTCCTCAGACACTAGACTAGTTGAAATTACAGGCAGCCCTGGGTCTGTATTCATCTCTTTCAGACCCCCCCTCTCTGGAACACAAAAAATATTTCCATAGGAAGCAAGCATATTTTAAAAATCTTACTAAATAAAAATATAATACAGACTATTTTAGTTAGAGTTTCTATAGCTGTGATAAACACCATGACCAAAAGCATCTTGGGGAGGAAATGGTTTATTTCATCTAAAAGCTTATGAGTCAGGACAGAAAACCAAGGCAGATACCTGAAGGCAGACAGTGATGCAGGGGCTATGAAGGAGTGTTGCTTACTGGCTTGATCAGCCTGCTTTCTCATATACTCCAGGTCCATATTACCCACAATTAGCTGGACCCTTCCATAACAGTCACTAAAAAATGCCCTACAGACTTGCTTGCAGGTTAATCTTATGGACGCATTTTCTCAATTAAGATTCTTTCTTCCAAGATATGTCTAGGTTTGACAAAAACTAGCACACAGGCTTAGGGAAAAACATGTCTCTCTTTCATATTAGCTAATGGCTATAATCCTGAGGTACATGATGAGATACCTAGAACCTGATGAAAAACATCTACTTGTTTCAACATTTAATTCATCAACTGTATATTAAAACAAAATACAGTATTTGCTTTCATATATAGCATACTTAATATATGTTGAATTCTATTACTATTTCTCCTGTGCTTCCTTATTGCTAAACTTGAAAGAACAGCAGATATTAAGTTGTTTCTAGTTCCTTCTTACTACTGAAAACGATACTATTATACATACTAACAATCTGTGTGTATACACATGGACTGGCTTTCCATGGTGTCAGAGACTCACCTCTAATTATTTTAGTTATTTCCATGTTGTTCTGTATCACTGTCTACTAACTTCTACAAGTAACAGCAAATGAGAGTTCCCTATGGCTCTACATATCCAATCAAATATAGCATCTAAAGAAAATGTGATATTTGGGCCAGCAACAGAGCTCAGTGGGTAAAGGCACTTTCCAACAAGCCTGATGACCTAAGTTTGATCCCCTGAAGCCACATGGTGAAAGGAAGAACTGACACCCACAAGTTTTCCTCTGAACTCCACATGCGTACTATGGTACATACACACAGGTGCGCGCGCGCACACACACACACACACACACACACACACACACACATACAGGAACATACATACAGGCATGCACATATACACATACCATACATGAACAATTAAAAGTTAAAAAAAAAAAAAACTCTGGAAAGAAATAGCATTTGGTTTTAAGTAGCTGTATTCCCTATTTTTAACATTTTCGAATTCTGACATTTGTATACAGATGAATGTATAAATGCTAATAAGCATTAAAAAGGCTTAGAAAGATAAACATGTCTACCAGGAAGCATGAACATTCTTTCATCCATACTTCTTGGTATGGGTAAGCTATAATCTTACATGTTTGTATTAATATAGTCTTCCAATCTACAAAACTACTTTTTTATAGTAGTCAATACAATATATCAAAGACTTACTTCATCAGAGAATAGGCAAATACTTAATGGAACAGAATAGAAAGCCAATGATTTTCAACAAAGAGCAAAGGCAAACCAATGAAGAAAGCAGTCTTTTCAACAAACAGTTCCCAATAGCTATACATACAAATAAAAACACATGGATCCAAACACAGATACTTAACACAGAGTTCAGGTGCTAATGAAATGTTTTATCATATATCCCTAATTTTGAAAGTAGCAGCAGTGGTACCTTAATTTTTTAATCTCTTTAAATCTCCACATACTACAGACAATTCTTTTAGATAGCAAAGCAAAATACCCATGAACAGTAGATTAGGATTTTTCAAAGAGATAATTATGTGCAATAAATATATCATAATAATTTAGGCTATTTAAGATGAGAGAAATGAGCAAAATGGCCTCAACAATTAAAATCCTAGTGGTGACATTAGAGTGGTTATCTGGACAAGGCATGTATGAGATAAAATATAGAAAATAAGAAATTATGGAATCTAACTCATTCGCTGAATTTCTGTACTGGGAGTTTTGGTATAAACATAGAAATGTAGCAGTAATATAGAAGAATTAAATGTAAGACCTCTGTAGTATTGAGCTATCAGTATCAATATGGATATACTATTACTATGTATACAAATACTGCTCCTGAAGAAATGTAGACAATGACCAACCCAGAAACAACAATCTAATGTCCCTCTTTCATGACTAAGACTAAAAAATATCATTTTACTTTTAAAAAGTAGTGTCTTGGAGAAATAGCTGATTCTAGCTTAGGACAGGCAATGTATAAAATGAGTGAGACCTACCCACACACCAAACATCAGGGAATCCACCAAGATTGCTGAGATCATAACAAGAGAGAGCAATTTGAAGACACTTTTGCTAGAAAAAAATAGGGTAACCTAATCTTCTAAAAGATAAAGTTATAATTTATGAACATAAAATAGAGTGTTTGAATCTATGAATTAATAATGCCATTTTAAAAATTAAAATCAAACATCTTCATTATAAACCAGTTTATTATCTCAATAAATGGTAGGAAAATAGACATTTATTCAACTTACTATATATGGCTGATAGAGGTGTTATTTTACAAAAGAATCCAGATAATAAATGAAAATAAAATTATCTAATTATAAAATTACCATGAATCCATGACCCTTAGAACTAAACATCGATAGCTAACATCAAAGAAACAGAAACAGCTATGAAATCAAATGAGCCTGATGCTAAAAGAACAACTACTCCAGAGATTCCCACCAAAGCTATAAACTCAGAGAACTATGGGAGGGCAGAGAAACGTGTTAAAGGGTGCCACACAGATACAAACAAGACCCAGTCCACGGACACTAGAGTTGCAGCAGAAACCTTTAAAGGAAAGAAAAAGACTAGTGGAAACTTGCAGACTAAGATACACCCTGGAATGCTCTAAGTGAATATAAAGCTTTGTCTTCTGGGAATGCACACACAGGTGGTAAAGGCCATATAAGTAACTAACAATGTGGTTGAAGCTGATGGCAACCATTACCTTGGGGAACAGGTT
Source organism: Mastomys natalensis (assembly GCA_021653895.1). Classification (NCBI taxonomy): domain Eukaryota; kingdom Metazoa; phylum Chordata; class Mammalia; order Rodentia; family Muridae; genus Mastomys; species Mastomys natalensis. Next base: position 1,079,051 of record JAJTUV010000197.1, read on the forward strand.
GCAGTTAAGATTGATACAGCACAGGAAGGAGCTTCACAGGGATGCTAATTCCAAGAGTCCTTTGCTTGTAATAGTTCATTAAGCTATGCATTATTTTGTGGTTTGCTTTATATGCATTATATTTTATAATAAATATATATTAAGCCAGTATTAAAAGAAAACATACAAAGCTCACATTCCATAAAACAGAATATATCTAGCTAAAAGCCAACACAGGTGCACCTTGTTGTCCACGGTGTTCATAAACATTCTGGCTTTTCCACTGAAAATACCTGTAATATTTTCTGAATTCCTTGCCAAATTGTATTGTACTAATAGTCAAACATATAAATCCTTTCCCAACAGTTACTGCTCTTTAAAAAAGAGTCTCAAAACAATGCTTCATTCATAGGGACAGTGGATATGGCAGTGCTGCCTGAATCCTAGCACAGTGAAGGCAGAGGCTAGACAACTGTGAGCCCGGGGATAGCCTGGACTACATGAGTAGTTTCAACCAAGCAAATGACAAACACAAACAACAAAACATTCATAAGAAGAAAATATGTTTGTGAGGTTTTACTTATCTAGATCTAACAAGTCCTACATTGCGTAGCTCTGTGTATGTGTCTGTGGTTATTTTGGTGAGCAAGGTCATGCGGTCTCTCAATAGATATTTTGATGTGAGCACATAACAAAAGCTACAACAGCTGCATAAACATAAAAGAGAAGAATGAGCTGTCATGACGTTCTTGTCAAAGTGAACAGTAAGACAGAAGAAAACAATAAAAATTTCTCAAAACAAAGTAAAAGGAGTAAAAAGAAATGTAAATGAAGATGTTTCCATATAACGTGATAATCCATATATAAACTGCTAAAACATGTTTATACAGGTATGTACAGGCTCATGGACGTGTGCACATGTGTACGTGTTGGTGTATGTGGGGAGGTGTTAGATCTGCTAGGTGTCACTCCTCGGGACATCCACCTTGCTTTTTTGAGACAGGGTCTCTAACGAGGACCTGGTGTTTGGCAGTTTCGGTTAGGCTGGCTACTCAGAGAGCCTTGGGGACCCCGTGTCTCCAGCTCCCCAGTGTGAGGTTCACACCTGGCTTTTTACTTGGCCTTGCAAATCAAACTAAGGTCCTTGGGCTGAACTGCAACTGAATCATCTCCAAGCTCAGAAAATGAGCTCTTAATGAATTTGCTGATAAGAATTCCTTTTTCCACATATCATGTATTTTTTTCAAAAGAATCATTTTCTTAGATTACATAATTCCCCTTGCTCTGTGCTTCTAATTAAGATAAACAATATTTGTTTAGAACTTTGTGGTGTGAAATTGGACCAGGCATTTTCTAATATCCATAAAATAAATTTTAAAATGTTTTCCCTCAGAAGACAGATAATTTGGTCACAGAGAGCTGATTTCTGCTTCCTTTGTTTTCTTACTTTTAGCAGCTTGGTAAGCCAATTTTCTACTTAGACTCTGTTACAACTCTCATTTGCTGCAGCATGTGGGCTTTATCCTTCCCTTGCTCTGTTATGCAAAAAAGATGGCTTCCACTTTCAGTTTTTAAGTTTGCTGTAAAGCAGTGGGTCTCAACTTGGATGTACAGGAGATCACCTAGGGAACCCGAAACAGATTACTGATGCCCCTCCTGACGGGAGTCTGATGGAAGTCTTCTGGTGGCCCAGTCTCAAAAGCTCTGCAGGTGACTGTAATATATTACCAGGATATGAACGACGGTTCTAGGATTCTGCCACTGTCTAAATAAAAGCTTTTTATCTTTTCTGATGAAGCCTACATGAAAAATACATTTTAAAAAATCTATAGTTTAACAGATTCAAAATTTATCAATTTATTCTCTGTGAAGATTATTTTCTCTTTTGGGTTATAACTTTAGGATTTAAAAGTATATTGTCTTAGTATTCTGGTTATCATCAGATTAAAGTCTGTTGCTGCCAGTGGAAGGACACTGAAGGAACAGTCCTGACTACCACAACTTTAGCCACTGGTGGCTTTAGTTCACGACATGTTAAAAATGCTCCAGTTAAAGATTATGTCTTCATATGAAGGAAAACAATTATTCCCACCACCACCTAAAAAACATTTAGCTTCTGCATAGTGAAATTCACAAGAGTTTCTGGAAAAAAATTTAAAAAGTATTTTTGAACAGATGAATTTTGATAGACAACAAAAGGACCATATCCTAAAACAAAAGCCCTTGACAGGAAAATAAATTGCATATAATGAAATATCAGAAGTGAAAGAGAGTATATTAAGCTATAAGTGGTTCAAAATCATGTGTGGGCTCAGGACATGGCTCAGTGGTAGAATGTTTGCACCCAGCATGGAATAGGCTCCAGACTAGATGATTCCCAGTAGCTCCAAAGTGATCTTCACATATCATATGCGAATTTATAAAAACCAATACAGATGCTTTTATGAAGCGGCTGCTTTAGCCTTACTGTCTATAAGTAGTCAGTCATTCCCTATGGCTCCTACTATAGCTAACACACTTCTACCTGTAGCAAACTGACACTCTCCTGTGCTTATTTTCATATTTGTCTCTTCTTGGTAAAATCCTAAGATCCTTGCAGACAAGACATTTTCTTATTCCTATCATCAGGGATGAAACACAGTGCTTACGCAAGATCATGCTTAAAGCTGCCGGCTACTTTAGGCAGAAACACCACAGTAACTGTAAATGGGAAAACTGAGTTAGTGAGTAAATTCATTTGGCCAGAGCATAGATTTATATAAGAAGGCAACACTGGAAAGGCTGGTCAAAATCAATTTGGATCAAGCTGAGTTTGAATTCACCATATACTAAAAAGCTGAGTAAATATGGCCAAAACAGACTGCGTTTTAGTACCCATACCTGTACATATTAGAGTCACCAGCAGCCTGGGGTGAACTTATCTGGTTCAAATTTACTATCTTAAAAATAAGAAAACTAAAGCCAGTTAGACTATTACCTACCCAAAGCCAAACCAGAGAACTTGGAAAGCTTACTGCAGAAGAACTGGGAAAGGCCCATTTCCTAAAGAAGACATACAGACATACCAGGTATGTCTGTATGTACTAGGACCCTAAAGCTGGACATGATAACACATGCCTTCAAACTCAACACTCAAGAAGCTGAGGCAGGAGGATCAGGAGCTAGTTGCTATCTTCTTACTATCTGTAGGCTACATTTAAAAACCAACCAAACAAACAAACAAAACAACCTGTCACGAAAATAAATGAAACTCAAAGACTAAAAGTTTATGTAAGTGGAAAAAAGAGAAAGCACAGACCTACTCATTTTATCCTAGAACACAGATTTTGAGAAATACTTCTTAAAGTCTGAAAGGTTTAGAGGAAAATATTGGAATAGACTTGTTTCACCCAGCTAAAACTAAATTTTTAAAGGGAGAGAATTCTTTTTAATTATAAAAATCCCCAGAAGTTTGTGTCTATATGGGTACAAAATGAAAACACATACAGGTTCATCTATGTGATATTCAAAAGACTACAGCACTGTGAGGGACAGACAGAGTGAGAACACTGATGTGGCCTTGGACACGGTCCTTCCAGGGCTCCCATGGGAGGAAGACCCTGGATGAGAGGCTGTTCTTCAGCCAGCCTTCCCTGAAGCTTCTCGCCTCCTGACAGTGTGGCTTCACAGGAGCGTTCACACAATAGGCATCTGACTCATGGTTGCTAAGGTGAATGCAAGCATAGCTTTTCCAGGCATGACATCCTCGGTAAACAACAGTTGAAGTTTGTTGTCTGTAAGTGTTGCTATCATGCATAAACTTTTCATCAACTTAACTCTACTTTACAAATGAACTATAACTTGAGTAAGTTAGTAACTCACTCAAGTGGAAAGTGAGGCAGCGCCAGGACCAGCACTTGAACCTACAAGCCTATGCTCTCAATCACTGCACTACTTCAGTCCTAGAGTTGTCTGCTTATGCTCAAGTTATGATACATTTAGGATCTCATTTTATATTCAATTTCCTTTTCGAATATTTGAAAATATAAAATATAGGTTTGAAATTAATTCACATATATTTCAGAATAGAAAAACCAGTAATAGTATTTTATTTTCCCTTCATTAAAATGCATGTATTTGTTTTAGATTTACCTCCAGTCTTCCTTGAGTAAAACCCAGAAGCAGCATGTTGGCTCTGTCCTTCTCAGAAGAAATTGGAGTCCAAGGCCATGCATCATCACTGACTAGTGGCCACCAGCATACAACCAGATCCTGAGTGGAGTTGATAGCTAAGTGACGATCTACTGTCCTGTTGGCTGGGCCAGGTATGTCATAATAGGAAATCTAGGGTTATCAGACAAACAAAACATATGGAAATGTTTCTTTTAAAGGATGCAAAATCATTTATTTCAAAAGAAAATCAAAGCATCTGTAAATGTAATACACTCAAGTAAATATGCATCTTCAACATGTGCTTACAAGGGTGTCAGAATTTACCAAATTCTTTTGACACACATATAAAAAAGACATATGTTCAAATTCTCCCAATTTTTAACAGAGGAAAGGAAAAAGAGAAATGTGAGCTAGGGAGGAACTAGATCTAGCAATTCCAATCAATACCGAAATGTACAGTCATGGTTGCTTGACAGCATCGACCTACACACAGGGTTTAGGATCAACTGTATTAAATGACACGTTCAGTACTGCTGACCAAGACTGTCTGACTACTGTTTAAGACATAAGATGTTAACAGAGTCTGACAACAATAAAAGGAAAAGCAACTCGAGGCAAATATCTCTTAAAAGAATATGAGAAGTATACACACACATTCTGCATAAAAGGGATAAGCCATGGCGTTGTGCATGAAAGTTTATGCAGCTTCTGAGAATTACACTTCTCTTTCTTAGGAAGGATTTGTCGAATTTATTATTCAAACTATGTTATTTTGGAACATGGTTATTTGAAAACATAAGCACGGCACCATCTGGGTGACACATGCCAAGGAAATATAGATTGCACCGTATTTCTGCTTAAGGAATTAATGGAAGGTTGATAGCTTGGAAGGAAAAAAAAACTATCTTGCCATTGCTGGTCAGCAATAATCGAACCACTTTCTGGGGATTAAGCGCATGGCTAAGCCTACTGGACCAGACACTAGCAAAGGGCAGGGGGTCTTCTTATCAGAGAAATGCTTCTGGAGCCAGTCTCACTACATGACAGATTGCTTTCATATTCCTGTCTGCAAGGCAACAAAGGATGGCAGTAATGCGATAATGCCAGAGTGCAATGGGTGTTAAGAACCCGTTGCATTTATGTATTGTATTTAGTAAATAATCAGGCTCATCCAAATTGTGATCTCACCACTCAACCAAGGCCATTAAAATCAAGGTTAATGCTTTAATAATCCTCTGCTATTTTTTTTCCAACATGGTCAAAAGAAACTCTTTTCTATTTGCATGGCCATAATATTATTGACCTCTTCATCCTCTGAATACACATCAAAAAGAACTAAAATCAAAGTAATTACCAGTGTTGTTCTCTCATGGTAAACATTTAACTCCTTGCACTGTCCCTCATCTGTGAAACTGAATTAGATTTTTAAAATGTGGACAGAAAAGCTTGTTAAAGGTCAACACTTTCAGGATATTTACCCTGAAATTCTCCTTGTCAAAATTATTTCAATGTGAAATAATTAAATTATGGTTATCTGGAAAGAAAAATCAGAATTATAAATACTCGATATATGCCCTTGCTTTAAAATTCAAATGGGCAACGATAAAACACTGTATGTTTTTAAGTTTAAATACTTATAGTTTCGATCTGATTTAACTATAATCGTTACATACTTAAAGATGAGTGCACATTATATTTGGTGTCCATCTTGCCATGAAGGCACGTTACAAATTCTAGATGATAAAGTCAAGTTAAAAATGAGTGATTGGCATATTTAGGTTTTGTACAATGCAGATCAATTGTTGTTTGGTATTCACTAATTATCATATGTTTTCAAACACTGAAGCAAAAATGAAATTTGTGGTGTTGCCTCAAGGAAACATGGTCATACTCTACTGTGTAGTAATGATGCACAGTGCCAATAATTTCTCAAGTCCAAAAGCAGAAAAATGTATTAATTCCCCTGTTTAAGAAACATAGGCCCAAAACTAGCCTGTTCTTTATATTTTTTTTTTAAGACAAGCTGATGCCCTTGCAGTTTTCCTTGGCTCACATTACCACCATCCTTCAGTCAAGAAGACACCACCCACTACTCATTACACCTCTACAAAAGGAATTGTCCTATGGAATCTTAAATAAAAAGATAACACTTTAAATGGCTTCAGCTAATGAATAGTGATACATTTTAAAAATCAATATTAGGGAAAAAAACCCAACATTTTAAAATCAATCTAAGTTAACTATTTGGGGAAAACAGTGCTATAAGAATGAATGTTAAAGGGAGTCTTCCTTTTTTTTTTGACACATGAATATCATAAATTGCCAGCTAGAGAAAATTATTATCATGCAAATTCTATAGAAGCTCCACAAATCTGGCATATAGGCTAGATTGTATTTTACTGCCACAGTGAAAAACTTGTTTCCATGTTAAAACTTTCTTATAAGAATAGATATTTCTATTAAACAAATTAAATCTTTCCTATGCCACTATCAGCCCAATAATAATAAATAACAATTCTAAAGTACAGAACATTAGGTACAAAAATCCGCATCCAAGCAATTACCAGGCAATTACAGGCACAGGGCTCCTTTGCCTTCTGTAGACACCTGAGGACGGCGTCCATGTGCATTGCTTCTAAGAAAGCTGTATATCAGCTCTGTTCCCACTGAACAGTGAACTGTCTCAAATCCACGTCACAGAGGCTGGATCAATCTTGCAAACACAGGTCAGTGCTGAAAAGACGCCTTGAACTGAAACAGCCTGGAAAATGCATTAGATGTTCACCCTTGCAGAGAGGGTACCTTGCCAGCAGTCAAAATGTTATGTGGAAAATTTAAGCACATTTAAAATAAAAATCCTGCCTTAGTAGATGTGAAGTCCATGATACAGGGAACAAATTACCTGGAGTTAGCAGAGGAGAAAGACTGGCACACCTCACAGAAATCTCTTTACATTTCCTCCAGTCATAGTTGGGGGTGGAATGCGAGGGTCTTACCATTACTTATCATATTTTCTATTACTCTTTGAAAGAGCCTTCTTTCCTTTCTCATTATGAAATCCAGAGCAGCTATATGGATACTTAGGTGAATGAGAAGCAATCTATAGGAACATTAGGAAACAAGCCAACTTGACCTCCATGAGCTGACATATGCCATTGTTAGGCCTTCCCACAGGCAGCCTTTGCCACAGGTGAGGGACAAAGGCACACTCGGGCTTCCTGAGCCCACAAATGTTCAAGAATAAAAACAGTGACATGAACTTATGCAGTCATCTAGAATACCTTGATGAGTAGTAATATGATTATATACATTGAAATTTCTACCTTATAATCCAAGGCTGAGAGTTTTTCCAACCTCTTGTTTCCATCAAGAGAATCCATCTTCTTTGTAAACTGAATAAAACATAGTTTGTTTTGTGCCAGAAATGATAAGATGATGAAAGTGTCTGTAAGAAGAGCTAAAGCAATGATTTAATGAGTCCAAGTTAGAACAAAGTTAGAACACGTTAATACACTTGCACTGAGTTATTATTAAAAGATGCTGTCAGAAAATAAACATTAATTGAAGTTACTAACATCTCCCAAGTATATTTGAATGATAAAGATATTAGAAGTAAATGATAACTATCAACATGACAATGCAGATTTGGGATTTCCCCCTCTTTCAGTGACTATTTCCATATAAACTAATGCTTGAGGATACCACCAAAGGAAATATTTGGGAACCAGAGTTCAAAATGCATAAGAGAGACTGGGTATTGTGGCACATATTTAATCTCACTAAGTGGAAGGCAGAGGTAGGCAAAGTTTGAGACTAGCTAGGGATACATAATGTGAGCCTTTCTCAATAAAAAAAAAGCATAAAAATATAGAAAGAGACTTTATTTGTGTTTATTACTGTTTCTATATTCATAGAAGCCATCTGAGAATAACTGGGTTTGATTAGTATTCTCAGTTTGATTAGTAGAGATCAGTGTTCTCTACCTAATTTTTTATTTAAAATTTTTCATCTGTAATCCATCTTTTGAAGACTTACAAACTGGATGAAATAAAATACACTATACCCAAATGTGCATATTACATATATATTAATATTTAATAATGAATATCAACAAAAATACTTTTGCAGTTTTGTTACTAAAGAATTTAAGAAGATAAATAATATCACGGGTTATGTAAGAGTCATTGTTATGTGAATTGTTCCTTGTGGAACAAAGGAAAAAGCAATTATCTAACATCTTTATACTTTTTTCACTCCACCTCTGGATACACACTCAGTGCCCAACAGTAGAGTAGCTGGAGAGCTGCCAAGAACTGCATCCCTACCATGTCCCATGAGAGTGCATTGTTTGGGTACATATAAAACAAGCATGTGAAGAAAGACAACTCAGACAGAAGGGTGTTGAACGTTCCCTGTTCATTCTAACAGGACGACATAAATGTGAGAAAGCAGCCTAGTCGCTGCTATGTACAAGTCAGTGAAGGGTTCAGTGATGAGCTATGAAACCACAACTCTTTCACAGAGTTCCTTGGCATCACACGCCTACGAATGGAGAAATGCCATGCCCACAGTCTTCGCCCCACCTGTTACTATCAGCACTGGTGCTAATGATAGCTGTCCTGCAGATTTCTTTCTTAAAGCTGTGTGATTATGCCTGACTGTACTCAAGAGTGCTTAGTGGTACATACAGCAGAAAGAGGGGTTTCGATTCTTACATCCGTCCTTTCTGCAACACCACATCTTCCTTTCTCATTCAAACTAAGATACTGTTTTTAATCTTTCATGATAATATAGCCTGTTTTGAGACTGTTTTTTACCCCAAATAAACTAATCTTAGTATATATCCCAGAAAAGAAGTAGGTCAGAACTTGTGTTCAGATCAGTCACTTACTAACTACATTATCCTGAGTGGCTCGGTTTCACTTTCTTTACCTACTAGAATAAGAATGATCATATCTTATATAGTCCTTTGCTAGGTTAGATAGAATGGCATCCAGCATGGAATCTTTATGGCTCAAAAAATATTATTAAACTTCCTACTCAATAAATGACTTAAATTCTTTTTATGTGCTTTATAACAACCATGCATGGTGCTGTCACTTAATAGATCTGGACTTCCCTAGTGTATCTGGTACTGGCTTTTCAGGGTATTCCATGGCTGCCTGTCTCCGTGTATTTGTACTACTTAAACATAATTCATTTGGAAAAATTTTAATTGTCAATAACAGAGAAATCATTTTAATGAATGAAAAGGTTTATTTTAAAATTATATTCCAAAATGTAAAGGAAAGATCAGAAAGTGCTTAGATTGAGCCTAACACTTAATGAGAAGTAAAGTACACAGACATTAAATATTAGTTGAAGCCTGTATCAGTCCCAGGGGTTGTAAGTCTGCTATTACAAGCAATTACTTGTTGTGTTTGCAAGTCCCCAGTGATAATAATTAGTCTACCTGTTGACAAAGTATTTCTCCTGCCCCACTGTTAATGTGGGCAACTGATTTGCACAGGGATGTAATTACCATCACTGATGGTGTCTGAGATGAGCTTCCCCACCAGGCTTCTGTCAATCACCACTTTCTCCAGCTGAGGCCCGGAAAGGCTTAGGGACACCAGCACACCTGAACCAAAGAGAAGCTGAAACCAGGTAAGGGGGAGAGAAAAAGATATGCTGGAAATTAGGATCATTTAAAAATTTCTTTCCAATAATACAACTCACATGGATCTTTCACATGCATTCAGACCATGAAATTACAAGTTTTCTTCCCTAAAAGACAGTTACCAGCATTCTGAGTAAGAGACCGGCAGCTAAAACATTTGACTGCACTCAGAGCACTGATGGAGACTGTCCACATAAAGTCAATGTGGTCCACACTGATCAGGTGCTTAATCTTCTAAATGCTTAAAAGGTGTCCATGCAGAAAGAACTGCTTTGTTTTGTATTCAAACACTGAGAAGGTCACTGTTTATATCAGAAACTTACAGGCTATTTCTTGAAGTTTGGATAGTCACTGCTACTCACTGAATACATGAAGAAACCATGATTACAATATAAACAGCTAATTTGAATGTCAAACCTTATTCACTTCCCCAGCTAAAGATTTTATAACCAAAACCATTAAAATAACATAAGGCAAGTCACTTAGATAAAATGTTAAAAATTTTTAAATCATATGTAATGCACACCATTGATAATTTCATAAGGAAAAATGAAAATAGAAAACAAAATAGTTTCTTAGAAGGAGTAACAAAATACTCAAGGGAGCAAATATGGAGACAAAGTGTGGGACAGAAACTGAAGGAGGGGCCGTCTGGAGACCATTCCACCTGGGTATCCATCCTATGTGCAGTCACCAAAGGTAGACACTGATGTGGATGTCAGGAAGTGCATGCTGACAGGAGCCTGATACAGCTGTCTCCTTAGAGGTCTGCCAGAGTCTGACATATTCAGAGGCGGATGCTCACAGCTAACCATTAAACTGATCAAGGGATTCCCAATGGAGGAGTTAGAGAGAAGACTGAAGTAGCTGAAGGGTTTGTGGCCCCATGAGGAGAGCAACAATACCAACCAACCAGAGCTCCCCAAAGTCTAAACCACCAGCCTGGGAGCACATGACTCTAGCTGTATATATAGGGGAGGATGGCCTTGCCGGGCATAGGTGGGAGAGGAGATCCTTGGTCCCATGAAGGCTGGACACTGAGTGTGGGGGAATTCGAGGGTGGGGAGGTGGGAGTTGGGGGTAGGTGGGGCATATCCTCATAGAAGCAGGAGGAGGGGGGATAGGATAGGGGGTTCCTGGGCGGGGGAGGGATGGGGTAAGGGGATAACATCTGAAATGTAAATATAATATCCAATAAAAAAAAAAAAAAGAAATTCAACCAGGAAAAAAAAAAGAAAACAAAATAGTGGCCTTTCAGTGTCCAGCAGCTGTTTATAAAAGACGGCTGGATAGAGCCGTTATAATTTTACAACACTCCTTCCCATTTGTAGCAGCTTAATTCATTCATCTCCAAATGTTTAGAACTTCTAAAAGGACTCTGCATATGTGTGTGCTTGTTATCTATGAGATTTTGAAATATCAACATTGGAAGAAATTGTTTCACCTTCAAGGCAACAGACTCAAAGCTGATGAATCATGGAATAGCATATGGCATAAGAAGAAAAAAAACCAATTGTTAGTAAACTAATCAGGAACATGCCAGCCAAACTCAGAGACAACTATGACTTAAACACCACGGGGAATCCCCCGCCCACCTAGGCATCATGTCCCAGCTAGTGACTATGACTCTCTGTTGAAACGAATTGGGACATGTGTGAGAGATGAGCAGCATGAGGCACCCAGGGGAATAAAGACCACAGTTGCCCTGCTGTTAGACCACTGTCCAGGCAACAGGAGCCTTGCTTGCGTCTACTTACAGACTGCCCTCACCTCTGCAGAGGCGCAGGGGGGGATGGGAAGGTTAACCACCTTTACAAGTGTTTGGAAATAAAAGAAGGCATAGTTGTTCCAAGAGCTGCAAAATACTTCAGAAAATAATTACTCTCTATTGAATTAATTTAGCCTTACTACATACCTTGATGGCAAATGACTCACTATTCTTATGAGATGTTTATGACATATGGTCTTCAATCCCCCAAATTCTCCCTTCTCAGATATTCAGAAAGATATTAGGCTCAATATTTCTATCTGGTTCTTCCCTTCCAAGTATCATATCACTAAAACATGTCCTTTTCTTCTTATTTTTCTTAACAAAAATGAATACTATTCTTTTAAGTATATCTTCCCTTAATTCATCAGTGATGGCTGGTTTCTTATGATATTGGCTTGACCACACTTATTTTGCACCCTCAGTGCTAGGCACATAGAAGGCACTCAGGAACTATGTGGAGAAAGAATCATAACTAACTCAAAAACATATTAGATAATCAATCATAGTTAGGGGGAAATTTAACCTAAGCTTCCAGATTCACATGATCTGGATGTTCCTTTGCAGCAATGTGTCAATCATGAGCTTTGGCCGGGGAGGAGCTCAGTTGGTAATGTACTTGCCTAGCATGCAGGAAGATGTAAGTACTGTTAAGTTATTTTTAATTAATTAGTTTTGGGATGCATATGTGTATTCACATGCTAGTTGTGTGCATTTGACACAGCACGCATGTGGAGAGCAGAGAGTAACTTGTAGGACTGAGTTCTATGCTCCCTCACCGTGTGTGTCACAGAGACCAAAGCCAGGTTGCCGGCTTTAGGAGATACTTCACTAGCTAAGCCATCTCACCAGCCCCAAGTTCTGAGTTCTGTATCCAACACTGGATAAGCCTGGTATGGTAATGCATTCTCAATTGCACCATGTGGGAGGTAGAAAAAAGAGAATCAGAAGTTCAAGGACATCCTTGGTTATGCAGCTGGTAGAAGGCCAGCTTGGACTACCTGTTACCTGACTATATCTCTAAAAAACAAAAAAAATGAAACAAAATACATGCACCATATTGCTGAACACCACCAATGACCAGAGGCTCACTACACTTGACAGCTTACCTGGGACAGCTCCAAGTGGTTAAAAAAACATTGGGATGGGTATTCTTTTATTTAACAAAAGGTGAATGTTGGCTATATGGTATGCATGCAAATAAATTTAATAACTCAAAAATGAATCAAATATAATCCTAAAAGGTTGTTATACAGGCTAATAGAGAGAAGAGACATCCTGTCTGAATATATGTGGGCAACTGGTTAAGGGATGAATCTGAAACAAAGCTGCTTCAACCTCAGTCTTTCTTCAGTTGCCTCTCTGCACATGTCCAAAGATAAAGCGCAGTGCTTAGGACATGCGCTCTTAAATCAGCAGTGGCTCTGTGTGTGACACCGAGTCACATGGCATCTCTCTGCACCTTCACTCATCTCCTCACCTGAAAGAAGACATGATGCATCTTCACAGGGTGAGCATCAAGTAACTCTACCAACAGAATTTGTGATAAGCCTGGCACAGGATTTATAATGATCACTGCTTTTCTGTCATTCCCATAATTGAATTCTCACTGTACTGTTTGCCATCTCTGAAGTCATTTTTTTTTTGTTTTAAATAAAAATCCAGCCTCAGAATTGGATGTGAAACATTGGACTCTGGGTGATTAAGCTATAATTTTAATTTACTAATGTATGTATATGATGTGTATGTGTGTTCATATCCCATGGTGCACACCCCATATCATAGGCATGGACATGAGAGGACAACTCTTGGGAGGTACTCCTCTGATTCTTCCCTGGGGTCCAAGAATCAAACAGAAGCCAAAAGTTTTGTGGCAGGTGCTTTTATCCACTGAGGCACCTCATCAGCACCCAGGTGTGCTCTCACCAGAAAGGAGACTGGCTTTTGTCATTCTTCCAATTTGCAATGATTTCACAAGGGTATTTAACTTCACGCTAACTACAGGTTCCTTCAGAACCGGAACTAAATTTTCCCAACTTTCTCATTTCTTTCTCTGTATCTTCTGTTATCACCATCATTATCATGAAAGAGCCTTCCTCTCCTGAGAGAAGCTGCGCTACAGCATGTGAACCTGTGCTGTGCTATAAAATTCATTCCAAATGCCCAATTTTATGGAGATGGAGAAGAAACATAAAACCCAGAGAAGTCTGCACAAGAAGCAGTTGATATTGGAAAAGATTTGAAAGCCAGAGTGTCACAGAGCAGAAGTGTTTATATATCATGTGATCTGTGCTTGGGGATAGGAGCAGTGATTTACCCAATTGAGTATTCCAATAGGCCCTGACACCTTTATTCATACAGTGACTCTGCCACACATATATGTTCAGTATATTAAATGAGCTAGGCACTGTTCTGAGTACTGAAACTACATCAGTGTACAAAACAGGCAATGCCTTGGCTCAACATATCCTCATGGGGTTTACATTTGAATGTGGATATAGATAAGAATAAATACTTCTAATATAATAGTAGTTAATGTTCAGATCTATGAGAGAAAAAGCACAACAAGATGGGGATTCCAAGAGGATGCTACTGTTAGCACATGATGACTAATAAATGAAAAAGTCTTCAAGAAGAAATGCCATGTGATCCAGATCCAGCGAAACTGAAGGGAGAATCCACTGGAGACGTGGCATGTAAGGCAGAGGAGCAACAGGACAAAAACTCTGAGGCAGACTACGCCTTGGATGACTGGGGAAAGTGGTCCTGTATACACGGAGGGGAACAAGAGACAGGGTCCTCACACACAACAGCGGTACAACGGGATCAAGAGCCAGCTTACACTGTAGTTTGTTAGTGAGAAGACATTACATTTTAGCAGGCATCTACAGTGAGAGGAGGGGCAAAAGCATTTAATCCACTGGGAAATCCTTCTACCCACCCCAAGAGAAGATAAGGACTTGAACAAGAATAGCCATATTAGGAAAATGATGGGGACAGGCTTAAGATAGCCCATTGTCCAAAGTTAGTGAAAGCCTGTGGGCCACATGCAGCCAAGGACAGCTAGGAATATGGCCCAACCCCATGTGCTAAACTTATTTAAACATTAAGGGATTTCTTTATTATTTTTGTAAACTCAACTGTATGGTACTTGAACATGACTTTGTAGGAAACAACATAGTGTCTCAATGTCAAAGGTTAGATATGCTTGTAAGAGTATCCACTTGGCCTAAGCACCACGGTTTATTTACTAAGGTAAAGAACATCAGAGGCAAAATCTAGACTAAATAATGTCTATAAAATATAGACAAGAGCCTGGTTTTAGACAAGTTGAGTTACCTATAGAATTACAAGTGAAGATAACCTTGCAAAAAATAGAGATGGGGCCATCAACAATATCACAATCACATTTAAACACAGAAACAGATAAACACTCCTTAAAATGTAAAGGAAAGAGGGAGAGGTTCAAAGTCTGAGCTCAGATTCCCAGTGTTCAGTGGGCAAGATGTGTGACACCAAAGGAGTGCCTTCTCTGCTATTTCATAGCCTGTGCTGGAAAATTCTCCATAGGAGGAGAATTAAATAATATTTTTTTTTAAAGATTAAGTTAAGCCTCTTATTGAAAAGAAGTGTGGATACCTGTAAAATCAAGGTATACCACCATTTTTGATGTCTTAAGTGTCCTGTGACAAGAGCCATGGCTGATATCAGTTTTGAAATATGTAGACACATATGAATTAATAAGCTAATTAGTGCATTTTATAAGAGCTTGTTGGGAGGCATAGATTTTACAAGTACTAGTGCCAAATAAAATCCAAGATGTGGTAGAGGAGATAGTCAGGTAAAATACAGTCTGAAACTAAGGCAAAGAATATTGTAGCCCAGACAAAAGTGACACAACTCTGCCTGTTTCATCAAAATGGTGATATTTACGTCCTCCAAAATGAGAAAGGCCTTCAGATGATTTGGTAGGACAAGAAGGAAAAAGTATGCTAAGTTCTGTCCAGTGGCAAGGGGTGAGAATATTCTAGAAACTCAAAAGAATGAGAAACAGCAGTCCCAAGCAGCAAGGAAGGTTTCTCAGCAGCTGAGAGGGAGACTGGGCTCCGGCTCTGGCCCAGTCTGAATGGCCCCTTCCAGCAGACGTTTCCTCCTCTTCCATGATGGCACCTAATGAAGCCCACTCAGAGTATGACAATTTTTACATCAAGGAAATCTACAATGAGGACTGGGGTCACTGATAATTTATCAGATATCCCATAGAAAGTATTTTCTGTAATCCATTCCTTTATTTAGCAAACATTAAATACTGAGAGAAATCATGTCTGTTTAATCCACTGCAGTACAAAGGCAACAGTAAATCAGCTAAGACAGTGGTTCTCAGGCTTCCTAATGCTGCGACCCTTTATGTCATGTTGTGGTGACCCTAATCATAAAATTATTTCATTGCGACTTCATAACCATAATTTTGTTACTTTCAGGAATTTTAATGAAAATATTAGATTTGCAGGATTATCTGATATTTGACCCCCCAAAGAGGTCATGATGCCCAGGTTGAGAACTGCTGGGCTAAGGTAACAGAAAAGTTGAGTCATACAGAATTACTTCAGCACAACAAACAATAGAAAATAAGTCTTCTGGATAGAAAAGTGTTACTATTAAGTTTACTGTGAATATTGACCAACATATGGGACAAATTCATGTCTAGAGATATATCTTTTATCTATTTAAATTTAAGGAATCTCCTTTTAGCTGTTTGTACTATAAAACAAAAGATATTACACTTTTACCCTATGTTAAAGAGTATTTACAAGAAAAGAAAACTGATCATTCCTAGGACATATTTCAAAGCTGGTCAAGTTCACAAAAAGAATAAAATAAGGTAGTTTTTATAATTTCTGGTTGTTTTAAAACAAAAAGGGTTAAAAATGCATTATTGAAAAGGAAAAGTAAGGCATACAGATAACACAGCACTTTGGCATAGTACTTTAACATTTACAGAAACCTTTGCACACATTATGAAGATTGATAAATGCTAGTGTATCTCTTGCTCAGAACAAGCACTCAACTTAAGAAACAAACAATATGGTCAATCCACTAATTCCCACATAAGTAAAGCCACTTTAATATAAGTAAAGATCTTATAATTAATTAGTGAGAAAGTAGAGACAAGACAGCTCCCAAGTTAACAGTTCTACACCCCTCTACTACCAGAGAAGCACAGTCAGCACTACCTTTAATCCCCACTTTTCAGTTAATTTCTATGCCATACCTCATGTGGTCTGGTTTTCTTCGCTCTATACCAATGGTTTTCAATGAGGGGTGATTTGGGCCACAGGCTAGCAATGTCTGGTGACACTGTGGTGATCACCTATCTTAGAGTTACTATTTATGTGATAAAACATCATAACCAAAGAAACTTGAGGAGGAAAAGGTCTATTTAGCTTATGGTTTTACATCATAATTTATCATCAAATGAAGCCAGGACAAGTACTCAAGTAGGGAAGGAGCCTGGAGAGACAGACTGATGTAGAGGTCATGCAAGGATGGTGCTTACTGGCTTGTTCCTCATTGCCTGCTCGGTCTGCTTTCTTGTAGAACCCAGGACCACCAGCTCAGGGATGGTACCACCCACAATGTGCTGGGCCCTCCCCCATCAATCAATAATGTTTAAAAAAAAAAAATCCTACAGGCTTGTCTACAGTCTGATCCTATATAGACATTTTCTCAATAAGGCTCCTTCCTCTCTGATGATTAGCATGTGTCAAGTTGACATAAAACCAGCCAGTACATTACCTCTCTATATACTAGCCAAAGAGCCTTACCTGCAAAGAATACTACTTGTAAGATGAGGTGTCGTGGGATCCAAGGTCTTTCTGTATTACCATCAAGCAGATTTGCCAGATAATCAACATTTTTCTCCCATGAAGATGACAAGCTGCCCTCTATCATACACAAGGACCTGACTAGATGTGTCCAGTGTAGTTGTGGGCAGTGTACATTGCAGACCTAAAGCCTGTAGGAAACCTGCTCCACATGTTCCTCACCAGGCTCAGGGCTATGATGACTAATGCCAGCTCTTAAGACAGAGAGAGTCCCAGGGCAAATCATAGAGTTACTGTAGCATGTGATAGAAATATCCTGTCAGGACACCTCTTTGCTTCTAACTCTTTGCACAACAATCAGCCTTCTTATCTATAATTTAGCCTCTTGAGTAATTCATCAGGTGGGAATGCCTCAAGCAAATAAGCAATGTCTACGATGCCAGATACTTCTCCATCTGTAAACTGATAAACTGCCATTGCAAATTAATAATAAATCACTTGCTTCTGAGTTTGGCTATTGTGAATGATGTTAGTACAAGAAAATAAATAGAGATAACATAAGAGATAGATAAGTTTAATTAATCAGAAATTTTCTGCCCACATCCAGGATACACTGTAGAAGTGAGGATAAAATTCCTAAAGTTATAGATCTACACAAGTAGTACCATTCCACTTTAATATGAAGAAAAACAAGTGGGATAGGTATACATGTAGCACACCCAAGTAGAATAAACATGAGAGCATGTCAGAAATAATATCCAAAACTGTTGGTAGGAGATGTCAGAGATGAAACCAGGTGCTGAATGGCAGGAAATAAATTTAAGTCTTGCTTTAGGGATTTTTTAAATGATTATTTATTATTATTATTATATTATCCTCCTTCTCCTTTTCCTCCTCCTCCTCTCCTCTTCCTTCTCCTCCTCTTCCTTCTCCTCCTCTTCTTCCTCTTCCTCCTCTTCTACCTTCTTCTTCTTCCTCCTCCTTCTTCTTCTGCATTTATCATTCCATTCATTTATATCTCAAATAATATCCCACTTTGAGGCTACCCCTCCACAAACCCCCTCCCACATCCATCCTCTCCTCCCTCCCCCTCTGCTCTATGAGGGTACTCCCCCACCCACCCACCCTCTCCTGCCCCACCACTCCAGCATCCACTTACACTGGGGCAGCAAACCTTCACAGGACCAAGGGCCTCCCCTCCCATTGATGTCAGGCAAGACCATCCTCTGCTACATATGTACCTGGAACCATCGATCCCACCCTGTACTCTCCTTGATTGGTGGTCTAGTCCCTGGGAGTACTGGATGGTCTTGCCAGTCAACTTTGTTCTTCCTATGAGGTTGCAATCCCCTTCTGCTCCTCCAGTCCTTCCGCCAGCTCCCCCACCAGAGTCCCCAAGCTTAGTCTGGGTGTTGGCTCCAAGCATCCACATCTGCATTGGTCAACTGCTGGAAGAGCCTCCCAAGAACAGTCATACCAGGTTCCTGTCAGCAGGTGCCTCTTGGCAACAGCAACAGTGTAGGATTTGGTATCTGCAGACAGGATGGATCCCCAAGTAGGGTGGTCACCTGATAGCCCTTCCTTCAGTCTCTGCTCCATTTTTTGTCCCTGTGTTTCCTTTGGACAGGAACATTTCCAGGTTAAAAACTTTGAGATGGGTGGGTGGCCCCATCCCTTGACCAGAGCCATGTCTATCTACTGGAGGTGGTCTCTACTGGATCTATCTCCCCTTCTCTGTGCATTTCTGCTAAAGTCATCCCTGTTGGGTCTTGGATGCCTCTAGTTTCCCTGGAGTCTGGTACCCTCCAGTGGCTATTACCAGTTCCTCATCCCCTACTGCTACATATTTTTATTCGATTTCCTGACCCTCTGTACCTCTCTTCCGTCCTATCCCCTCTGGTACCTGATATTGCCCCCCCCTCTGTTTCCTCCCTTCCTCTCTCTCCCTCCCATATCCCCCTTCCATCCACCTCCCATGACCATCCTGTTCCCCCTCAATGCAAGACTAAAGCGTATACACCCTGGTCTTCCTCTTAAGTTCCATCTGGTCTGTGGGTTGTGTCATGGGCATTGTGAACTTTTGGGCTAATGTACACTTATCAGTGAGTACATACCATGTGTATTCTTTTGTGTCTGGGTTACCTCACTCAGGATGATATTTTCTAGTTCCATCCATTTGCCTAAAAATTTCATGAAGTCATTGTTTTTAATAGCTGAGTAGTACTCCACTACTAAAAAGTATAAATGTACCACTTTTTCTGTATTCATTCCTCTGTAGAGAGAGACATCTGGGTTGATTCCAGCTTCTGGCTATTATAAATACGGATGCTATGAACATAGTAGAACACATGCCCTTGTTGTATGTTGGAGCATCTTCTGGGTATCTGCCCAGTAATGGTATAGCTGGATCATCAGGTAGAACTATTTCTGATTTTCTTAGGAACTATCATATTGATTTCCAAAGTGGTTTTATCAGTTCCACATCCTTGTCAATATGTGCTGTCTCCTGCATTTTTTATCTTAGCCATTCTTGTTGGTGTGAGGTGAAATCTCAGGGTCGTTTTGATTTGCATTTCTCTGATGACTAAGGATGTTAAATATTTCTTTAAGTGCTTCTCAACCATTCGAGATTCCTCAGTTGAAAATTCTCTGTTTAGCTCTGTACTCCATTTTTTAATAGGGTTATTTGGTTCTCTAGAGTTTAACTTTTTCAGTTCTTTGTATATTTTGGATATTAGCCCTCTATCAGATGTAGGGTTGGTAAAGATCTTTTCCCAATCTGTGGGTTGCCGTTTTATCCTATTGACAGTGTCCCTTGCCTTTAAAAAGCTTTTCAATATTATGAGGTCTCATTTGTCGATTGTTGATCTTAGAGCATAAGCCATTGGTATTCTGTTCAGAAAATTTTCTGCTGTGCCCATGTGTTCGAGTTAGAAAGAGCAATTCTCAAATTCATTTGGAATAACAAAAAACCCAGGATAGAAAAAACTATTCTCAACAATAAAAGAACTTCTGCAGAAATCACTGTCCCTGACCTTAAGCTGTACTATAGAGCAATAGTGGAAAAAAAAAAAAACCTGCATGGTATTGGTACAGAGACCGGCAGGTAGATCAATGGAACAGAATTGAAGACCCAGAATTGAACTCACACACCTATGGTCATTTGATCTTTGACAAAGAAGCTAAAACTATCCAGTGAGGGGGGAATAGTATTTTCAACAAAAGGTGCTGGTTCAACTGATGGTCAGCATGTAGAAGAATATAAATCTATCCATTTTTATCTCCCTGTACAAAGCTCAAGTCCAAGTGGATTAAGGACCTCCACATAAAACTAGATATGCTGATTTTAAATGATTTTAAAGTACTTTGGAGTGTTATTTTTCCACAAAAAAAAATTCATGAAATAAACAAGAAGCTCCTAAAATATATTCTCATAAATATGTTTCCTATGTTGTGGTTATAAAGAATCAGCAGAAATATGTTTCTGAAGAATCAAAATATTGAAAATCTTCAAATCCATTCTTCACTAAAAGGATCAAATAGAACAGAGAATGAGCTGTTTTCTTCTATTTTAATAGCTCTTTACAAAATCTATTTGCCATGTGACTACCTTGATTCTTCATCTATCTAATTGCCTTATTTACTAAAAAGACCACTACTAATAAAATCCAAACAATGAATTACTAAGCATATATACTTGACACACATTGTAAACGGGAGTTTTACTATTCAACCTAGGATTCTCCTGAGAGTAAGAGATTCCTAGGTGTCATCTACTTCTTGACTGTGTAGGGTCACTGTGAATATCTTACATACAATAATATTTAATGAGAAATTATAGAAGTTTGGAGAGATGACACAGTGCAGAAGTGCTTGGAAAGCAAGCATGAGGACCAATGTTCAGCTCTCTAGTACCCTCATAAAAGCTGGGCATGCTTAACAGCCCATCTATAATCCCAGTTTCTCAGGAGACAGAGAAAATAACTCCCCAGGGCAAGGTGGTTGGCAGTCTAGCAGAACCTGCAAGTTCAGTTAGAGACGCTGCCTCTGTGAATAAAGCATGTTCAAGGAAGACACTGACATCAACCTCTGGCCTCTACATGCACATACACACAAGAATACACATACACCCACACATATACAATCCATTTTTATATATACATGCAAGTCTATTAAAGAAGTGCAATTGCAACAGCTTCTCATTCCACAGTCATTCATTAAACAGGTAATCTTCTAGCTTAATGGTTGTCTTTATTTTTAAAACTATTAAACTTAGAGGCATAAATCAGAATTTAGAAAAGGTTCTTCCCATGTTTTCTGTATCAGATACATTGTCATAAAATTGCTGAGTTCCAAGGCTGGAATGATGGCTCAGCACTTAATAGTTGAAGCTCTTGCAGAGGACCTGGGTTCAATTCCTAGCACCTACATGGTAGTTTACAACAGTCTGAAAGTCCCATTCCAGAGGTTCCCGTGCCTCTTCTGGACTCTGAGGGCATGAGGTAAACACGTGGTACACAAAAGTATATGTAGGAAAACATACACATAAAATAAAAATGAATCTTTTTTTTAATGCTCAGGACTAGAGTGATGGTCCCATGGCTAAGAACATGGACCTCTTTCGAAGAGGACATGAATTTGGTCCCGAGCACCCACAAGTGGCTCAGAGCCGTCTGCTCCAGTTCCAGGAAATTTGATGTGCCCTTCTGGTCTTTGCAGGCTCCTGTATGTACTTCGTACACAAAAATCTCACATAAGAACACTCATATTCATAAAATATAGTTTTAAAAATTATATTGCTGAGTTTCTATACTCAACCTTAAATGGTTCACATATATATTTCTGGCTAGTACAATTCAAGCTGCTATTAGTACAAATTTCTCAGTTTAAAAAAAAAGTAGTATATGTTTTTTGATCTTAAAAATTGAAAGAAATCAAGCCTAGATGACAATAATGAACCAGTGTAAACACCCAAATATAATGGACTTAAAGTCTTCTGATGAAGTAGTTGTGAACCACCTGACTTGGATTCTAGGAACCAAACTCAGGTTCTCTGACCTCTTAACCACTGAGACATCTCCCCAGCCTCTAATTATCCTTTTTTGTTTTTGTTTTTAAAGCAGAATTGCATTATTATTTCAAGAATGGAATCACTTCATTAATTTTAATTTTCTAAATTTAGTTCTATGAATTGCATGCCTCCAGTTCCTTCTGTTACCTGTGTTTTAGTCTCAGACTTGTAGTCCTCTTATTTACATATGGATATTTCAGTTGTATGGTGATCTCTCTCTGGTTATATTTACAAGTGATGGCTACTACTTAATTAAACTTCACAGTAAAAATATTACTTAATATATCTCCTTTTCAGAAAAAACTACCAGACATCAGTATTGATACATTTGGCTTTGGGAAATGCAATCCATTACACACACACACACACACACACACACACACACACACAGAGACAACAAAGGGCCTATAAACAAATGAGATGCAAGTGAACCTCAGCTGCTATACATGGAGAGGGAGGTAAGGCAAGTCTCACCACTCTGGATCCTTTCTCAGTTCTCTTATTTTTAGTCAAGCCCTCTGTGGTGGCTTGAAAGAAACTGCTCCCCATAGGCTCACATGTTTGAGTGCTTTGTCCACAGGTGGTAGAACTGTCTGAGATGAAGGAGGAGGTGTGGTCTTGTTGAAGGAAGTGTAGCCTTGTTGGAGAAGGTTGTGGTCACTGTAGATAGGCTTTGAAGTTTCAAATGCCCATGTCATTCTCAGTTCGCTTCCTGTCTCCCTGCCTTGGGGTTGTTGTCTCAACATGTAAGTTCTCAGCTACTGCTCCAGTGTCAGACTTGCTGCTATGTTCCTCTCCATGATGGTCAAGGATTCAACTACCCTCTGGAACCATGATCCCCACCCCCAAGTTAAACGCTTTCTTTTGTAAGTTGTCTTGGTCAGGGTGTTTTGTCCCGGCAGTCAATAAGTAATTAAGATACCAACTCACTTTTCTTTATTATGCCCAAAGCCTTAACATCCAGAAAACATTTGGTTTCCTGTCTACAGAAAATTCATCTATCTCATTTGCTCTTTACACAGCATTCAACATAGTCTCTTATTTTCCGTTTTACACTGTTGTATACTCAAAGCTTTAGAAATCTATACCTTTTTAGTTTCTGTAACACAAAATGCTTTTCTCCTAATAACATATTCTGGTACAGCCACTGATTTTAGCAAAGCCTCCAACTTGCAAAGTCATGTCTCATATAGCCACTTAGTTTTTAAAGCTAATGGGTATCTCTCAATATCATGGCCATGTTCTTTCCTTTGTCCTCATACATTACAGCTTTTAAAAACTTATTTTACTATAATTTAGTGAAAGTATAAGAAAAAGTGAGAATAATGACACAATTTTCATTGACTATGTTCAATTGGGAGACCAATGTGTGTTCCATATCTCACAGTGATTGAGTGTATGTTTACATGGATATTTCTGCTCTGCTGAAAAGGACTATGGTGCATATAGCAACTAAAGACACAAGCTTAAAGCTACAGTGCCTTACTTTAAATGCTGGCAATCCACTAATTGTACAATTACTGTATATCTGTTTCCTTATTAGTAAAATGGAGATAATAAAACAGTGGCACATGCCTGCAGTTCAGCCAATGAGGAGGTGGAGGAAAGATTCCCACCTTACCACACAGACTGAAGACCAGCCTGGACTACATAGTAAGACTCCATTACAAAATTAAAGATTTATTTTCATCTGAGAAGAAACTAAGAAAGTTGAATGGAAAGACTCTACATAGGTAGGTACAATCCTGGTAGTAATTCTAATTCACTGGTTTGTTATGGGGTTCATGTACTTACTTTATATTATAAAAAGAAATGTATAAATATATAAAAGCTATTACTATAATTTTAAATATTTATAATATATACTATATATAATATTAAATGAATTAAATATTTATATACATTTATACCAAAGGAAAAACATCAAATGACAAATAATTGGGAATAACAATTCATTGAATTAGATGGTTTATGTCCACTTGGTTTTCTATGTTTTACAAATAATCCAACTTAAACATGTCTGGGGTGGTTTTTCCTTTCCTTTTCTTTTTTTTTTTTTTTAAGAGTTATTTATTTCATGTACGTGAGTACACTGTAGCTGTCTTCAGACACATCAGAAGAAAGCATTGGATTCCATTAAAGATGGTTGTGAGCCACCATGTGATTGCTGGGAATTGAACTCAGGACCTCTGGAAGAGCAGTCAGTGCTCTTAACCGTTGAGCCATCCTTCCTGGTTTTTCTTTTCTAATTAAAAGATACTACAGATGACTTTGTAACAGTACTGAGCTGCTGCATACTGGCCCCCAAAGGGTCCTAGATTGTAATATTCTTTTGTTTATCACAATAGGAATGAGACCAATAGGAATTAAACCACAAACAATCTTAGTGTGGTTTAAAAGAAATCAATAATCATACAAATATATAACCACATGTATACCGTACAGAATTTTTTAAGAAGCATTCAAATAGAAGACAAACATCTCTGCAAAAACCTTTTCAGAAAGACTTTCTAAACCACCCTAATTATCTAAAGACAGTGTATCTCTGCTGGCATGCTTCCCTTGGCAGAGGTCTTACTATTCCTCGCCTAAGTTATGTCCTTCCTTCAAAGCCAGATGAAATCAGAATCCTTTATGAAGTCTTAGCCAACAGTTTCAATCAGCAGCCATCCCTAAGTTTTAGATATTATATAAAAATGTAACACCCAATCTCACATTATTCCTTAATTTTCTAACACTTTAATCATTAGTTTTATTTTCAAATACACGGGATTCTTGTGACCCATAACAAGTCTAGGTTCCAAGACTAAATAACTGTAAATGCTCAGCTCTAAATGGACAGCTATTCACACTCCTCTTCTGATGGTTCAGGGGTTGCTGAGGAAGAGCCAGAAGCAAGAGATGACTACTATGAGACAGTGTTTTCTAGACATTGCAGAGGCTCCGCACACATAAATGCACAGTGCCAATGACTTCAAGCAGAAGATCTGTGAAAGATCAAGCCAGACAAAGCCCCAGCCTGGATGAGAAAGAGGCCACAAAGCCTCAACCCAGTTGAAGAGCTCATGGCAATGACAGGCTGATGGAGGAGGAAAGTCAGTTTCTTCTGGTGTGTGGTCCATGCTGCAGTGGACAGCCCTACACTCATCCATATACTGGTAGCACTAAGTGAGTACAGTGGGATTTGTAAGACATGAATTAGGAAGGGAAAGTGGTAAGGGAGACAGAAAATAAACTGATAGGTTTGCCTAAAACATTATGTTTGCATGTATGAAATTCTAAAACACTGAAAAAAATTCATGTAGTCTTTTCAGTAGCCACTAATAGTGAAAGATGTTCACTATTGACTACTCACAAACATCCACTAGACACTTAATCACAACTCTGAGCTTTAGATCAGCAACAATCAAACAAGAAAGGGTCCCTTCATCTGTCTTTCAGACCCTCTGGCTTCTCCCTCTTGATTTCTACAAAAACACACTTTCCACAGTTCCTCATTATCCTGACTGCTGTTTCTATTTTGCTGCTGGGTTTTTTGTTTGTTTGTTTGTTTTTCCTTATCCACTAAATAGACGCTCTTTAGTTCTCAGATTTTCTCCCAAGATATCTATCCCTTATGTAAGTACAACTGAATGGTTTTAACTCAGGCCTTCTGCTGTCTGTTCCAAAAAATTTAAATCTAACCATCCACTCCAATTCTCCATTTCCAAATGATAGCATGATTAGATGACCTCTGGTCATTTCAAATAAAACAGGGGCAAACTAAACATTTTAAACATCATTCGAAATGTCCCTGCTGGCTCTCAGCTCTCTGTCTTTACGCATTGTTGTACACAGCCTTTGAGATCATGTCATTCCTCCCAGCTCAAGTTTTATCTTACAACCCACTGTCACATTAACCCTTCTGTAAGACTAAACTTAACATGGCACTTCTCTGATATAAAGCATTTCCAGTGTTCCAGGACATCGTGTCAATATCTCATTGTAATACTCAAATTCTCTTAGGAAGCACCAAGGTGCCTTTCAAAGTGATTATTCTTAACACTGCTTTCCCCAAGTGGACCCACGTCCTCATTACTATTTAGACACTCCCACTTATCCCCTTTTTGTCTTCTCAGGCTTCCCAGATTTTATACTCCTATTTAGGTCTGGTAAAACTATAACTTCTTTGTAAACTGTTAACATTTTAGATTATATACTGATGTTCCTATCTTCTCTGGCTTCTCCTGATGTTTACAATGTAGCAATCTTTAGTCTCCACGGATTAACATGACTTCTTCCTTTCCACCTAAACTATAGCACCTCCTACCAAGGTGGCAGGCAATGAATATGGTATGATGGGATGCACATAAAGTGCTGTTGTTGAAATTGATAAGATCACTGATTATATTTTACTATTTTATGAAGAAATCAAGTTGATTTTACATATAATAAAAAGAAAGATTAAGCTTACCCATATATAAAGGTAGCTGCCACTCCCTCCCCATCAAAGAAGCCTCTCTTCAAAGCAAATGGAGACCATTCCAGAAAACCACAAGTGGACACAATGCAGAGATCAACAGATAGCAGCAGCCCAGCCTCAATAGATATATCGACATCACAGCACCTGTATCTGTGACTCAGGGGACATTGCAGAAAAGGAGATGAAGATTCTAAACTTAGAATGCTAGGAAGTCTGCTTGTAAACACTTTCAGAAATGGCTGCATAAAAACAAGACTGGAAGGACATGTATCAATGTATAATTTCACAGGATTCCTCCCCATAGGTAACGAATGACTGCTGGAAAAAGGAAAATTGCCTTTAGTACAGATGAGCCCCCATATTGGTTGGTCAGCCCTCAAACCATATACACATTAATAACAACAGTGAACTCATCAAGTTGTATTTGTATATATGTGTATACAAATTATAGGTGTGTATATATGTGTGTGTGTCAAACATTTTAATCTAAAAATCAGTGTGTAAGGTTATATCTATGCTTAATGAAAATATTTTCAACTAATTACAAAGTAACCTATTGACATGACCATGACTATAGCACAATACTTTATGAACTTTAACATTCCACCATAGAGATGAACTATTTAATAGTATTTAACTAAAACTATTTTTTCATTAAAAAACATTTACATAAATCGTTTAAGAAAGTCAAAACAGGAAACTACTAAATATATTCTGTTGATTAAGAAAACAAAACTGAGTATATTGACTAGTTGCTGAAATCAAAATTCTAAATTATATCTTATAGATTTCAATAATCTCATACCAAGAATAGAAATAGTTTGAATAAACAAGCTCGAAAGACAATGTTTAAGTCCCCAAACTTATATATTAAGTAACTCTTGACTTATAAAGTGTTCTGAATTTACAAGTGGAGAAAATTATTTTATCTGTTACAATTTATAGTTCATTGGGTCAATAATATAAACTAAGCTTTGGTAATGACAACTGTAACTCCTCCTTATCTGACATAAAGATCCAAGCTCAGATTGCATCCTTGTTAACCCTTATACTGCAGTAGCCTCTTCAAAGATTTCTAAACAAGTGGACCTTTTAATGATTTTTTAAAGAGATTTCAACTAAATTGAAGTCCATAAATCCAATTTTATCATTTCTTTAAAAAAACATTCACAGTAGAGAAATGCCTCACTCAAAGACTGAGAATCCAAATGTTATATCATCAAGGGTGTCCAGGAATGGGACTGGGGACACGTCTCACTGTTTTGGATGGCTTGCTGCAAAAGCAAGAGGGCCAGACCACAACCCTGCTCTCTTAAAACTATTTTTCTTCTTTTAAAAAAGTTTATATGAGTGGTTTAAGAAAATCAAACATGAAGTTATTAAATTATTCTGTTGATTGTTTAAGAAGACAAAAACAGTATATTTGCTAGTTGCTGAAACCAAACTTCTAAATTGTATCTATAGCTTTTAATTCTTCAAAGCCAAGCATGGCTATGTATGCTTGGAAGCTCAACAGGAGTGTGTGTGGAATGGGGGTTAGGGAGAAGGGTGGCAGGCAGATCTGAGGCTCATGGTAAAGGCAACAGAGTCACACAGTGAGATGAGGATTCAGTAAGAGACACTGCCTCAAAATGAGGAAGGTGGAAGAGGAAGGCATCCAAACTCTTCCTGGCGTCCACATGCTGTGCACCTGCAAATGAGTCTGTCTATGTCTCTCACATCACACCACGCATGCACGCACACATCTGCACACACTCCAGAAACCTGTTTTCTAAGAGTAATACAATCTACATGGTCAACTGCTGCCATATTAGGACTGAATGCACAGGGAAAGCACTAATAGGAGTTAAGCATGTGACATTTGGGGAGCTGTTTTGGAACTCAGGGAGACTGATGAGAGAGTTTAAATTACATTGTGAAGAAGTATAATTTGACAAACCCTAATAAAAATATAACAGAAAGGGCTAACAGACCCTTTCTTTAAACTGAAATTCTAGCTTGAGCACCAAATTATATTTAACTTGCTACGATACCAGAGATCTTGAGAAATGGAATTCATACACATTTTTTAAAGTTTTTTAAAGTTATAGTGAAAGTCTTGCCTGACAGATAATGTTAGGAAGTCTCCCAAAGCCCCTAAAGATGTAAGGATTGACTTGGACCTGTGGGCACAGAGGAAGAATAAAGGGCTCTTTTAGAAAAGTTTTATTTATCATAGAAATAAAAATAAAACAACATAAAATTAGGTAAATCACACTAGAACTGCCAAAAGTAGACTCTCTGGTATCCCAGCCAGAACCACTAAGGCTATCTATTGTAAATTGTAAAAGCAATTTTTGCATACATTCTATCATTTAAAAAGAATTTTCTGAGTTGAATGAATTCAATAATGAAAGATATCCTTTCTGTAACATGTAAATCACACATAAAAACTTTGTAATTAAATTTAAAAGCAATGAAATCTATCTAAAAATGATCATCTAACTGGGATGCTCCATTGCATTTTTGAAAAGATCTGACATGTTCCAACTTACCCCAGGTGAGGGTGGAGGCCACGAGGCACACCTCTAATGTAGATGGGAGGCTTGCCCTCCAGTCAAATAATTGTGAGCCGTTTTTTCAGTGAGCAATGGCATTAGGAACTCCAAGTTTAAGCCAAACTAAGTCTAAAACTTACTGGAGCACATCTGATATTCAAGCTTAAAGGTCTCATCACATATTTCTATGCAAATAAGTTATGACTTTAAACAATGGCATCCTTTTGAACAGTATTCTAAGGAGAATTTTACAAGTGTTATGTTTCTGAAAATAGTCACTCAGCCTTGTAAACAGTCTAGAAAGTAGGAATTCATGCCAGATGACAAGGTTAACCTCCATTACTAAAGAGAGAACAGTTTAAACAATGAAATATTATAAGAGGAAAGTTGGAATTAACTAAAATAATAGTCCATGTAAAATATTGTTATGTTTGTAATTACTATGAGTTTGATGTTAGAAGGTTTATGGATGGAACGATGGGCCTAACCATAAACAAGAATGTTCACACATTTAAAAAACTGTAATGGAAAGCACACACACAAAAAAAAAATAAAATCAAAACAATATATTTTATCTAAACATAAATTATAATTATTGGTAGTGGTGATACAATATATACACACAGATGACTTAATTATCCTTCTTTTTAAAAAGCCAGTAAATTTTCCCAAGCAAATGGTACTTTTTCATGTATATCAGCAAGGCTAAGATGACATTTGTCCCTTATTTTTATAGTCAGTGTGTGTTAATTATGATGTCCTGATAATGTTCTAAATCTAGGCCTGTTGAGCACAAGACTGTCCAATAGAACTTGTTGCCGTGGAAATGGTCTATATCTGCATCCTTGACTGCCAGGAACCTAAACTGGGGAGATCTGTAACTGAGGAATTGAAATTTTAATTTTATTTAAAAATAGCCACATATGACTAGTGTCTACCACATTAAAACGTATAGCTTAGAGGGTCAAAATGCAAGGCTAACTCTGTAAGTTAGGTTTCACTCTTATTTGTTTATCCATTTCCATAAACATGCAAGTCATAAATGTTTATGAGAATACTATACTAAAATATTTTGTCCAATGGTGTCATTGTCATTTAAAAATCATGCCAGTGAATATCTAATATTACACCCAGATAACCCCAAGTGAAAAATACTGCCTGCAAAGGTTCATCTTTTGGCTTATGGATGTCAGTACTACACACTAGGTGATGAGGTAGCTTGGTGGCCTGTGTCAATCTGTCTAATGTTTACTTTAGAATGACTAAAATTCAAACTATGAAATATCCAGTCCTGAAAAGTTTTTCCCATTATCTATCATAACACAAGAATACCGATTATAACATAGCTTTCTTTCGGCTCCACTGCTTGTCAAACCATTTACCTGACAGATGTATTTGCTCTTCCATTTGCTCAGCACACACTGACTGTTTTGCATCAATTCCTGGAGGACAACAGAAAAAGAGAGAGTGCAGTTGGCTACACACGTTGTCATTATTGGTTAAAGTGCTTCTAATTTGCAAGAAAAAAAAGAAGGCAATCAACAAGCCACACAAAGACCCAAGTGTGTGGGAAGCGCTCTCTAGACAAAAGCACAGCCTTCATCACCATGAGAGCTAGTCCTTATGAAAATTACATCTGTTGAAAGATGCTCTAAAACAGATTTGTTTGTTCCCATATTTGAAACCTTTTGAAAGATACCTCCAACTCTTTCAGTGAATCTCGAAGTTTTTCTGGGCGTCTATTTTTGAGTGTCCAAGGATAATGTCGTGCTGCCAAATAAAACATGTACAACAGTTAGTTAAAGATGATTCAAATAAGGAACCTCTGCTTAGCAGTGTGGCTTGGCGGATTAAAATAAGACTCCACGTAATTGAAAGGAAGTGGACTTCAGCTCTATCACTAAATGTGTCTTCAAAAGGCTTTGTTACAGAAACAGGATTTTTTTCCCACAAACTAATCTCCCTGATTATAATTCTGTGATGACAACCAACAAGACTCAGAGACCCTTGAGACACTTTGGAAGGCCAAGGGTCTAGCATTATATAGCAGCAAATGGCCTCATTTTTATAATTTAAGTAAATTTTTGTGAAAATAGACAAGGTTTGACCCAAAAGAAATTCCAGCTCATGCAAGTGGCCAACTCAGACCTGAAACCTCTGATGAATAAGTTAAATGCAGTGAGGAAAGAAGCAGAACATAAAAGCAATATGGAGAAAATTAATTTAAATATGACCAAATCACCAAATACTTCAATTTTTAAGAAATAGGTATTATGTCAGACAGTGGTGGTGCATGCCTTTAATCCTGACACTTGAGAGGCAGAGGCAGGTGGATCTCTATGAGTCTGAGGCCAACCTGGTCTGCAAAGCAAGTTCCAGGACAGCCAAGGCTACACAGAGAAACACTGTCTTGAAGAAAACAATAACAAGCAAACAAAAAATAGGTATTAGAGATGTTCTTTGAAATAATTCTATCAAATATAAACACCAGCTCAGCTACAAACCCTTTAACCTGCAAGGGTGTCCTGCCTGAAAGGTGTGCTAATGCACAAGAGAGGCACTATGCTTGTGGGAATAACAAGCAATCTGACCTGACTTAAGGCCCACTCCACGACATGGACCCATTCCTGCCAATGATTGGATGACCAAGAACCTGAGACCACACAGCTCAAGGAACAAGGAACAACTAATACTACTGTTCTTACAAAAATGAAAAAATAAAGCACTCCTAATGACATTCTGCTAAACTTAGAAGTCGGTGCCTTGTTCAGCCATCATCTACAGCAGACAGGAGCAGATACAGAGAGTCACAGCCAGACAGCATGCAGAGAGTGAGAGACCTTGACACACTTAGCCATAAATGGGGATGTCTCCATCAAATACCTCCTCGGGCTCAGGAACCTAGCAGAAGAGGAGGTAGAAAAAGTCTAAGAGCCATGGGATACAGGACACCAAGAAAACAAGGCCCTCTAACTCAACATAATCAAAGCTCATGAGAACTCACAGAGACTAAGGTAGCATGCATACACAGGACCTTGGGTCTGCACTGGGTCCTCTGAGCATATTTTATGACTTCTAATTTAGTGTGTTTATGGGATTCCTGGGTGTGTGAATAAGTGAGTTTCTGATTCTTGTGACTTCTTGGGCTCTTTTCCTGCTGTTTGGTTTGGTTTGTCCAATTCCAATGTGTTAGCTTTTGTTTTATTGTATTTATATCATTTTATTGTGATTTATTTTGTTATTATCCCTTAGGAGCCTGCTTGCATTCTAATGAGAGACAGAAAGGGAATGGATCCATATGAGAGGAGCAGTATGTAGGAGCTGAAAGGAACAGAGAGAAGAAGCAGTAATCAGGATATATCATATGGAAAAAAAAACCTATTTTCAATAAAATGAAAAATAAGATAATTCTAAAATCTATGCCAGAATTCAATAACAATATACCTTTAATTTGTTTTAAATAATTTCAATTGAAAGATTATTTAGGAAAAGTACAAAGTTAGCCTAAAACTAAATATCTTTTTAAAATTAATAAAATTGGGGCAGGGGTCTACCTCAGTGATAAGGCACTTGCCTAGTGTATGTGAGGCCTGGGTTTCATCTCCAGCACCCACAACATACATGAACTCATGGTACACAAATAATACTAATAGCAGATTAAACTCATTGAAAATATGAATTGATCTTTATATTCTCATATTTAATAATTCTAAAAAAAAACTGTATATATAAATGTACATGTCATGTGTGCATATACAAATAACATATAGCATATATAGATATTTAAATTTGAAACTAGGAATTGCTATGTATCTTATTTCAGCAAATTAGTTTGGCTCTATAAACATAATTTTGATGTGTAGAACATATGTACAAATTTTAAGATATGTGTTGCAGATACTAATGCAGTATTCTAAAAATTAAATGTCAGTTTAATCACTTAAGGAAAAAGGGAGAGCTTTTCAGATCTAGCCATATTTCAAATAAAACTTTAAATTACATTAGCTTTAAATCATTAAACCCATATCACGATATAGTTATGCATACAACATACTTGTATCTTTGAGACTAACAACAATTAAATAAAATACTGATACAACAAATCTCACTTTATTAAATTAAGCTCAAGCGGATTGGCGAGGTGGCCCAGAAGGTGCAAGTGCCCAGTGCACAGACTGACAGCCTGAGCTCAGTTCTTGGGACCAACATGGTGGACGGATAAAACCAATTCTCCTCCGATTTTCACACACGTGCTATAGTACACACAAGAACACAGTCATGCACGCATACATACATACACATACGCAATAACAAAGTAAAAATGTTAAAAATTAATAAAATGTTAACACCTTAGGCAGAATATGAATAATAAAGTGTTACCAGAATTTGAGCATGATTTATAATCAATCTCTCACATAGAAATGAGGTAACATATAAATTTTACTACAGAACTTGCATGATTGATAAGTCAGGTCATTATGTTGTATACCTTGAACATTTATATTTTTATTAACCAATTAAATATTTTAGATAAAAATAATTTATTTAAAAATATTAAATGCAAATACACATAATTTTAAGTTTGTGTTTACACAAGCATATATCTTACCAAAATGTTGCACAGTAAAGATTTTAATGATTTAAATTAGAAAAGCCTAATACACACATACAATTATTATGTATTATGTATATGTATTACATATAATGTGGTACATAGTTGTATGTACCACAGAATTATTATGACTGAATCTAATATAGAAATAATAAAAATTAGTAATTATAAGAAATGTGGACAGAATAGCATTTACAATTTGTGCAGAAAACAGTTCAATGGTAACATAATACTCTCTAGTTTCCTAATAATTTAAATATATACAAAAGGTAAACTTACATTCTGCCAGTCTTTGTTTTTCTTCTAAGTTACCATGCTCTGTTGCTGATACTGCAGCAAAGGAAAGATGAAAAGAGGTGGGATTTGTTTTTATTAAAGTATCTTGTATTTTTAACGGGTACACAGACAATAGAGTGTTGCAGACACTGGGATTAATGCATGATGCTAAGCTTTAAAAAGGACAGTTGAGAGAAAATGTCACAATGTATGCTTGCATGCCATAGAAGCCATTTCCTTACTGTGCAGTCAAAAGGCTTATACAGCACAACAGGTGGGCCAATATTCTGAGCTTCCAATCTCATCAGACAGGAAAGGGAACTGCAACCGAGCCCAGAAGAGAAGCTGATGCATCTGTCATCAGAGCTCTGAAGTCAGCCTATTAACCGCCATGCTAAGCACACAGGGTACTCACACAGCCTCCACTTCAACTAAGAACAGAACAGGAAGTAACTCTAGCTAGGGAGACCTTTTGGCCCATCATAAAACTTCTGGGATTAACAGGATTAATCAGATAAAGAAAATTGATCATTCACTCAGAAATGTCTATTTCAGATATCAGGTGAGGATCCAGGAGGCCAGCATCACGGGGACCAATGCATTAACAATGCCCTCTGCTGGGGCACCAATAAATAAATGTGAATAGACTGTCCTGTTATCAGCCTGATCGGCAACAAAATGAAAATGTCCACGTTCTTCTACAGCATTTTCTCAGTACTGCTTTATTTTTGATTGATCAGATATTAACCTTAGCATTTTTCTCTTTAAAAAACCTGAAGTAACTGCTTTTAAAAGTTTGGAATTTATCTAAAGCTCATAAACACAAGAGTTTTTAATGTTGTCCTACTCCATTTTTTGGAATATCTCATTTATAAAACCAGTTAAGTAGAATAGGTAAGTACTTTACCTGGTGGGTCTTTCTTGTCATAGTACTGGTAGACGCCGATGTCTCTATCTATAGAGAGAAAGAAAGAACATTAAATTATGGTAAAAGTTCTGGAGAGTAAGAAGCCAAATCATACTGTATCAGAGGGGATTGTGGGGAGAGGAGCAGAAACAGTCTCCTTATGTTACTAGAAATAAAATAGCTCAAAAGCATCTGGACATGGGTTCATCTATTCTAGGGATATGCAGAAACTGGAAAGTTTATCGATCTAATGAGAAAATCAGAATGGCATAAGGAACCACACAGAACTAGAATGGCATGGGGGAAGATTAGTAAAGAACTAAAATCAAGGAAGACCAAGTTTTCTCTTTCACACTTCCTCTGATATTTTTCACAGGGCGCTACCAAAAGGAACTGCCACTAAGCAATGCCAAATGAAGTCAGTGGATGGAAGAAAATGCCCTAGCTGTTGGATTCCGAGCTGTGGCTTGCTTTTCTCCAATTTAGCTCAGAAATCTAGTTCCTATCCTATAGCATTTGGGAGGAAATCTGCAAGAAGAAAGGGGGGATTACCGGGAGCTGTGGATAAATTATTATCCGAAACTTGTTTAGAGTCAAAAGGCTTCCAAACCTATTCAAATTCAGACGCTCTGCTGGGCTAGGTAAGAGACAAGTGAGACTGCGCAGATGTTGAGATTGGTTTAACCAAGGGATTCTGTTCTTGCAATTTAAACAAGAGAGCAGAATAATTTTCCGTGTCTATGAATAATAAAATATCTCTTTTATTGAAGTAACACTTGTTTTCTTCCATGCAAAAATAATTCTCAGTTACTAACAGAAGGAGGTTACAACTGTCATGAAGTGAAGCAGTACAGGCTGCCCCCTAGTGACTGATTGCCTCCAAACTTCATCAAACTGAACGACAAAACTAAAAGAAAAACATTAAGTAAAACTGCTATAATTAAGTCTGCAAATAAGTAACAGTCATGCGTACTTGATATGTCCAATACTCAATGCTTATATACTAATGCTGTATTTTTATTGCTTGTGAAATTAAAACATGATTTTAAAGAATTCAATTGGATGTCAGTTAAATGGAAAAAGTCTACCGAAGATAGACTAGGAGACTGTGGGCCCTTGAGTACTTACAATAATTTGTTAGGCTGAGTAGTGATTTCACGAGTGTGCTCACTTTTTGATAGTTCACAGCATATTCTTACAGTCTGCACACTTTTCAGTACATATGTTACACTTCAATTTTAAAAATTTCTTTTTATTTAAAGCCATGAGCTAAGAACTGCAGACATTATATATGCAAGCAATATCTCCTATTAAAACACCACAGCTTATAATTACAATATCGTTTCCTACATCAATATATTTACAACTCTAATTCCATGAACAAATCTAGCCTTACTGCACCTAGCTAAGCGGGACAAGGGGATCCACAGAGGAAGACCTGTCCAAGAAGGAAGACGCCCATGCAGTAATCAGGTGATGCAGTCTGTTAGAGCCTCTGCAGGCACAAAGCACATGCACTGGGGATAACAGCCTGGTTATCCTGGAGATGAGCAAGACAAAAAGATCATCTAACTTGTGCTAGGATCACATGGACTGAAGGTATCCACATAGGAAGAGTGGACAAAGGAATGCACAAATAATATCTAAGAGGGATTGACTGGTTAACTACAGTCTGTCCAAGAAGCATCTGCATAGGAAAAGGAAGAAAATTATTTGGTGAGATAGTTTTTCACTTTTAATGTTAAAGTTTGTTTCTTGTGATATACATTCAACTTTTAAAGAGATTAGTTTATCATTTCTTAGCATCTGTATTTGGTTTTTGCTTCATGAATTCAGCACTTTCCTTAGGTTTGTGTATTTCCTTTCCCTTTCCTACTTCATCTTTGTTTCTCCAGAAGTTCTTTTGCCTGTTTTCTTTTTATTATTTGTGTTTTCCTGTATAAACATTCAGGTGTCTGATGATGCCCTAGCTCTCTTAGAAGTGATGCTCTGGACATCTGCTGACACCTTCCAAACCCAAACAGGTTTCACTGAGTAGGCTTCACTGACCAGCCAGGGGACAGAGTGATTCGCCCAGGATTACTAAAACATCACTGTAGATGTTTTTTTCTTTGGGGTTGTGCAGTAACCCCAGCAAAGGATTCTATTCCCAAGCTCCTTCTTTCTTGGCAAATATACAGAAGTCAGAAAACATCCTTGGAAGCAAGGTTGAGGAAGAGGATCTCACCCATCAGCATATCAGTTTCAATTCCTCTGCTTTCAGTCCAGTGGGTCTTCCTTAAGTGGCTCTGGTGTCCTAGAGTTTGGAGCCTCCTTACTTATTTCCACATCATCGAGGTGTCTCATTACTTTCTGCAGGCATGCGTCCCCTCGGCTGTCAGCCTGGTGCCACATCCTCATCTTCTGCAGTACATGCTCCTCAAGTTTCTGCGCCCTCCAAAGGCTCCATCTACAATGGCTGTCACTGGAACTCTCTTCTCCAGGCAAATCACACTCAGATTTTGGCTCTGCTAATTCCTTCATGGCTTCTATTTTCCAAAAGGTATCCGATTACAGGTGTCCTTTTCCTGATCTCAGGTCTTGTGCATTTATGCATCTTTATTTTAATTCAATTAATCTTATTTTAAAAGAGTTTTGGGAAGAAGCAAATATGTATCAAATTTTAAACTAGAAATTCCATTTCTATATACCTTAAGGAAAAACCAAAACATGATATTCATCTGTTACTGAACATCCAATATTAAAAAACAATACAAGATATAAAAGTAACATAAGTAAAAATATATTTCTAAAAATAAAAATTACCCTGGATAATTAAAGTAGAAGACTATTTTTATAAGTTGTTTTCTAATAAAATATATCTTAAACT
Organism: Mastomys natalensis; assembly: GCA_021653895.1. Classification (NCBI taxonomy): domain Eukaryota; kingdom Metazoa; phylum Chordata; class Mammalia; order Rodentia; family Muridae; genus Mastomys; species Mastomys natalensis. Next base: position 1,117,168 of record JAJTUV010000197.1, read on the forward strand.
ATAATATTAATAAACATTGTTAAAACAAAATTATATTATTTTCACTCAAGAAATACATACAAAACACAAAGAACATAAATGTACATGTTTGAAGTATTTTTAATATCAAACAGAAATGTCTTTTTATGAGCTAGCCTACAAAATTGTATGACCATATACTAGTTGAAAAAGCCCAATTAAAAAGAAATTGAAGGTAGGTATCTTTAGGATGAGTTATTTATTAGACTAGTAAGATTTATTTCATAACTCAGGCCAAAAACATAAGTTAATAGGAGTATTTAAAGGAAGCATTTTCATTACCCAGATTTTCACTAAGGATGAAAAGAGAGACTGCAAGTCTACATGGCAACTCCAAGCCCCATCTTTGTCAGTGCTTATGACAGAGCATAACAAACTGAAGAGCCCTAACAGAGCAGAACTCACTTACCCGAAATGTGCAAGGTGCTTTTCAGAGACCACAGGTGTAGTTCAGTCAAGCAGAAAGACATCTGACAGCAGAGGAAACTCTGTCCTGTTCAAAGTAATTAGGGGGAAAGGAGGTACCAATTAACTATTCTCTATTGTCAATTATAATCTAAACCCCTTTTAAAAATAATATTTGAGATATGGTCCATTAGATTAAACACATTTTCATATATTTGGCTAGCCATACAAAAATAAGCTCTAGAAAAAGAAAAATATACTTCTTTTCCTGAATTTACTATGTCATCACATTGAGAAATGTGGTAAGGAGACTATCTATATTTGGGTGTTCAATAACATATGTTTGGTTACAGCTCTGAGCATACTTAGAATTATTTAGTATATGAATATCTTCTAAGTCATAAGTTTTAGGAGAAGTAGGTCTGCTATGTGGTTATTGAATACAAGCACATACATTTTAATATACGAAGTAAATATCTTAGATACCCTACACATAAACAAACTACAATGGAATACACAAGGAAAATAGCATATAGTTACTATCATATGAGGTACAGTTACTTAAAAATAAACTGTATAAAACTACATTACTATTCATATAATATGTTAATCTGCATATCATGATAGACAATCCAAGCACATTTTTAAAATCAAGATAGTTAAAATACACATCCTGGATTTTTTTCCTAGTTTAGGAGCAGGGACAAGTAACATACACTATTGATGCTTTAAAAAAAAAAATCTTATAGGAACTCATCAATTTGGACTGATTAGGAGAAAGCTAGTGAGACTCTGGAAAAAGTTCATATTTTAGAAGTATTAAATGATATAATTTCCAATATTTGCTTAGAAAATCATCTGGCATACTAGACATATGTTATATATTAGAAAATATAACAATTTAAGCTAAGTACATTGTAGATACTGCAAAAGAAATGTTCATTGCAATAAACCTCTGAAAAACAAAACAAGTATGAAAAACATTTTAAAACAACTTTTAACAGATCAAAGGACTTTTCAGCTCCTCTGATATTAGGAGTGGCTAAAATAGTTCCCACATTATTAATCAGAAGTAATTTTAGACTTCATAGAAACTTCCCTTGCCCTTACTTCACCTCTACAGTACCAGGATATAATTACAACCATCAAGAAACACGTGTTCTGCTAAAGAGACACGATGTTCCACGGACTAAAGAGAAAAAATGAAAAATGTATAACTTAACAGCGGGGGTCCAATTCTGCCTGAGCAGCAGAGCTGTGAGGAACCTCAGTGAAGCTCTAAAATTCCCATGGGTCTTCAGGAGAAGCACAGAATCTCAATAGTTTCATGATGATGATCATGGACGAGGAGGAGGAGGAGGAGGAGGAAGAGAAGGAAGAATAGGAGCAGAGGAGGAAGAAGAGAAGAAGAAGGAAGAGAGGAGTAAGAAGAGGAGGAGGGGGAGATGGTAGTAGTGGTAGATAACACTAAATCTTTGTTCTTAACACACAAATCTCAACTCATTTTATCTTCTTAGCTATTTGTGGCAATAGCAGGACTACACTGTGAACTGAGGTCACACAGCCATCTGCTGGTGAAGGCAAACTTGGAACCAGCTCAGGCTCACTCCAGAGGCTCTGTGGGCTGTACCAGTGCTCTGCTGGAGTACTGGTGTGTACAGAAGTTCAGGAGTGTGTATGGTAGTTTGATGAAAAGGATGACATACTCCAAAAGTCAGTGGTAGATATAGGTAGAAAGGTAAAAATGATAAAGTTGAAATGAGTAGGAAAGAGCTAGGAAGGTGGCCCCCAGTAGTAGTAGAGTGTAGTACTACACGCATAAGAACTTAAGTACAAATCCCCAGCAACCAAACAAAACAAGTATGCTTGCTCATGTCTGTGGTATGGAGATAGGCAGATCCCAAGAGCTCACTGGCTAGCCAGGCTAGCCAACTGGTGAGCTTCCAGTTCAGTGAGAGCCCGTCCCAGGTCAGAGGAGAAAAGAAGAGCACTCTTGGGCCCTTATGCACAGGTCCATGCATTTATACACTCGCATGCATGCACTATATACAATACACACAGGGAGGAAGGGTGGGAGGGAAGATGGAAGGAAGGAGGGAGGAAAATTAGCAAGCAAAGAAGGGGTAAGAAGGAAAGCAAGCAATAGTAATTTTTTGAAATGATCCTAAATTTATTTTCTTCTTGCATCAAAATGTCTTCAAAGGCAGAAGCAAAGGACCCCTCAATATCTGTATGTACCTGCAGTAACCAGATGCTGATATCCCCTCCATACAGACAACTTAATGAGTAAGTACTAAACAGAACAAGTGGTTTATGAAGAAAAGGCATTCTTATAAGAAGAAAGCCATATACAAGAAGGACATTTGAATTAGGACACACAGATGGGCTGAGGCTTTATTCATCACAAGAATGTGATGAAGCAGGTGCGTACTCCCTTGGACACTGAGTACTAGTTGCCATCAACTTGTAGACTATATGACAAAATAACAACCCTATGCCTCAGCTTATAGTTTATTCAGATGCCAATAACAATAATTTATAGCAATGTGGACAAAGACAAGGCTGACTAATCTGCCTAGTTACATAAAGACTATAAACTATTACAAGACAAAAGTTTACAGATTAAAGAGTATAGTTTTACTTACATACTAAAAGGAAACAATACTTGAAATTCTGCTTTAAGTCAATTCAATAGAAATTGACATGCCACAGCTTTCTCCAGATAACAAAATGGAGGGTAGAAGACATCTTTAGTAGCAGTACACATTGGAGCAGTACATATATGTGTGTATGCATAAACATGTATGTATGTGTGTGTGTGTCATAAAATAATGATATTATGGTACTGGGAGAAAAGACAACATGAGCTTTTTAGAGAGCAAAGATGTCAAGAGCGACCCAGCTCATCTTTTGCATTTCCCACAGGGGAACTTGCAGGGTCAGTACAGCTCTGGTCACAAACTTGTCTTCTAGTTCAGCATCCCAGGATCATATCAGGCTGTAGTGAGGGTTATGGGACTGGGCATGTGCTGCTGCAAGCAAGCAAGCATAGGAGCCACAGGACTCCTTACTCAGAGAAAGTACACCATCCAAGACAGAAGAGGGTCTGTGTCCAGTAAAAAGCAGATATGGGGCTCAAGGAGGAATCCACAGCATTTGGGAAAGGATGCAGCAAGAAGCTGAAGTACATACAAGTGAAGCAGATAAAGAAAAATGACCAGGGAGGCTACAGTTTGACTCCCTCATAGACACATGGCCCAATCCTGTGAATCCCCAACTTAAGTAGGGCTTTGCATCAATGGAGAGAGGGGGAGAAACAGCCAAGTGTGGGTACTCATCCTTTTTCTTGAAATTTAGTGATCTTCCAGGAAAACTATTTTAAAAAACAAAGAGTAAATAAATGGAATAAATAAAATGACTTCAATAAAATCTACAGTGTAACTAGATGGGAAAGGGAAGAAAGAGACCAAATTAGTACCTTCCTTTAACCTCCAAGAGTCTTGGCATCTTTAAACCCGTACAGGATTTTTAAACACTTTTAAAATATCTAGCATCTTACTCAAGAATGCCACCAGTGAAAAAAGAATGCTGGTAATTTCCTGGTATGAAAAATCTGCCTGGAGGAAGTAATCAAGACTGAGCTTGTTCCATCTAAATATTATATTAGTACAGGAATAGCTGTTTTGAAGTAGGAAAGAAAAGAATTTCAGAAGCACTCAGTATTTTGGAGGGATTGAAAGAACAGTCAAATGGGGGTTGGGAGGTCCCCAAGCTGAGAAACACTAGTCCACTTAGTGCTCTTATGCGTTCGTTTCTCAGGGAGACCCAGGACCAGAAGAAAAGTAGCTGTGCAGAGCAAAAATACAGGATCTTGAAAATAATGACTCAAAAATAACAGAATAAATGACAACCATAATTTAAAATTTCACTCATTTTTAAATATCTTTAACATTATGCTCTGTTTATTTCAATTATACAATACAATTTCTGTTGTTGCAGAAGACCATTTTGTAACCCAAACATAGCCTTCGTGACTAGATAAACAGCGTGATCTAACTCCAAGATGGTGCTCCACAGGAGGAAGAGCTGGTGAGAACATGGATATTGAGCACAGAGGACAGGCAGGTGAGAAACCCTCTCACTTCCTGCTCAATCCTCAAAGGCTCCCATGTTTGCAGGCAGGTTTCCCACTACTTCCTTCCTTCTCAGTACATTAGAATTATTCCTATCCGCAGTAGTATGCAGAATAGAAATCATTCAGCAGCATGCTGCCAATAATGTTGTCTTGGAAAATAAATATATATTTGAGAAGTAGAGATTGCTTACACTTAAGAACTTGCAAAATACTTGTCTTCTGCCAAAGGAGTTAGTTCTGCAGTTACCTGTCTCCTTTGACTGCTATGGGGAGGAAAGAGAGCTTCGGGGGAAATAAAACTCCAATGTAAAACATGATAGCAGAAAAATAATGAAGCAAGAAAAAACAGAGCTAGGACACCATGGCGCCAACAAGACATTTAAAATGGATGTACAGTAGCCAAGCACTGCAGGAGCCTGAGGGGATCCTTTTTGGGCATAAATGTAGAACATTTACACTTATACTTGCTACTTACTATCATATATTTCCTTGAGGAGTCTAATTGAAAATGTTTTAAAAGAAAGATAACTAAATAGTATAAATTTACATAAACTACTGGTTCCCTGCATTATTACAATCATAATATTTTTCAATTACATAAAATTCAGTGTGTTACCATACAATTACTTCTCTAATATCATTAGCACAGAATATCATTAAACGCTTTTTAGGTGTATTCATGAACACATTTGATCGTAGACATATTGCCACAATTTTTTTTTTCCAAAAACTTTCAACACTGAACAAAACAAGCAAAGTTTATGCAAAAGGGCAGAGGAGTCTCTAAATAACAAGACCTCAACCTTGGGCTAAGTTTACTGCACTGGACTACTAGGGACCACGCCTCATTTGTGATCACAGACGCTTATACATCTAAATAATTGATCATAAAAAGCACTTGTCTCAGATACAGGGTCTCAACTTTCAAACAAAACCTAATCTGCCATAGCAGACAAAACAACTGTGAAATATGAAATCTGCAATGTATGCCACTTTAGCAAAATAAAACCATCCAGATGCCAAGTAGATGGTAGAGTTTCAGAAAGAAATTATTACTGTTCTTTATTATTGTTATTATTATTAATTATTTTAGAAACTAGGTCTCACTATGCAGCCATACAGCCCTGGTCCTAGAACACTCTATGCAGATAGACTGAGCTCAAACTCACAATAGTCTACTTTTTCCTGCCTCCTGAGTGCTGGGATCAAAGGTATGCACCACCAGATCCAGCTGAAGGAATTATCATATAAGGTATTTGAGGACTGGTAGATTGTGCATGAGGGAAATACAGGTTAGAAATAATGAAGGAACAGAATACATAAAGAATTAGAAAAATACAAGCTTAATTACATTTATTTCTTACACTCTTAATTTAGTGAGTGAGTAGTACAGAAAAATCAGGCCAAACAAAGGAGGTCTTTGAATGTCAAATTTCAGAATTTGGACTTATGCTTACTAAACAATGACTAAATAGTAGAATAATGAAATATTTCAGGTTATAATTATTGCAGGATTACCTGGAGAGATGGCAAAGAAGAAGAAAGGAGAAAGCTTTGATACATAAGGGGCCTGTTAGAAAGACAACTGAAGTAGCAGACAGCAAGCACTGGAATTGGGGTGGTAATAGTTGGAATGTAAGAGAGAGATAAATGAGAGGGAGGGAGGGAGAGAGAGAGGGATGGACGGACGGACGGACGGAAGGACTCAAGTGATCTTGCAGAAAGACAACAGGCCCTGGGCACTCATAATTATGGAAACGACAAAAACCAGAGTGACTGCCAAGATGATTATGCTTCCACAAAGCCCCAGAGCAGGCTTCCTTCCTCATCTTAAGCTCAGCAGGTGGGCCCAGAGCCATCACCCACCACTGTGGTGACAGGTTCTACCACTCAGTCCACACACTTGAGCTTTGCTAACCACTGACCGTACTACTTAGTGTCTTGTTACCCTTTAGCTCGCCCATCAGCATGTAACTTAGGTTGTGACCCATGTGTTTTACTATTCTTAGCCACACATGATTCTCAGAAACCCCTTATCCTAACCAGTTCCTATTGGCTTACGTTATCTCACAAGCAAGAGCTGGACCAAAACACCACAGCAAAGGAGAGTTTAAGAGGAGTGAGATTTGCCTATATTAAAAAAAAAAAAAAAAAAGTAGTGGGATTCTGGATACAATGAGAGATTGAGAGACAACCAACTAGGTATCTATGTCTGACCAGCTAGAAAAAAAAACCAGAATTATAAGCACTACTTAAAATTTATAAACCAGCCAGGCAGTGGTGGCGCACGCCTTTAATCCCAGCACTTGGGAGGCAGAGGCAGGCAGATTTCTTAGTTCGAGGCCAGCCTGATCTACAGAGTGAGTTCCAGGGCAGCCAGAGCTATACAGAGAAACCCTGTCTTGAAAAACCAAAAAAAAAAAAAAAAAAATTTATAAACCACAAGTGAAAGTCACTGAGTAAAATTCCAGATGAAAAACATAGAGATAAATATTTGAATTATCTTACAAGATGATCATGGAAAAAAAAACTAATTTAATTAATAGTGAGTCAGGAATGCTATGGAAGTAAGGCAGGTGGGGGAGTTATCAAATTTGTTAGCTTTGAATTTGAATGCAGAGATGATCTCAGAATGATTTAATAAGAAATCAAGTTTTATCAAGGGCACAGAAATTAAGCCTGCTACTAAGAGGGTGTGGCTCCACTGTTCTGACTTCTGGGCTCTAAGCCAAAAATGCCTCTATTCTAATCCTGCTGTGATAAACTTACTCAAATCATTTAACCTTTCTGCCTCAATTTCCCCACATGCACAAACAGGGATAATAATATTGACCTACATTTGCAAGGATGTTGTAAGCATTAATTAATGTTGTATAATGCTTTGAAGATGAAAAGGGCTGAGCATTATAAATGAGCATTACATAACTAACTACCTATAATGTGAGAATTTTATCCTTTAATTTTATTCAAGCAGCAGTTGTCAAATAATGAACTAGCTGCCTTAGTGATATTCCCCTTCTAATGTTTCAAATTATTATTTAAAGTATATCTAGATACTTCCTGTATTAAAAGTGTTGTCCTATAGCATACACTGAGTGCAGAATGTCTCTCACAGACTCATGTGCTGTAAAACAGATGTCCTCAACAAGTGGACCTTTTAAAAGGAAGTCATGAAGCTTTAGGCCTAGCTGGTGGGCAGGCCACATTAGTAGAACTTTAAAGTTGTACTGCCTCCAATTCTTGTCAAGAGCTCTTTACTTCATAATCCATCAAAATGTGAACAACGTATACTCCAAGTTCCCAGAGCTAAGGATGGAGCTGCCTGACTACCATGCTTTTCCTGGCACAATAGACTTACATCTCCTGAAGTTGCAAGCCAAATAAATCCTTCCTCCTTCAAGCAACTTCCATCATTGCTCTGTCAACGTTACATAAAATTAGTATAGCATATAAAGTTCCAGATCATTTTAGAAGACTAACTTTAGATTTAAATGGTAAAGGCATATTTGCTTAATAATGAGCTCCTACTCCAAGTATCCCATAAGGGTAAAAAGGTAATAAATACTTGGCCCTGAGGATATGATAGCTCAATTAGTAAAATGTTTACCTTACAAGCATCAGAATCTGAGTTCAATCCCCAGAACCTACGTAAAACTTCTGGCATGCTGACATGATTATAATCCCAGAGCTGGGGATGGTAAAGCAAGCAGATCTCTGAGACTTCCTAGCAATCAGTCTATTGTAATTGCTGTGCCCCAGGTCCCAGGGAGACCCTGTCTTATAAAAGAAGATGGACAGCTCTTACGTTGACTTCTGGACTCCACATGGATGCACAGAGGTACAAAACCACCAAGGCTTTTAGCTCTGAAACTTTAGATTAGTGCACACTATTAGGTAGTTGAATGGTAGAAGCAACATAAAAGTAGACAGCACAGCATTAGAAACGCTCCTTACCTAATTAGGTTCACTGCCAACTGACACAGCCAACATTATATGAGTACACCCTATGGGGAGGGGCTGAGGAGCTAGTGCAATGATCAAATGGCTGCTTCCAAAGGACCCAGAACCCACATGGCAGCTCACAAGTGTGAGTGAGTGTGTGTGTGTGTGTGTGTGTGTGTGTGTGTGTGTGTGTGTGTTTGTGTGTGTTATATGAAACTGAAAACTCAGTGCCATTTTCTTATTTTGATATCATTGGTTCCTCATGGTCGGACTCTGGCAACAAAGTCATCATCTTAACTCCTATACTGTGTTTACATTAACATGTAAGTTCACAGATCATTAAAGTAAACATTATCAATTATTTATTCAGTACACATATCAATTATGTGATTCAACGTTCACACTGTGAACTTTTTCTTAGACTGCCTGGTATCACAGCTGGAAACAGCTCTGAATAACAGCTCTTTGTATGCTATTGTTAAGCAATTTTCCTGGAACTTTTATCCAACAAATGCACATAATTTTACATGAGAAATTGCCTTAAAGCAAGTCTGAAATAGGCATACAAGTTACCAAAAAGGCCAATGTAGTATTTTCTGAGTTTAAGTATGCCTCAAAATTCCTCTTTCTCACTCATAAAATGTTGAAAAGAAAATAATTTTCTTTCTTCTTCTCTTAAAATTAATTATTTTATTTATTTACATTTCAAATGTTGTCCCCCTTCTAGGCCCCCTCCATGATCAGGCCACAGCTAGGGATGCTGCAACAGCAGGTCATTTGCTATTTCTGGAGAAAGCAAACAGTGATCCATTTCTAAATTCTCAGGAACCGGTACATTGGTCTTACTAAAAGAGAGCAAAGGAAATTCTATTCCTTGACGGAAAAGAAAGAATCCACTTACTTCCGTGAAATAAACTGTGGCCAAATTAAAAAAAAAAAAAAAAAAGAAAAGAAAACTTTCTAGGTCTCCTGTTGTACTTAAATTTGAAAAATATTTCTCTAGAGCATTCTTCAAACTGTTTAATTCACTTAGTTAAATAGATCTTGTCAATTTAACATTTTCCACATGGTAAGCAGTTTTGACATTTAGACAATTTATCAATGGCTTCTTCGCTGAAGCCTGCCTCCTCTTCTTTCTACTCATTACATGCAACAAATTAAATTTCACTAATATCTAAAGATCAGTGCTGACCTTTGCACAGCCATGCTCTAGGTTCCGATTAATACAAACATCTTGTTTGCTGGTACTCATTTTAAATATTTTACTACACACAGTTTTCCATCATTCTAGCTCCAGTGCTTTTTTTCCATAACCTTGCAAAATTATTGGTAAAGCTTACCTTAGGCATCTTAGGAAGACAAAAGGATGCTCACATAAGCAGTAGCAGCATGGGAAGAACAAAACTCCACCAGCAGCCCAACTCAGGGACTCACCTTTCTGAACTTCAAAAATATGGACTTATTTGTGGTTTTCAAGGTTGTACTTTAATCACAACAATAAAAAGACAAAATAGAAATGTTTGCTATATGATAATGGTAATTAATTCTAAATTATAACTATAAATATAATTTTATGTTATACTTGAATACATAGATAGAATGTGGCTTTGAAGAGAAAATAAATTAAATTTCAGAAATAGTTCATAAGGCTCAGGTAAAGACAAGAGAACACTGAAAGCTCTTATCTAAACCAACGCTTAAATACTGAAGTAATTTGTCAATTCAGAATTACTGTTTTAAAAAGTATATAAATCAAAGTGAGAAAAAAATGAAAGAAATACAGAAAGCTTTTCTCTACAAATAGGAGAGACCCTGGAAAGTACTGAAGTGCCCTGCGGCTACACCAACTCAACCTTGTCGGTTTCACTTGTCAGCACTTTGATGACAGATTGCCACCCCCTCCTCTAAAAACCAAACCCTAGTAGCTGTTGAAAGACGCGCTTCTTATAAAAAGGGGAGTAGCTCAAGCAACTTGATAGTTGTATACTTTGAAATCTTTCACTTCACACACACACACACACACACACAAAAAAAAAAAAACCCTTTAAAACTTTTTTCCTGTGGCTTCTGTCAGACTTGGAAGATAAAGAACTCTGCTAACACAGTGGGGCAAAGGGTGGATAGCATTTGCAGGTACTGCTGAATGCACTTTGTAGCCATTGTTTCTTTTAACCCTCACAGGAACTGTCTGAAATTACTTACGTGTGTGTGTGTGTGTGTGTGTGTGTGTGTGTGGTGTGTGTGTGAACATCTATCCTGGAATGGGACTTTTTTCTGGAGAGTCCTCTTCTACATGCAATTATACCCTTAATGTACAAACAAAACAGTGGAGGAGGGAGCAAAGATCTATCTGCTTGTGAGGAGCCATTAAACTGGAAGTCCTCTCCACAGCCGCCTGTGTGGTGTTCTTTCTACTCCAACTCTCTCTGAATGTCATACGCTAACTTTGCATAGCAATAAGAAGGAAGATAGAGTTGGGAGGGAGTGCGAGGGTGATCAGAGAGCAGTTAAAGATGGTATGTAGAGGGGTAGATATAACCAAAATACATTGCATATACATGTATAAAATTCTCAAAGAATAAGATTCAAAATGTATAGAAAATGAAAAAAAAAAGGATTCTCTACCAACTTTTATTTTTCTTAGAAAGCTCTTGGAGAAAGTAATGTATATGTCTATTTACAGACTATTTTAATTAGTTTGCTTATAAATTAATGTAATTGAATTACGTGATTATAACTGGTATTTTTTAGGCACTAAGAATCTTCACTATTATTTGCACAGCAAATATTACAGATGGACTAAAAATGAGCTACAACTGGCATGTGACAGTTGCTAAGAGAGGAAGACGGTTCATTTCTCCTTAAGAGCATGGCACTCTCTAGGGAAAGTCCCCTACTCAAGAATATTTGCACAACACAATTTGGACTCTACAGTTGAGACAGAAGGTGGAGATGAATCTGGAGAAAGTTGAGGGAAGGTGAATATGATCAAAATATATGATATGAAATTCTCAAAGAGTCAAAATATTTCTTAAAAGCTCCAATGTAAATTATAATTATTTCACAGCTAAATGAAAATTAAATTAGCACATCAAAGAAGTTTTCTTATTTTTTAACTACCCTTGTTTGGTAGCATCTCTCATTAACTTGCTGGCCCATCAGTCTCTGTGACAATTTCTTAAGGAAATGCAAACAAACCCTAAATTCTTTTAAGAATTCTGCAGTGAATCTTTCAATAATATAATTGGATCTTTCTTCTCTTTCTTCCCTGATTGGCTGCTTTTTGTTTTTACTAATGGTTTGTCACAGGATTCTTACTTAAATAAAACTTTTAGTATTTTGTTTCATGAGTTGAATAGGGAACTAAATGAGATAACTTAGAAAGGAACAGCCTTTTCTTACTGAAATGAATGCCTATGAATAACCACAATGTTCCCTAGAAGAGATCAATTTCACCTTAACAGATTTAACACAGGCATACATCATCAGGGCTTACAAATGCTAAGAATTTCCTAATGAAGTTAGGAAATTATTATGATCATGTTGTGACCCAACAATGATCAATAAAAACATCTGATGCCTTAGAATCTATACTCTATACCATTCCCAAAGCGTAAACAGCAAACATCTTTGGAACTCTGTGGCAGGTGACAACCACTCAATACATGTCAGGTTCCCTCGTTACTACTCAGTAGCCATAAAGTTATGAGCCTGATTTCAGTAGCAGGTAAGCAAAAACAGAAAAATTATCAGTTTCATGAGTATCATTTCATCTTTTAACGATTTTCAGTTTAGTACAACACATAGTTGCATAGTCTACTAATGCCTACAGATAAGCCACCTTGGTAGGTACCTAACTCAGGATGTGAAAACTCTTAGGAACCTGTCCTTGAATAAGACCTATCTTAGTGAGGGAGGGTATAAGGAGAACAACGAGCAATTCCATCACAGTATAGCAAACAGAGCAAAGCCATGTCCAGAAGGGAAGTAGGTAAAAAGTTACTCCTGGATGGTAACATGATCTCAGTCACCATGAAAACCATATTTCATATCATATACCTATTTTCAGAACCTGCTATTTCTTCAAAGAAACAAACTACAGAATGTATATAAGTTCATTATATCTCCCAAGTTCTTGTGACTACTGTTTACATTTGATAGTTTTTTAAATGTACACAATAATGTGTATGCTTATTATAGTGTAAGTTTTCATCAGAACTTGCTATTAACTTGCTATTAACTTCCTGCCAATGGTAAACCAGAATTAAGTAAATGTCATATGTCAATGCTTGGTTCCCTTTGGTAGAAAAAATAGCTCCAAGTGACTTGGCAACATATCCGAATAAAGATGGAGAGAGGACATGTAGATACTTTGATACATGTCCAAACTTGAAAATGACAATAAACAATCAATTAAGGGTGAACCCTCTATAAAAATACAAACAGTGGAAGAAATAAATAAAAATAGCTCAAGAAATCAAAGTGGAAGTATAATAAATAAAACACAAACTAAAACAAATATCAATCATTAGGAAAGGGAAATAGAATGGTTATTAAGTGGGGGCACTAGAAGGGATCAAGTGGTAGGATAAAAGAAGAGAATATGCAGATAGATAGCTAAAATTACAGGGCATTTGAGGAATAGTATGGAAACTTAATACAGTAGAAACTTGATAATAGATAGATAGATAGATAGATAGATAGATAGATAGATATGCATGCAGCATGCATGCATACATAACATACATACATAATACATAATATACATATAAAGGCAATTAAATACAATCACCAAATAATGGGGGAGATAGAGCCCCAACTGGCTGCCTCTTGACACCAAATGAAGCTTTCAGTCTTGGGAATATGTTACATCTAGTTGAGTTGTTAGACAAAAGGGTCCCATGGGAATCCAAAACAACTGATACTGTTGTCAAAACTATAGGTTGCTCTCCACAAACTGACAGGAAGACCCCATTGCTGAAGACAACACATACACAATTCACAGAACATGGAGAAGTCCAGCTGATACCAACATAGAACCTTCCTCATTACATTCTAGAATCTTTGAACAGGAAGGTACTCTACAAAAGGTACACCACCTAAACAGAAACACCAACCCAGCTTCAAACTCTTGATCAACAATGGTGTACCTGAAAAGCATGCTAGTGCAATGGTGGCACAATGCTTTTGGGAGCAACCAACTGATACCTGAGTTGACTTAGCCCCTCTCTATGGGATGAAACCCATACCTAGCACTGCTTAGAAGACCGAGAACCTGAGACTAGATTGCAAAGGGACCTAGGATAAAACCAAATACTATTATTTTAAAGAAAAGCTTTACAAAGCAATAAAATGACTCGTAATGACATTCTGGTATACTCATAGATCTGTGCCCTGCTTAGCCATCATCAAAGAAGCTTCCTCCTAGAGAAGATGAGAACAAATACAGAGGCCTGCATCCAGGCATTATATAGTGAGTGAGAGACCTTCGAACACTTGGCCCTAAATGATATGTCTCTATCAGATCCTCCTCAGGGCTCAGATAACACTGCAGAAATGGAGAGAGTAAAAAAAAAAAACCAGAGGGGATGGAGGACACCAAGAAAAATGGCCTCTGAATCAACATGACCAAAACTCATATGAGCTCACAGAGACTGGAACAGCATGCACAGGCATGCACGGCTTGGCACTGGGTCCTCTGAGCATAATTTATGGCTTCCAGTTTAATGTTTTTATGGGATTCCTGAGTGTAGGAATGAGTAGGTCTCTGACTCCTGTGCCTGCTCTTGGTCTCTTTTCCTCCTCTTTATTTTATCCGATTGGATTGTAATGTGCTTTTGGTTTATCTCATCCTATAGAAGCCTGTTTGTTTTCTAATGAGAGACAGAAAAGAAGGAGACCCAGGTCAGAGGGGAGGTAGGGGATGGGGACATGGAGGAGAAAAGGAAGGAGAAAGTATAATCAGGATATATTATGTGAGAAAAAACATATTTTCAGTTATATTTTTTAAAGAAACTATGACAAAAGCAAACAAACAAAAAAATAACATCTATGAAAAAAGAAATGGGGATTTTAAGTGGCAAGTTCTTGCCAATCATGTACAAGTATTCATGTGTGTGCCTCTGTGTGTGTTGTGTTGTGTGTGTGTGTGTGTGTGTGTGTGTGTGTGTGTGTGTGTGTGTCTGAATCTCAGAAGATACTGTTTAGAAAAAGTTTGCACAAAAATAAAAAAAGAAATATCACCTGTGCATACACATAAGAAAAAAATATTTAGAAATCAGACTGATTCTGAAAAAAAATGAGGAATATAGAAACAACAAAATTACTAAGTCATACCACAGAAGTGAAGTATGTGTCTTCAGGTTCAAAGAAAACACTTAAGCATACACCCAGTATAGAGAAATATATAGTCATCAATACCTAGGTAGGTCATTTTCCCCCATAGGATCCTTCAGAAAGTAGTCCTTCTATCCATTCCCCCAAACACCAGGCACATGTGTGCTTCACAGTCTTTGTGTTTTCTGTTGTTTGAAGTAGAAACCTTTCCTCTGGGATCTGTGGCTATCTGCTTCTCAGGATTTGTTCTCTAACAAAGACTCTTCCTAAGGTTTCTCTGGCGACTTCCTATAAACTAGCTCTATCCCACCCTTTGCCTCATCATTCTATTTTCTTATAAAACTTCATGGAAAAGAGTATAATAATTCAGCATATGTATTCACTAAGTAATGTTCAAATTGGGGTAGTTATCTTCTTATCTCCTTAAATATATTTAAAATTTTTATTCTAATGTTTGTTCATTTGTTTATAACAGAGTCTCATATAGTTCATGCTGTCTTCAAACATACTACATAGCAAAGAACGGCCTTGAACTCTTATATTTTCCTGTCTCCACCTCCTGGGTGTTGTGATCATAGGCTCTGTAAGGGACAAACTTTATGTTTTATGTTTGAATTACTGTGCTTAAGAGCTCTATAAAGCAAATATGCCTCTAATCTGTAAACCTCATTTGCCCACAATCACATAAGTTCCTGGAATGCTGGGGGCTGTTGTTCATGTAAGATAAGAAGCCACGTGTCTTCACTTTTATAAACAAATTTTGTTGCCCCAACTGCACAGGGTGTGTTTGAGCACACAAGGCAGGAGGAGGTACGTAGGCAAGAAGTATGTGCAAGCTTGCCCCTGATTGGACAAAAAACAGGAAGTATATAACCTTGTGGGGTTTGCCTTTATAAGCCTCTGACCAGTATAATTTGGTGCCATACTCTGGGAATCCTAGGTATGAGCCTGGCCATTATCCATTGTCCTGGCCAGTATTTAATAAAGCTTACTTCAGATTTGTGCCCCATCTCCTAAGAAATGTGCTAGTGGTCTTATTCTTGCCATGTGGGATTAACATTTTTTGGAGACCCCAGAGAGATCAGACCACCCACCCAAATTCTAAAGCTGGACCTTCACTCCAGGACTCCAAGGCCAAAAGGCTGCCTCAGAAAGTGTGCACCTTGAGACATTCCAAGGCTCTGAGGCATGTTTCAGTTTCTCAGACTATCTGAGTGAACTTCAATGCTGAGAAAAGCAGCAAGCATCTACAGCAGCATTTTTTAACCTGTAGGTCAATAGGGTTGACTGACCCTTTCACTGAGGTCACTTAAAACCATCAGAAAATATACATTTCTGATGCTGGTAGGGACTGAGACACCACTCCTCTGTCTCTAGGCAGGTCCACTCACGGCAGATAAGCCCACATACAAGTGCCTGGCATGATGACATCATCGCACCAACCCATCACACACACACCAAACAAATACAGGTGTATAAGACAAGGTGGGCACCATAATAGTGCATAGAAAGCAGCTACTGTGACAAAAGCATCAGCATCAGAGGGAAATGACACTTTATGAATTATAATCACAGGGTAAACGTAAAAGCATGAACTTTAAAATCATCAACTACTATAAAATATTTTAATGTATTTATTATTTATATACATTATTTATATGTTTCTACCATGGGAACTTAATCTGGATGCTGATCAGTCTTTTTATATTTAGCTGTGATTGACGTGAATATAGCCCCCTTGGTATAGTAACAAGATATAAAAACAACAACACAGAGAATGGTAAAACACAGGAAACGTTAATGAACTGTATTGAACTATGTCACCTTTTGTATTATTAAAGCTATATATTATATATGTTATATATTACATGTGTTACATATAACTTTCATTTTTAAAAAAAAAAAAACTTATCACAATGAATCATGTTGAGAAGAATGTTAAGAAAATAGAGTGAAGATGGTTTTACCTCAATAATTACATCAAGAATTGAGAACCCACAATATGTTATTTGTTCTGAAGTTCTATTAGCAATCTATGAAGCTGAACAAACTAAAACACCATTTTGGTAGCAAACATCTGAGCTTTGCAGACAAGGATACCAACTATTTTATAATCAAAGCTGACGGACTCAAGAATGCCAGGTTTGACACTGGTGGCAGTTCTACAAACAAAATGTCACAGCCATGGAAGCTTCCTATTTGGTGGCACTCAGAATCCTCAGAGCTCTGAAGCCACACACCATGGCTAAGCATTTACTTTTGCCAGAGGCCAAAGACAGTATTCAAGTTATGATCAAAGACAATTTTGTTACACAATCGAATGCACTTTCCTTATCTAACAATACTGTCCATAAAAGAATAGATGACACGTCCATTGATATTCTTGATCAGGTAATTCAGAAAGTTAAATCTGCTCCACTTCCAATATTTAGATATAGTGAGAATTCTGGAATCCTCATTCTAACAACAAAATCAAACTTGCCCCAAGGAAGGCGATGCTCCTAGTCAGCAGGAAGTAGTCTAGCAATAATGATAACACTGTCCCTTTTCCAAACCCTGACTTTATTTAGGGATCACTTTCCTTTCCTCTCTACCCTTTTTTCTCTCTTATCTAGTGCTATGGAGTTGAAAGGGTGGAAGAAAAAGGGTGGAGAAGGGTGAAAGAAAAAAGAATCCACAAAGTAGCAAAGACAAGCTACATTTAGTATCCAGCTTGATGAATCTACAGATGTTGCAAACTGTTCACAATTACTGGTTTACATGCAGTATACTAAAGATGGTGACTTTAAAGATGAGTTTCCTTTTTACAAACCTCTTGAAACAACAAAAAGAGCACATGATGCACTTGCCACAGTTGGTTCCTTTCGGAAGGAAGGTCAGATCTCTTAGAGAAAGGTTTGTGCTCTTTGCACAGACAGTGCCCAGCTAAACCAGGCTGTCGATCTGCATTTACATGTTTGGTACAGAATAAGTCACCAAAAGTCATTGGGACTCATTTGTGATTCACTGGAAGATATTTTTAATGAAGATGCTGCCACAAGAGTTACAAGAATTAATGAAAACTGTCATAAGTTCTGTCAATTTTGTAAAGGTGAGCACTTTAAACAGTCGACTATTTTCACAACTGTGCCATGAGCTGGATACCCCAAACAAAACTCTCAATGAGTCACACTGAAATAAGATGGTTACTGAAAGGAAGTTTTTGAGCTTCATGATGAACTCAAAACATTTTTAATCTGACTGTAGTTCAAAGCACTTTTCAGCAATAAAAGTGAATTGCAGAAAATAAGCTTACTTGTTTGACATCTTTGCCATCTTGAATGAGTTAGCTTTATCACTGCAAGGACCAAATGCAACATGCCTCAATTTGTCTGAAAAGATACAGTCTTTCCAAATGAAACTTCAGCTTTGAAAAAAAAAAAAAAACTGGATGAAAATAAAATTTACATGCTGCCTATCTCTTCTGCTTTCTGAGGAATATGACATTGAACCAGACAAAAGAATGATGATGATAACTTCTGTGAAAGAACACTTGTACGTGACTGCAGACAAAACATCATATTGTCCACATCTCTCTGACACTCCATTTGCACTTGCCGGAGCCCATTCACAGTCAAAGTGAAGATGTTCCTGAAACAGCACAAGAGGAATTCATTGCGCTTATTAACGGTGATGCAATGAGAGTTGATTTCCCACAATGCAACTCACTCACACAGCTCTGGATCAAGAGTTTGCAGTCATGCCCGGTTCTGCCTGAGCCTGAGCTGCATCACCTTCTCCATTTCCAACAACATATCTTTGGGTTTTTCAGGTTGTTGGTTTTCAGGTCTAAATACAAAAGTAGCTTTGTTGTGGATGATGATCTTCATTGTTCTCTGGAAAATAATCTCTGATCTGTGAAAGAAGCCATCTCAACCTTCCCATTGACAGGGTTTTTTATGGATACTGTCGCAAAATTCAGCAATGCAGATTCTGTTGTTATATTAAGACTGTCAACCCATGCTACACCCTGCTTCAAAATAAAATCTGATTTGTTTGTAATTAGAAATTAATATTTCACAATATTGTTTTTGTGATTAATCATTTTAATTATGTTCAATTTGTAATGATGAAAATATATCCTGCATACCAGATATTTGGATATAATTCTTAACAATAGCAAATTACAGTTATGAAGTAGCAATGAAAATACTTATATGATTGGCGGTCACCACAACATGAGGGTCAAAGCATTAGGAATATTGAGAACTACTGATCTATAGAGGTCGCAGTAATTTTCTGTGACATCTGGTTCTGTTCTTTGGGATCGCAATCAGTGGCATGGAGAGGTTCAAGGGACCCAATACTCTTCAGTCCAGGGCAAAATGCAAGTCGTCCCTGCCCACCTGGCTCTGATTGTTTGGAAAGTTTGTCTATTTTGGGTGTGGATGGGTCTGTGTTTTCTGGTGTATTCATAAGTTTTGTTACAAACACAAGAGCTGAGACAGAAATGAATCAGGCTCAGTTGAATGTATGAATGATGGAGACTCAGCATATTGTTTCTGACACAGCTGTTTGCCATGGCTGCTTTGATGGTTAGGGCTCAGAATTTATCCCTTCTGGTCACTGGGTTCAGTCTAACAGGGATTCAAATGACTTTTGGGTGTGGATAATATTAAACTTGTTTTATGCTGTTCTACTTTATTGAAAAAACTGGCTCTGGAGTTGGGTTATGGTTCTCTCTTCTATACCAGAGCATGCTTGTTTAAAACTTCCAACTGTCCTGTGTCAGGCAGGCCAACAGATTTTGTGACAGGGAAAAGAGAGCAAAGCAAAACATCTCCCCAAGATATACACTACTGGTTCCATTTAACTGCCTAAAACTTCTGCTAAGATATAAACCTTATCTCAAAATTCATAAGACTATAATGTGATCATTCTATATCTCAAGATTTGTAAGTTTATTGGGTATGCTTTAAAAATATGTAACAAAAAAGGTTAACTTAAAACTCTTAAAACTGGAGATTGATCCTTAAAAATTTATACATAGGTAATCTTAATGGAACCATGTGGCATCTTGAGGTATAAGCAGCATATGGCTTGCTGCCATCTTAGCTGCTGCCCCTCATCAGTATGGAGACATCCATGTGGCTGGCTTTGGTAAGGTTAGAGAGAGAGGGTGCCATGTGGCTTCACCACCAGCTTGATTAAAGGTGGCCACATGGTATAAGCCAACCAAGGAGGCAACAACAGGTCTCCAGGTTATTTTGGATTAGGATGGATTTTTGTATGGCAATTCCTGTCCTGAATACAACATCATAAAAACAAGGCTTATATGAAAGATAGGATTTAAAAATAATGCTTATTTAATAAAGTATTAAAGTTGTATGTAAAGTTGTATATAAACCTCCATGTGTTTATATACAAGATATACCTCGTGCTGGCAGTAAAACTTTGTAAGAGTCACCCAGGCTTGAAAGACATGAAGGGGTCATGGGGGACAGCTGAGGCTTGGCACTACATGACAGGGTTACCCAGGAGAGGAACCCCAGAAGTTTTAGAGATGCCAGTACCATGTAAAAGCCAACAGAAACAACACCACCAACAAAATGGAGCCAGCTAGAGCAAAGAAGACAGGAGGTATGTGCTACCATGGGCAGAGCCCAAAAGGTGATCCTAGCCTCTTTGTTAGTAATTCTCAGTTATCGAGCATTAAGTTATTTGTGCTGTTTGGTTTTGCCCTGTCTAGATTATGGTTGTTCCCTGTGTCTTCCCGCCTAGAGTATGAAATGGTACTTAATTTATTTTTTTATATTTTTAATGCCCCTCCACTGAGAGATTTTTTTTTAATTTTTATTTTTTATTGGATATTTTATTTACACTGCAGATGTTGTCCCCTTACCCCATTTCTCCCTCTCCCACCCAGTAACCCCCTATCCCATCCTCCCTCCTCCTGCTCCTATGAGGATGTACCCCCACATACCCGCCCCTGACTCCCACCACCCCACCCTCAAATTCCCCCACACTCGGTATCCAACCTTCATGGGATCATGGATCTCCTCTCTCACCTATGCTCAGCAAGGCCATCCTCCCCTACATATACAGTTGGAGCCATGGGTCCCTCCCTATTAGCTCCCAGGCTGGTAGTTTAGACTCGGGGCTCCCAGGCTGGTAGTTTAGACTCGGGGAGCTCTGGTAGGTTGGTATTGTTGCTCTCCTCATGGGGCCACAAACCCTTTCAGCTCCTTTAGTCTTCTCTCCATTGGGAACCTCTTGATCAATTTAAATGGTTAGCTGTGAGCATCCACCTCTGTATATGTCAGGCTCTGGCAGACCTCTAAGGAGACAGCTGTATCAGGCTCCTGTCAGCATGCACTTCCTGACATCCACATCAGTGTCTACCTTTGGTGACTACACATGGGATGGATACCCAAGTGGAATGGTCTCCAAACGGCCCCTCCTTCAGTTTCTGTCCTACACTTTGTCTCCATATTTGCTCCCTTGAGTATTTTGTTACTCCATCTAAGAAGGATCAAAGCACCCCTACTTGGTCTTCCTTCTTCATGAGCTTTATGTGATCTGTGAATTGAATCTTGGGTATTTCAAGCTTCTGAGTTAGCATCCAATTATCAGTGAGTGAACACCATGTGTGTTCTTTTGTGATTGGGTTACCTCACTCAGGATGATATTTTCTAGTTCCATCCATTTACATAAGAATTTATCGAATTCATTGTTTTTAATAGCTGAGTAATATTCCATTGTGTAAATGTACCATATTTTTTTTTATCCATTCCTCTGTTGAAGGACATCTGGGTTCCTTCCAGCTTCTGGTTATTATAAATAAGGCTGTTATGATCATAGTGCAGCATATGTCCTTGTTATATGTTGGTGCATCTTCTGGGTATATGCCCAGGAGTAGTATAGCTGGGTACTCAGGTCCTATGTCCAATTTCCTGAGGAACCGCCAGAGTGATTTCCAGAGTGGTTGCACCAGCTTGCAATCCTACCAACAATGGAGGAGTGTTCCTCTTTCTCCACATCCTCACCAGCATCTACTATCACCTAAGATTTGATCTTAGCCATTCTGACTGGTATGAGGTGGAATCTCAGGGTTGTTTTGATTTGCATTTCCCTGATGACTAAGGATGCTGAACATTTCTTTAGGTGCTTCTTGGCCATTCAAGGTTCCTCAGTTGAGAATTCTTTGTTTAGCTCTGCACCCCATTTTTTTAATAGGGTTATTTACTTTTTTAAGTGGAAAATTTGAATTTTTACAGAAAAATTTTTTATTGGATATTTTATTTATTTACAATACAGATGTCATCTTCTTTCCCTATTTCCCCTCCCTAGGACTCCCTATCCAATCCCCCCCCTCCTCTTTTATGCTTTTAATACCATTTTGATTGCATGCATGTATTAAGGTCAGTTCTAGGTTGAGGGTCGAGCAATATAATAGATGCAAATAGTCAAGGAAGAAGCAAGACAATAAACACAAATAGTCAAAGAAAAAGCAAGGCATTAAACCCAATTATGTGAACATTCCAGTGATGACTGTTTCTAAGGGCTTATCAGGATGACCAAAGTATCCAAGCCTACTTCCCTGTCCTAGCCCAAGGTCATTTACAGATCTGAAGCCTACTTCCTTGGTCTAGCCTAAAATTTAGATTTCTGTCTGAAATTACTTAATATTTAGGTTCCTGCCAGAGACTGTTTCTTTGTTCTAGCCTAAAATTTAAACTAGAATTTTTAAAGGAATATCTTTTAAAATATTTAAATTTATAAGGCTATGGAACATTTTAAATTTATGAAAATGTTTTATATTATAAAGTCTTTATTAATATATAATCTAAAAAATAAATAAAGAGTTAAAGAGTTAGGGCCACAGTTATGAGCACCAAATACTAGATACCAGAAACTGGGATACTCCTATCTTGTGATGCAGCAAGACCTAAGCATTCTGGCTAAGAGCCTACAGAACCTCTCCTTTCCAAAGCTCTACTCAAGTTAACAGAGACTGACTTAAGCATGTATGTTTAGGCACCTTGCCTTTGCTTTGTTAAACTTTAACTATTTTAATAACTGAGTCACACAAGAAACTGTGCTATTCTGCAATGGTGTGTTAGGAGCCAAAAAGCAGCTATCATCTTTACAGCCATCTCGAGCCATATACCCTGACAAGAGACTTGTTTTCAACAGCCTACAACAGCTGAGCACACTCTGATAAACATCTTGTTTTTCTCACATATCTTATTTTGCTGCTTAGTGCCCCCAGCTGCTAGGTGCACGTGGTCTCCACACTGCTACCTAAGCGCACGTGGTCTCCACGCTGCAAGGCACATGACGTAGTGCCTTCAGTTGTGCTTGTCCAGGAGGGCAAGGCACATGGTAAAGGGTATAAATACCCAGGATTTCCTTTCAATAAATGAGACTTGATCAGACCCTCTGTCTTGTCTCCATTCTTGGTGTCTCTTGCCCCTCCCCACTCTCTCTCTCTTGCTAGACCCTGACCGGCAGACCGGAGCAGCAGAACAGGCCGGAACAAAGTGGTCCCTGAACATGAGGCAGCTCCCAGCGAAACAAAGTGGCGCCTAACATGGGGCAGCTCTGGGCAGGAACAAAGTGGCACCTCAAGGTTGGAGCTCCAGTAAGCGGGATACAATGAAGGACACTGCATTAATTGGAAGCATGCATACTCACTCCTGCACTGGAGAACCTGATGACTGATCCGAACGGACCAGGTCGTTACAATGGTGCACTATGAAAGGGTCAGAAAAGTAAAGATATCAGTCACCCTAAGGACTGTAGTTGTGACTTGAGTTTTATTCTTATACTAAGAGAGCTTCAATTAGAAAATTGTTGGTGATTTTTTTTTAAGGTTAAACCTATCAGCGATAAAAATGCAAATCCTAATCTTATAAAAGTTATTAATTTATTATAAATTGTTAAGGATGATTAAGACATGTAAGTTAATAGTCACCTCATAAAGGATAAAATTGTTTAATGTTCTCAGAACTCTATGCCTGTGGCCATGTTAAGTTTAAATGTAATTCATTTACAATAACAAGATTTATTAGTCTGTATGTGTTTTCAAGGTTAATCCTAAAATCAGGTATATTTAATATGGTTCTCAAACTCTTCAGAGAACTGCTGAATATGGCATGTAAAATGTTTAATGGATAAAGCTCCCTGTGATGGAGAGAAACACCAGCTACTAGAAGCAACCCTAAGGTTTCCACGTAAGGCAAGTGGGGCACAGACCTGGATTGTGGTGACACTAACCACTGAAAACTGCATCAATGTTCTGCCCACTGCCAGGACCCTACCCACATTGCCCACAAGTAGGACAGTGGAGAGTGGATTGCGCCACTTTGCCTAGACACGTACACCAGTCCCCTAAGCTTCTCCTTCTCAAATCTTTTGGGGCCTAGCAGCCAAAGACTGACCTGGCCCTGAGAGCTCTGTCCCCAACTGAGCCATCAAGACTATGGAGGCCTGGGGTAAGCATCTACACAATGGCTAAGTCTCTGTCATTGTATGTAATGCAGGCCATTTGACTTATACCCCCTGCTGCATTTATCCTTCTCGGATCTCTGAGGGCACCGATGACTAGGCTAACTGTAACTTTGTCATTTAACAGCAGCAGGTAACAGCTCCTTCCCGAAGGCTGCAGCTACCTTGTTAATTCATTTATACATGATAATCAGGCCTTTCTTTTTTTACAGTTACCAGGTCTCTTGCTAAGAAAGACAAACAGGTTTGCCTTGTTAACAAGCTTCATATTAATGGATAAACAGGTTGCAGATGTAAGTTTTTACTACACCTTTATTTAAAAAAAACTTACTTTGTAATGACTGCTCTCAATAATCAACAATAGTTTATGTAAGTTCTGATGTTCAAGGAAAGTATTCTAAGGTGTAGAAAGCTCTAAGGATGAGAAAGCTTAAAGTAAGTTCTAAGGGTCTAAGAAAGTGTTTTAAAATATGTAAGTGAAGTTGTAAGGGTATAAAAATTATTTAAGGTAATAAAAACATGTTTCAGATTTCTTTCCCATTCTATGCTATTGTTATACTAAGATTTCAAAGTGTCAGAGATTTAATATTGATCAGTGGAGTTCTGATAAACTGGTAAACACTGACTACTATTATCAGCCACAAGCTCACGATTTCAAATTTCCTTTGGTTGTTATCTACGGTGCCTCTCATACGGCTAAAAGCATCTCTGTCCAATCTGTCCAGAGCCCCCTGGACAGAGAAGAGTGTTCACAGTTTTAACCCAAAGCCATAGCTCCTGCTATGACTCAAAGGCGTGAGTCTACTCCAGTTGTCTTACAAACACCTGTTAACTACTTTTTCTACAATGTGGATTTCAGTACAGACTACAAACACTGGTAATGCTAATACATACAAAACTTTTATCTCTTTTTGTAAACTAAGAAATGCTTGAAAGGCCGGGCGGTGGTGGCGCACGCCTTTAATCCCAGCACTTGGGAGGCAGAGGCAGGCGGATTTCTGAGTTCGAGGCCAGCCTGGTCTACAGAGTGAGCTCCAGGACAGCCAGGACTACACAGAGAAACCCTGTCTCGAAAAACAAAAAAACAAAAAAAAAAAAAAAAAAGAAAGAAAGAAAGAAATGCTTGAAAGCTTCAGGGAGTTTAGGGAGTCATAAGACTTGGACCCACCTCTCGCTGGTAAGTACTGCCTAAGTTTCCCTACTGCCATTTCCTGAGGGTACAATCTCTCTCTAACCCCTAATCTTGGGTCTTCTCCCCTCCCCCAATTACCAGGACTATGAGCCTGAAAGTTCCAAATGTTAGATTTCCTTTCAGTTCCTAAACTTTAACTTCTGTCCCTAGTCTATATCTGTCCCAGCATATACCCACTTAGC
The DNA here is from genome assembly GCA_021653895.1 of Mastomys natalensis. NCBI lineage: Eukaryota > Metazoa > Chordata > Mammalia > Rodentia > Muridae > Mastomys > Mastomys natalensis. The sequence goes on from JAJTUV010000197.1 coordinate 1,142,867, forward strand.
TGACAGACACCATCCAGAAGCCAGCTGTGCAGTACAAGCTGCTCCAAATGGCTGTGAGCCCTGGGTTTGCTGAAAGCTGATGTGAACCATTTCAGCCGATGTGAATGTTCCCTGTCTCTTCAGCTAGCTCAGCAAACCAGACACACCTGATGAATGTCCCCAAACCTAAAATCCCTGCTGGGCCTTTGGCTAGCATTCCACCCTTCCTGGGTCCTGGTAACAATATCCTAATTTCAGCAGAAAGTAGTTACAGAAAAGATCATGTCACCCCTTATCCTCTACAAAAGGCTAGAATGTTAGGTCAAAAGGAAACTCTGTGGGAAAAAGGACAAAATGGCTACCTACAGTATCTATTGGCCGACCAGGAAAGGCCCAATATGATAGGGCACTTGACCTGTTATGTGTAGAACAAGAAGGTTATTGCGTGGCTTCAAGAGAAAAGTATTGTTTATATACAAACTACTCAGGAATCATTAGAGATAATCTGGCTGTGCTCAAATATATATATATATATATTGCAAAAAAAGGAACCTGAGATGAAATAAATGACTAGTCCCCATTCTCATTTTTGGTCTCCTCATAGATAGTAACTCTGGTGTCAGCAATCACAGGACCTTTGACTTTTCTGTTTCTGCTAATCACTATTGGCCCTTGCATCAGTAATGCATAACTAGATACATAAATTCCCATCTGGGGGCCATTACACTGATGATTATTATATCCCAATATAAACAATTACCTACCACAGAGGCAAGGATTTGACTCAGGATACAACTCAAGAGGTAAATGTGAGGGATAAAGTTGTTTTAAGTCTAAATTACTGTGCTTAAGAGATCTATAAAACAAAAATACCTCTAATGTAAAAGCTGCACTTGCCCAAGGACAGATAACTTCCTGGAAATGCTGACTAATGTAATTTGGCTCCCTACTCTGTGAATCCTGGGTATGGACCAGTGTCTATCATCCCAGCCAATATTTAATAAAACTTGCTTCAAATTTAGCCCAAAAATTGTAGTAGTGGTCTAATTCTTGACTGGTGGGATTAACAGCATGCGCCACTGAACCTGGCCCAAGTTTTTTATTCTAAAATCATCTCTTCATTATTTCTTTGTTGATGTCTTACATATTTGAATTTTAGTATGGATGTCAAATAAACCCATTATATAATATTACCCAGTATTCAATAGTTATTTCATGAATGGAGATTTGGGGATTAAACACATAACCAATGATCCAAGATTGCAAGAAAGGATAACATATAGAAATTTAGGGTATCAGCTACAAAACGAAATAACTTTGACTTGAGATTGATGGTAGCAACAAAAAATGAAGGTAATGCTTTGAGGTGTTGGGAGATGGATCCCTAAAAGCCTCCCACTTTTCTACAAGCAAAGCAGTGCTTTTTTCTCTTTTCAACTAAGTCATATAAATCAGATAGTACATTTCACAGAACAAAAAGCCAGCATACACACTGTCCAATGTTATTTGTTCATTCAAGTTTCCTCTCTCATAATGCAAACCATTGCATGTGCATGTTCATGTGTCATCTAGTCATTGTCCTTGTCATTTAGCAACTCAAGTCTAGAGAATCAGTGCAAACATGCTAATACTTCAGCTTCTCCATTAATGTAACAATGTGCTCTTCATCTCTGATGTAGGCTCTCATGTTTCCTACCAACATCCATGAAAAAGGAAAGACAATCTGTTTGTTAGAAAGCAGGTTAAAAACTTCAAACACCCCACATTTTTAATGTAAAATTGAGAAGAAAATGAGACAATGCTGATACTTTGCTTTCCACTAATGAGGAGATGTCTTCAGCTGAGCCAAGTGCAAGAAGAAAGGCAAGCACAATGAATACAAGATCCAGTACTTAGTTATCTAAACCAAAATGCTGGTGTTGCTTTCAGTGTTAGCTTTTCTTGAAACCTCCACATGAAGTCAATCAATAACTTAATTGTGATTGTTGATTAATTATCTTCCAGACTCATATAGTTTCTGCATCCCTACTATTACCACTGGAATTTATGATCCCAGAAACTCTCAACCAATTACTTAGAAAGTCTTCACTTGGTATCCCTGTTGCTAACCAAACTCTTTCCAATTCATTTTGAACACTTAAATGAAACCTTTTCCCCCCTTATAAATAACAAAGATAATGTCACTCTTCAGAAAATCCTTAATATGATTTCCAATTACACCAAGAATGAAAACCCAACAATACACAAGTCATGCCTAGAATAGGTCCTTACACATCATTTCACCCCTACCTGTGAACAATAAAATCTTCAAGATCCATGAATTCTCTAATACCTTTGCTTTTTTACATATCATTGCATTTGAAGTATGTGTATCTATCTCCCCTACATTTTTCCTTCCAACTCTTTCTCTTGTTAACCTTAGGCTTCAAGTTTGCCTTTCTTTGGGGAACTTTTCCAACATCTAAGATTTGGTTTAAAAAACTAACCCCATTTCTAACATAGGTAATTTAACCTAGTTCTTTTTTCAAACACCAAACTCATCAACTTACACATTAAATGTTAATGTTCTATCTCCTAGCCCTCCTCTATAAGGCTGTAAACAACATGTACCATGATAATGTGCCCTTTTTTACTGAGGTCCTTGAACATAATAGATGTTCTGTAGAATTTGTTGTCAAATAAATGAATGAATGAAGGTCTTATCTCTGCCAACAAAAACAATACCCAATGGTTGGTTACATATGAACTTGATAAATTTACAATGATCATATACTGTACTCAGAACAAAAAACAAGACTTTGTATTTTGTTTTTTCGTTTTATATAGGTCAAAATAAGGCTTAATTTTTCAAAAGATGTAATCAGTAGAATAAAAGTGCTCCTCATATTCTGGGGAAGGAACCTCAAGAACCATAGTGCAGGCCTTAGCATTAATCATATAAAATATAGGGCCAGAAGCCAGAGGCTGGATAGTCCAGAGGCCTAGGATAGAACCAAACCCAAATGGAAAAAAAAAAAAAGTCAATGAAATGATTCTTAATGATATTCTGCTATTCTGATAGATTGTCATCTAGCACAATTGTCCTCAGAGAGGCTTCACCCAGCACTGATGGAAACAGATATAGAGACCCACAGCCAAACATTAGGCCAAGCCTGGGGAATCCCATAGAACACAGGAAGAAAGAATTATAGGAGCCAGAGGGGTCAAGAATACCAAAAGAAAACCCACAGAATCAACCAACCCAAATCCACAAGGGCTCATGGAGACTGAACTACCAACCAGGAAGCCTTCAGAGGACTGACCTAGGCCCTCCACACATATATTACAGTTGTGTAACTTGGTCTTCTCCTGGGACAAAGGAAGCAAGAGCTGATTCTGACTCTGTTGCCTGCCTTTGGGACCCTTTCCCTGACAGGGTTGCTTTGCCTAGCCGTAATGAAGAGTGGGTGCCTGGTCTTACTGTGACTTGATATGTCAGTGCTGCTTGATATCCACAGAAAGCCATCCTTTTTCTGAAGAAAATCGAGAAGTGATGGGGGGAGGAAGAGGGACAATGGAGGAGAAGGAACTGGGAGAGGAGGAAGGAGAAGAAAATGCAGTCAGAATGTAAAGTAAATTAAAAATATGTGTGTGTGTGTGTGTGTGTGTGTGTGTGTGTGTGTGTGTGTTAGTGTTCGTGTGTAAAATCATTCATTCCAAGTATATAAAACCGAGTATTTCTAAATTACTGCCATTAATATTAAAATAGCATATAATACTAAAAATTTAAATGCATAGGATCTTGAATAAAATACTAAAACAAGCCAGGAAGATGGCTCACTGTGTAAAGTGCCTTTTGGACAAGCTCAGGGCCTGAGTTTGGCTACCCATAACACTCAAAAGCTAGGCCCAGATGTGAGCGCCTATAATCTCAGTGCTGGGGCATAAGGACAAGTGATCCCCAGAACTTTCTGGTCTTCCAATCTAGCAAAAACAGCAAGCATCAGGTTCAGTCAGAGCCCCTTTTCCACAAGGGAAGGCAGAAAGGCAGCCCAGGAACAACCCCAAAGTCAACCTCTTGCCTCCGTACACATCAACCTCAATCCCAAGTGAACAGTCAATTGCACCTATATACACAGGTGCATGCACACATGCATCAATTGCACCTATATACACAAGTGCATGCACACATGCATCAATTGCACCTATATACACAGGCGCATGCACACATGCATCAATTGCACCTATATACACAGGTGCATGCACACATGCATCAATTGCACCTATATACACAGGCGCATGCACACATGCATCAATTGCACCTATATACCCAGGTGCATGCACACATGCATCAATTGCACCTATATACACAGGTGCATGCACACATGCATCAATTGCACCTATATACACAGGCGCATGCACACATGCATCAATTGCACCTATATACACAGGCACATGCACACATGCATCAATTGCACCTATATACACAGCGCATGCACACATGTATCAATTGCACCTATATACACAGGTGCATGCACACATGCATCAATTGCACCTATATACACAGGCGCATGCACACATGCATCAATTGCACCTATATACACAGGTGCACACCACATGCAAGATGTTAAAAAGTAATTAGATAGGAATTTATTAATATACTCATATGTATTTTTTAAAAACACTGAAAATGTATTGCCTTGTAGAAACAAAACCTATAGCCTGAGGTAGAGCTTTTATAGTTTTAAAATATCTCAAACTACACCATAATTTTAAAATTATACTTAACAAAATGCTTAGGACACTCTAAGGAAGAGAAATTCATACACACAAAATTATGCAGCTATGAAGACCACGCCTATACTTAACACTTTTAGCATATATTACCAACATAAATATGCTTTAAGTCTACCACACTGTATATTTTCTTTATAGCTTAATATGACCATCAAATGTCAACACCTCCTTTAAAAATTCATATATCATTGAAGGAAAACATTTTAAAGCATACATTATGTTGACATATATTTTCAAACTGACAAGAACTCACAGTCATGAGTTTATGTTTTCTAAAGTAATTCAGCATCCAAAGAGATGAAACTAGTCAGATACAGTTTTACTGTCCAGTAGTTGTGATAGTCAGGATCCTAACAGTTCCAATGAAGGAAACTTTAAAAAGTTATTCCTACCTGACACTATTACTGATTCTATGATGTGCTTACAGACAGGAGCCTAGCATGTCTGTCTTCTGAGAGGTCCAACAAGCAGCTGACTGAAACAGACACAAATAATTACACTCAACCATTGGACTGAAGTCAGGGACCCCTGAGGTGTGTAGCAGTGAGGGATAGGGAACTGGGGGTAGCCACTAGAAAGTCTCAGATGTCAGGAAAGCAAGAGGCTCCCAGGACCCAACGGGGATAACATTAGCTAAAATACCCAACAAAGGGAAGAGAGAACCTATAGAGACCATATCCAGAGGTTAGGCACGCCCCCGGTTGAGGGATGGGGCCACCCATCCATCTCAAAAATATTAACCCAGAATTGATACTGTCTAAAGGAAATACAGGGACAAAGAGTGGAGCAGAGACTGAAGGAAAGACTATCCAGAGATGTCCCACCTAGGGATTCATCCTATCTGCAGACACCAAACCTAGATACTATTGCTGATGCTAAGAAGTGCCTGATATGGCTGTTTCCTGAGAGGCTCTGCCAGAGCCTGACAAATGCAGATGTAGATGCTCACAATCAACCATCAGACTGAGAAGTCTCAATGGTGGAGTTAGAGGAAGGGCTGAAGGAGCTGAAGGGGTTTGCAACCCCATAGGAAGAACAACAATATCAACGAACCAGTCTTCCCACCCCCAGAACTTCCAGGGACTAAACCACCAACCAAAAGTACATACACATGGAGGGACCCATGCCTCTAGCTGCATATGTAGCAGAGGATTCAATGGGAGAGGAGGCCCTTGGTCCTATGTAGGCTTGATGCCCCAGTGGAGGGGAATGCCAGGGCAGGGAGGCAGGAGTGGGAGAGTGGATAGGGAAGCACCCTCATAGAAGCGGGGTGGGGGGGGGGGTATAGGGGTTTGTGGAAGGGAAACCTGAAAAGGAGATCACATTTGAAATGTAAATAAAGAAAATAACCAATAAAAAAGAAAAATAAACATAGATGAAGAATAACATTAAAAAAACAATTAGGGGAAGGATTGAAGAAGCTGAAGGGGAGGGTGACCCTATAGGAAGACAAGCAGTATCAAGTAAGACAGACCCCAGGGAGCTCCCAGAGACTGAGCCACCAACCAGGCAGCATACACAGACTAATCCTAGGACCCTGGTACACATATAGCAGAGGACTGCCTGATCTGGCCTCAGTAGGAGAAGATACACTTAATCCTCAAGAGACTTGAGGCCCCAGGGAGGGTGGAGGTCTGGTGGGGAGGGAGCATCTTCTCAGAGACAGGGGGAAGAAGGAATGGAATGAGGACTGTGGCATGAGGGACTGGAAGAGGGGGCAATGACTGGACCGTAAAAATAAATAGATAAATAAAATAATAATAGTTATTCCTGGAAATCATTATCTCTTTACTATTAAAATCACAGTCTGAGTTTTATATAACTCTATGGTGAGCAAAAATGTTCTCAAACACTACAATACCAGTCACAAGAATTCATGTAATTTCTCAGATTTACTCAATTCTCTTTTTTAGTTCTTAAAGCCAAATCTCACATAACTTTAAGACATTATTAAAGAATACTAATTAAATATCTATTGCTAAAATACTTATAGGAAAGATTTTATTAAAAGTATCTGTTAATGAAAAGTGAATTCCCAAATGTTGTATAATTTATAATTATTTATTTAACAATTAAATAATTTGCTTCTTAAATTAATGTATATTTTCTGCTAAGATGACCTTCAACTTTCACTAATCTAGAAATCACTGTAATGCTATCACTAGATTCTGGGCCTCTAATCTAAAACCTCCCTTACAATATAAAGTAAAAGTTCTGTATATAACACTAAGTTCACTCTTTTAATTACTTGGGAGGCAGGAAAACCAAGAATTTATGCCAGCATGGCTACCTAGCAAGATTTTTTTTTTGAAAAAAAAAACTGTAAAGATATTAAAAGGTAGTAGAAGAGAGAATTCTTTTGCATTTCCAAAGCTTCTATAAAATGAGTATACTAAGTAAAGTCTGTCTCACAAACGATAGCTTAAAAATAAAGTAAACAAAAAATATCAGACAAAACTCTTAATTATTCCAAAGTTGCATTTATCAAATGTATTACCTAGTAGTATATTCCTTCTTCGTTGTTAAACTACCTATTGCCTACGGCCAAGCAAAGAACATGAATAATTTTAGTAAGCATCATCATTTATCTATGGATATATTATGAATGGTTAAGTCCTTGCTTTGAGCTATCCAGATCACTATATTTTATTAATAAAATACTGCTTCCATTTTTATTGGCATTAAAAATGCAAATATCCTATTGAAAGGTTACATTCTAAGAACTACATCATAAAATTTGAGAATTAAGTTTAAAAACAATAAAATTTTCATTTTATTATAAATTATGTACATAGTATGTATGTGGTTGTACATGTGAATGCAGCACCTGGAGAAGTCAGAGAGGGCAATGGATCCCCTGGAGCTGGAGTTACAGGCAGTCGTGAGCCACACCACATGGGTTCTAGGAAGTAAACTCCAGTCATCTGCAAGAGTAGTATGTATTCCAAATGGCTGAGCCATCTCTCCAACCTTAATGATTAAAGATCATTATAGATTACATAGCAATCACTTTCTGTAACATTATTTGAGTGTCTTAAGAATAGTCTGCAGAAGTATATTTACAACAACAGAAACATTCTTTAGTTTATTAAATAACATTTAGTTTACTAATTACATATAGATATATAATAAATAGACACAAATATTTGTTCTCTTAATCTTTGAAATATTTAAAATTGGGTTTAAAATATAAAATATTTAAAATATAAAAATTGGGTTTTTGGTAACTAAATTATTTAAACTCCTATAAGGTCAGAGTGTTAACCACCAGTACAAATAAAATTACTCAAATGAATTTAAAAAGAATAGAACCAGAAATTTCTTTGCACAAAATGTTCACCTTCAGAGCAAATAAGTATATATTCTGTTCAAAGAAGTAGCTTGCTGGTGTAGAAGCCCCCTCTTATGGTTGGCTAAGGAAATAGACTTGCTGCTGAAAAGACACATTTCAAACCTTCACACATAAAGAAATACTAAAGGCGATTGGGAAAAAAAAAGTGGATATTTTATGTTCTCTATGTTAATAATCAAGTATCTGTTTCATATAAAATGCAAAAGGGAGTCGATCTAGAACAACATATATTATATGCTTTCCTAAATACACATGATTAAATTCTGTATTTGTTTTTCTTGACTCTAATAAGATGTAAGCATTTTAATTCAATGAGGGTTCAGTTATATTTTGTGATTTTTTTTCTTTAATGGCATACAAACATGCAGTTCTTATTAACAAGACTTGTAAAACAACACAACATGGTATATAGTTAAATTATGTGATTTTCAAAACTGCATAAAATATAGCATATGATGAAGCTATGATCACAGATGTTCATTCTACATTCTTAATTATATAATGTTTAAAATTTTACTGATAACTTTCACAAATACCTATCCTACAATAACAGCCTATCTTGTTTATAAAAATCATTGATCTTTGTTAAAAATAAAATAGCGCATATTAAACTTCAGAATAAATGCCTTTATTTCCTTCCCCTCAGCTTCAAGTTCTGGTTTCTATTCTCTCTCTCTCTCTCTCTCTCTCTCTCTCTCTCTCTCTCTCTCTTTCTCTCTCTCTCACCAATCAAGTCATTATTAAATGTTAAAGACAAGACTATAAAGGTTCATATAAAAAAACAAAGAAATACAGACTAGCTCATAACTTCAAACTAATGAGACTACAAACCAACTTACTTTTTATATTATTCTCAAATCTCTTTGGTTTAACTTTTCAGTCAGGATGTGAAATCATCAGTAACCATCTATCATCTTAATGAGTATTCTATGTGCAACTCCCTGCACACAAACATAAGGCTTACTGAGTTGTTACATTCAGCTTGCAAAGATTATCTTCTAAATAGCTAAAGAAACTCATACATATAGAATACAAACCCAAATTCCTTACAAAGCCCAAACTTGAATAATGTATATACATCTACACATAAGCCTACATCAAACATGTACATGTACCATTACACACATACACACACATACACACACACTCACACACACACTCACACACACACACACACACACACGCTCCTCCTCTACATAGCTAAGAAATTGAGTTATAGTCATTAAAAGGATTATTCAAAACAAGTGCCTGCATAGCAGTATCAAGAATGGGGATGGAATGAGCTATATATTTAACAGAGCATGTCAAATGTGAGGATTCCCATTCTTGAGACTATATGTCCTACCTAAATGAAACTATTTGAAGCCTGAACACTGCATTCAATAATACAGGCCTGAAAAGGAAGTTTTGCTCTACTTCCTCAAGTGAAACGGATGCTCTACAAGACTGACAGCTTTGGAGGCAAAAGTATAACTCTAAACTAAATTAAGCATTCAAAGAACAAACACTGCAGCTGGAAGAGCAATTCAAATTTCCTATCACCATGTTTCAATCCTCTTTTAAAAGAATGATTTCTGAGGTCAGAGGTTACTCACATTTTCATGACTATTCAGCCTCTGGCTAATGTAGCTAACATGGGTGCTATTAAATAGTGGTAATTTTGATGATGGATATATCTGCAGAAATATCCAGTCATTTTATAAAGGCTGCCAACTACTATAAAAGTAGTGATTTTTCAATTCCACAATTGTTTCTGAAATGTTCTATCTAAAGTAGCTTTCATGACTAAAATACAAACCAATACTGTTAAAATATTAATTGTATGAAATTATAAGTACATTATATCACAAGTTTCAACAAATTGATACAAATATATTAATTTCATATTAATTATGTAATAATTTAATTAAGTTATATAATAATCAAAATATCACCAAATAAGTCATGTCCCAATTGCATGGACTTAAAAGTACTCCTAAACAGATGAATGTGTCTGAATCTGTACAAACACATATTTGTTTCACAGAATAAAGAAGAGTAACTTTTTCCTTTGAACCTCCTCCAATAATTACTGGGGATAATATACTAATGAGATAAATCAAAGAAGCTAGAACATTGTCTGCAATAAATTTGAGTTTATATTTTTAAAAATATTCATTATGTTGCATAATTATTGTCTGCATGCCATAGCACACATGTGAAGGTCAGAGAATAACGTGCTCTCCTTCTTCCATGTGGCTTCTGGGAATGGAACTATATGCTGCCTGACTAACTTAGTGAGGTCCTGAGGTAGAGTACATGCCTAGCATAGCCTGACCATAACTTTGATACCCAGCACCCCAATTCGTCAGTGAAAAATAAGTCAGATCAGTGCTGACTCTGTATCTGACACAGCATCTGATTCACAGAAAAACAACATGATAATAGACATCACTTGTGTGTTCCTGTCAGTTATGACAGCTGACTGACACACTTGAACTGGTTCTGATTCTTGCGATTATCAATGAGTGACTTCAAGTAGCAAGGGAGCACTGGGCCACCAACCAGGCAGCATTCACCAGCTGATATGAGGCCCCCCAGAACATATACAACAGAGGATTGCTAGGTCTGGGTTCAGTTAGAGAAGATGCACTTAACCCTCAAGAGACTGGAGGCCCCAGGGAGTTTAGAGGTCTGGTGGGGTGGGGGGGTGAAACAGTCGGAAGGTGGACAGGGAGGGGAATAAAATCTGGAATGTAAATAAATAAATACATAAATACATAAATAAAAGACTTTTAAAAAATAGCAAGGGAGTCAGTCAAGACAGAGCATGCCTTTAATTCCAGCATTCAGGAGACTGACAAACTATTTCAAGCTCTAAGCCAGCATAGTAAGACTATGACAAAAAAAAAAAAAAGGACAAATACAACAACAACTCAAATACAGAAATAACAAGAGGCAAGATGGCCTCATTTTATGCGTCCAAAATATTAAAAACATCTAAATGTAACCAATACAATATCATTCATGAAATCAGTGGATGACAAAACAACTTTTTAATTTATAAATAGGACTACATTTGAAGATGGAAAGAAACTTTAAAAACAGTCCAGAATTAAGACTAAAGGCTTTTTATTGGCAGCAACGTCTTCTTCATTTCTTCTTAGTTCCACACATAAACAAACTGACAAGTTTTACTCCTCCTCCTGAGTGCTGAGATTAAAGGCATGTGCCAGCCACCATGTCTGTCCAGTTAGACTTTTCTTCATGTATGAAAAACAACAAAATCTACCAAGTGGAAAGCTAGGTTGCAAGTCTGATTTGATGACAACCTACTTGATATAATAATATCTAATAATATAATCATATATTATAATATAACAATAATATAATATAATAATTACTCAAATCATAGAATATTTTAGAATTATTTGGAGTAGCAGAGTAAGTTTATAGAACTGTAGACAAATAGCACACAATAATTACTCATGGAGAATCAGATGGTGCCAGTTGTTTAAAGGATGTAGTTAGATCTTCAAGTATGATAAACAATATATAGATTCCCTGAGACATCTATTATTTAATCATAAGACAGAGTCCCTACCTGAATCTCTGACCAATGAGTAGAAGAGAAAAATTCTCTAATTCTATTTGGATATTTTGAGAATTATTTCCAAAATTTCTTCAAACTATACTCCGGACAGACAGACAGACACAGACACACACACACACACCACAAACAAACAAAAAATCATTATATGGTCCTTGCACAATTGCACCACCTAGTGTTTCCAAAGCAATAATCATACAAACTAAATAAAAGTTTCTCTATTAAAACCTCTTTATCACCCTGATACCACCACAATATATTAACCATTCAAAGTTCAATTTGTTACCCTTATTTTGCTTAAAAATTTAATTGTCTGAGATTTATTAAGACTTAATTGTTTTAATATTTAAATTTCTAGATGTGCTGTGTTGTGATAGCCTGGTCTTGTATTTTGATGCTAATTCTGCTTTACTGGGAGGGGCTGCAGACAAGGAGTAAATCAGTATACTGGTGACTTCTTGTGAATCTTCTGCCCACCTTAATTTGTAAAATAAAGGCTAGAGCTGATATTGGGCAGTAGAAGGGTAATGAATAGGTTTGAGGAAGAGGGAGAACGAGGAGGTTGGTGGAGGAGGAAGAGGTGGAAGGATGATGGAGGAGAAGCACGTGGCCTAGAAAAACTGCAAGCTATATATAAGGGATCTCATAGATGGGGAACAGAGTAGTGTAGTGGTAAATCTGCCCAATCTAGGCTGCAGTTTGTATTCATAATTATTGAGTTGTGTTTTCTTCTTTAACCAGGCTTATTTGGGTTAGAGATTTACTGCAACAGTGCTGAAGTGCCTATTTCCAATGTATCTAAACTGATTACATATTACTTCAAAAACACAAATTTGCTATATATGTGTATGCAGGCACATTTGTGTGTGTAGGTGTATGTCCGAAAGACAAAGGCCTACAGTGGATGTTATTCCTAAGGACTTGTGCTCCTTGAAAAAACAGGATCTCTCATTGGGATTCATAGCTCACCATATAAGCTAAGCTAACAGGCCAATAAACTAAGCTCCAGTATCTACCTGTCTCTATCCTCTAAGCCCTGGAATTCTAATGTGAACTACTACACCTGGCCTTTTCATTTAGGTTCTAGAGATTGGTTTCAGAACTTCATGTTTGCACAGCAAGATTTTCTCCACTGGGCTATCTCTTCAGCCCAATGGTCACATTTTAAAATCTAGGTCAAAACAAAGAGAGAAAAATAAGAAACTCTAAGTATCCTCTTTGCAGATGCTTCCTCTTCCCTACTTAGGGCTTCTGAAGTAGCAGAGAATGTTCTCACTCCTGCTTTCCACAACAATCCTAAGAGCTAGTCAGCTGTCAATAAAGACATGCTGCTATATTTTCTTCAGTAAGTACTGCTAGATGTGTTAAAAATCAGTATTTGTTATACTATTAAGCAATAACTTCTTGAAAGGTTAATCCATAATTGGTAGGTAAACAACCATAATTACACTAAGTTTACAACATTAAGTGACATTCATTTAATACTATACACAATGATTATAAGCTATTACCAGGTATAAGTGACCAGTTGCTCGTATGAATTACTATAAGCAACACTGCCATTATCTAGCTAAAACTAAACACTCATAAATTGAAGGAAAGAAAGGGAACCCAATTAAACAGAAAGGTATTCTAACGTCTAAAGGCTTTATATTCTTCACTGACACTTGAAAAAGTCAACCTTATCTCTTTTCTAGCAGCAGTATGTCGTGGTTTGGATTTTCAAATGGTAATAAATAAACAAACAAACAAACAACTTGTCAGCAGTATCCAGTGCTGAAAGCCAAGAGTGCCAATTTGGCTTAGAATAGTAGTCCTAAGTATAGTGTACATTAGGGTGGGAAGGAAAAAGAGGAAGGGAGACAGAGAAACAGACACACATGAAAACAGAGTGTTTGAATTCAAATTGATAGTTAGTATAGCCTCCTACTTAAACAGTAGATGCAGTTGTTCTAACCGATCATTTTTGGACTGGGTCTATTTCTGATTAAAAAAAAAAAAACCCTTACTGGAAACAAAGTAGTAAAAGAAAAAGGAAAAGGACAGAAAGTAGCAAGCTCACACTTAATATTAGAATCATCAGGCACAGAGTAAAAATTGTTCAACTTCTATCTAAAAAGTAAAAACCAAGCTTAAAAACACTGCTTAGAAGAGCAAACTACATTGTGCAATGCAGTTATGTCCTGGTCAATAATGGACCACATATACTATGGTGATCCCAAATACTATTCTATAATCTAGTTACAGCTTAGCTAGCTGTCTTCATGAAGGTACATCATATGATACTCACACAAGGACAGAATCACTCTCATTTCTCAGAATATGACATATGACTCTACTGAAGAAAAGAAACAATAAACTTTAAAGAAAATAAAGCTTGAAATTTAGGAGTCAAATGAAATAATTACAAATTAAAAGGCTAGAAAATTTGACAAAGTAAGCCAGATTAAAAAACAATCCAAGACACTTTAAAGTAGCTTAGGATTCGTAGGTGTTCCATGGCCTGTCTGATTACTACTCAATACTTGTTTAAAGGAAAAGATTCAAGGTAGAGTCAAAATTCAAAATGTCACTAAGAATTTACACATTATTCAAAATTAATATACATTCAAGAAGCTCAAAAACTCCAAAGCAGTATTTAAAAAGAAAAAATAAATTTATGCCTGGACATATCTCAATGAAATTGCAGAAGACCAATGACAAAAGCCAGACAGACAGAAGGGCTTCAAAGACAGAACAGTGATATGAGTTGCTGATTCAACAACAGCATAAGAGGAGTCATGTGTGGGAAGAAAGTAACGATGATCCTAGAGATCTATGCTCAGTGGTATAGCTTAGACCAACCATCCCCTGGTGGCTGAAGACTTGCCCCCATGCATGGTACTGCTGGGAGGTGGTAGAACCTTTAAGAGGTGCAGTCTAAAAAGAGGTCTTCAGGCCTGTGAAAGATCTGTGGAGTCTCAGACCTTGCCACTCCTTCCTTCTTTCTGACAAGAGGTGACTAGTTTTGTTCTGCCTCATGCTTCTGCCATGACATGCTCCTCACTAGAGGCCCATGGCAAGAGGGTCAATCATTGACCAAAACAGTCAAAACCTCTTCCTGTGAAATGGTATTAAACATTCTATAGTCTATTTTAAATGACAGGTGTTTTATTATATTACCTAAGCTTCCTTTCCAGATGCTGGGGTGGGGGTGGGGCTAATAAAAGCAACTTAGGGGTGAAAGAGTTTATTAGGTTACAACCCATAATTTTAAGGAAAATGAGGGGGCAGTAACTTTGACACAGCTGATCACATTTACACTCAGAGCAGAAAGAATGTGAATACATGTGTGTTTAATGCTTCCTCCTTTTTAATGTGTTCTAGGACCCAAAGCCCAGGAAATGGTGCCACTCACAGTAGAGTGTGTCTTCTCACCTTGGTTACTGCAATCAAAACAATCCCCTGCAGAAATAGCCAAGTACAACCTATGTAGACTATAAGGGCATTAAGACTCTCTTCCCAAGTGATCCCAGATTATGTCAAGTTGACAATCAAAATTGCCAAACTACCCAAAGAATATTGTGAAAAGTTATTACACTGGTATCAATATTTAATTAGGGCATTCACTTTTTACTAGCATATAGTAATTACATAAATTAACTGGATACCTTATATAATTTTCATACATGTATAAATGGACCATGATCATAGTCATTCCCTGCTTTCTCCATTTTCTCTCCTATCTGACCCCAACTTCTCCCCAAACAGTTTTCTATGTTATCACTGGTTTCTTGAGATAGGGTCTTACTATGTAGTTCAACCATGGGTGAGATTCACAATCTTCCTGTGTTAACCCAGAACACGCAAGTTTCAGGTACTTGATTGGTATGATGTACCAATCATACCTGACTTTTATTTGTTGTGTGTTGGTTTGATATGTTTACAGTGGTAAGGTCTGAACCCTGGGACATGGGTATATTAGGCAAGTGTCCTTCTACCGAGTTCCAGTTCATTAGGGACATTACTAAGTTGAGCAAAATGTTGAGCTGATAATTTTCTTTATTAAAGATACATATTTTTTTTTACAGATTGGAGAGATGCTTCAGTAAGTAAACTGCTTGCTACACAAGCATAAGGACCTGAGTTCAGACTCCTAGCACACATGTAAAAGCTGTGCACAGCAGTAAACATCTGTATCTCCAGGACAACCAGCATAGACAAACAGTAAGCTCTAGTCCAGCAATGGATCTTGCCTTAAAATATAAGGTGGAGAGCAATAGAAGACACCCATCATTAACTTCTGCCTCTGCATATAGATATAAACACATGGACACCACATGCACATAGCAAAAACTGATAACATTTTTCTATTTAGTCTCTTTATATTTTTTTCAATTGCTCATAGAAAAAGAAATACATCCATACTAATGGGCTAACAATTATTGTAATTTTCACTAGGTTTTGGAAAGTAATCACGCAAAATTTTAAATGTTTTATCTATATTAGGTAACAAATATTCAAATGATACTAAAAGACAATTCAGCTTTAAATGGCTAGACTCTGACATATACAGTAGCTCCTCTTTCAGAGTTTATAGATTGTTGGGAAGACTAAGAACACAGACTGAAACAATAAAACAAAAATGCAGAAAAAGAGGAAGTATGTGAACCACAGGTGATTAGAAGTAGCTTCCTAGTATACCAAGCTGTAAAGGAAAATGAATTCATAAAATCCACAATTATACTGTTATGTAAGGTTGCACATGCCTAGGAAGATGAATGTCATATATTCTCTCTCATATATGTATCTTAGCTTCAAATCTTTTTTGTTTTATGTGTTTAACTGTGAGTACATGCAGAAGCTAGCAAACTAGAAAAGAACCATTTGGTAGAGACACATTAAAAGATGGAAAATAGTAAAATATTGGCAAAATAAAAGTAAATTCTGGAGATTAGAAAAAGCCTAAATGAAATTAAATCCTAGAGATAGAAAGGTTCAGGTACTGGGGAGGGGAGATAATAAGTGGACAGGAAGAGGGTTAGCCAAAGTAAAGAGTGTATGTAAAAGCTATATACAAATCTATAATTATGCTACTTGAGCAAAAAATATAGTTATAGAATTTAGTAGAACACAAGTGACATAAAACAACATAGAGGGTATGCTAGAGTTTAAGATTTACACAGAGATGAAAATAAGGGGATGGGAGAAGGGAGAGCATAGGAAGTGGCTAACCAAAACTAAGGGGGTATGAAGAAGCCCTGTGGAAACATACTAGCTTGTAAACTAATACCCTTTAATGAGGGTACTTTGGGGGCTGGAGAGATAATTCGACAGTTTAGGGCACTTTTCTGCTCTTCCAGAGGACCCAACTTTCATTTCAGTACCCATGTAGGGTGGCTCATAAGCTCTAAGAAATCTGATGTCCTCTTCTGGGCTTTACAGGCACCTACATACAAGTGGCAAATACACACACACACACATACACACACACACACACACACACAGATACTCAAATAAAAATGAAAACAAACCTTTTTTTAAAAGGAGTTTTAACAAAGGATCCCTGGCTGGAAGGCAACATTGCCCCCAGAATACATGGGTTAGCAAATGAGAATCTCCATACCACATACAGGATCATTCACTGTAAGTTATTGGTTAGAAAAGCATTAAGACCCACCAAAATAGCACAGGCTATTGCCACTGCTTTTAGTTGCCCACCAGAACTAGATAGTAAGAACTAGATAGCAAGACCTTATTGCCAAGTGCTACATGGCCTCTGTGGAAGGGATGATGTGACAAAGTTCCCACCCCTGGAACAGGCTAGCAAGCATGGGCCTCCACAAGTGTTGACAGTTGCTTGGTGTGAGGCTTGTTTGTAGAAATATATATATATATACTCTTTATGTTCCTCCTTCAGAAAATATTCTCCCTGCCAAGGTTATGGGGAATGTCCTCTCTGCCAAGGTTAATTAATTATTCCATGATAATCAGAGACAGCACAAGCCCAGGAGGCAAGGGTGTGTCTAATGTCCTTAGGAAAATGATAAATGCTATGACCTTCAGGATAGCCCTTAAGCCTGTAAGAAAGAACTCTAAGAACATGAGTTCAAAACTATATAAATAGGATTTCTCAACTATGCAAAATATTAGAATGCAATATGAGTTACATGAGGGGCTTCACAGACATAAAATAACAAAGTCAACTGCACTATGAGCCAGGCTGTTGAAAAGATACAAAGGCAGGCAGATTCCTGAGTTCAAGGTCAGCCTGGGATGGAGTGAGTTTAGACAAGGTGGGAATGGTAATTTCGGGACAGTATCCCACCCAGCTAGCTTATTGTCTGTTCCTCCAAAGGCAGGCAGATCTCTGATTTCAATTGCTATGTTAACAAATATACTTGCTGCCTTTTCTAAGAATCAAGGAGCTAAAGTCATAAAATGCTGCTTCATGGGATAATCAAAAGGGAACCTGGGGTGGACAATTGAACTGATATGTAAATAAAAGACTGGACTTTGTTCTTCAAGAGCTGAGCTATCTTGATAAGCTGCCTAGAAAGCCAACAGGAGCAGAACACAGAGCTGTCAGCTTGTACCCAATGATTGATTTTGAGACATTTTTTTTCACTGCTCCCAGACACTCCCTCCTCAGGACCCCCTTTCCAAGCTGAAGCTGGTTCTTGGCACATTATTTTTTAAGACATTGCACACTTTGGTTACAGGACATAAATAAATCAATTTCCAACTGATTTGGAAACTCTCTACCTGCTGGCTAGCTTTCATGGTGCCAGAAGGTGGTATGCAGGTTGCTGAGGAAGATACATCAATGATCTTACCTAGTGCTGGGCTCTTCTGCTAAAATACTGACCTTCCAGGACCTGCCAGGTGAGAGGTACCCACTGGTGAAACACTGGCATGATAGTTATTGAGGCAATCAATCCCAATTGATTGGATTTGAAATCTACTTCACATGTCCAGATTTGTAAACCTATTCAAAAGCCTATGGCTGGGGAGGTCAGATGCCTAGGGGAAACCAACTATTGCTTTCCTAAATGGTCATGCTAAACAACCTTCTAAATATTTATGTCTAAAGCTTTTAGCAGTGGGTATGTAAACAAAAAGATTCAAAACTAATCAGTGAGCTGAGAATAAATGACTGAGTGTTCAGTGATAAATGGGCCATCTTTATCAATGTCCTCCAACCCAAGACTCAGGAAGCACTGCAGAATCAGGAACAGAGAAGATGTAAGAATGACAGGATAGAGCAGATATGTGTGAAATGCTGTCAGGGCCATATCACACATGAAGCTATGGCCAACCATACAAAATGAAAGTTGAAAAAGGGTTGGCTCCTGAGGCCTAACCCCAAGTTGAGGAACTACTGGCAGATGATGGCTACTGAGGAAGGAAAAGTCACATGGGTTTGGTTTTGTTTTGCTTGTTTTGTTTTGTTTTGTTTGTTTTGTTTTGTTTTGTTTTGTTTGTTTTGTTTTGTGGGGTGGCCACTGGTAAGCTTATCATCTATGGGATTTTCATAGGCAATTTTTAAATAAAATTAAATCTATTATTGAAAAAAATTTTTAAAATGGCTTCCTAGGGCAAATTCAATAGTTCATCCAGTAAAGACATTTACCTCCACACCAGAGAACCTGAGATCCATGCCTGAGAGTCACAGGGTAGAAGAGAACCAACTCCAACAAGTAATCATCTAAGCTACACATATGTACCAGAGGAAATAAGCATAGCATATAAAAATGCATGTGCGAGCAAACACACACACACACACACATAACACACAACACACACACACACACCATCACACACACACACACACACACACACGGAGAGAAAGAAATATTAGCAAGTATATAAAGGTATTTTATGTGATTATAACCAAAAGTTTCTTCAATGTAAAATAAATAGAAGCCTGTCTAAAGATGATTTCTACAAAACAATAAGAAAAATATGCTACCACCAAATGATATAAGACCTTGAATGCCAAACTAAAGAGTGTGAAATGAAATTTAACCTGTCTGGCCATAACAGCTCAGGAAGAAAGCCTCTAAGACTTTCGTTGTCACCTGGGAATGTCTTAATGTTGTAACAGAGTTAATTCCTCCCACAGTACTACAAGAAGTGAGGGAAGGAAGGGAAGGGAGTGAACATGAGAACAAGCTTGATCCACTCCCCAACTTCTCCCAAGTAGCAAAAAATTCATGGGTAAATAAAGTAAACCATTCGACTGTTAAATTCCACTTACGAAATATGATACTGCCTTTTCTTTTGTTCTCTTTAAAGGTGAAGCATTTATTTCAAGCTTGTGGAAATAGTTCTCCTATCTCGGTACATGTCAGAGCCAGTTATTTCTGAAGCTTTGAAGTTGCTTCAAGGTCTGTCATTTGGTTAGAGAAGGGATGAACGCCTGGGGTGGCTGTCCTCCAGGATGCTATTTTTCCTAATTCTTCTCTGTTAAAAAATGATTTATGCACTTTGGACTGTAGGATATTTTTGCAGAGATTAAAAAGAAAAACTACCAAGTCCCATATTTATATTATTATATTTAGGATTAATTAATTTTCCATTCATTTATTTTGTGTAAATATTTAAAGTAACTTTTAAATCGATCTGAAAAAAAGACGGACAAACAGACCTCACACACAACTTTTTTCTTGGTTAGTAGAGCTTTAAGTATGAAATATTTCATAGATACTCTCAGCATTTGAGAAAAAGACGTCATTTTGTTCTAACTTTATTATGAAATAATTTGAAATGAATTAACAAGTTATACTAATACTA
The DNA here is from genome assembly GCA_021653895.1 of Mastomys natalensis. NCBI lineage: Eukaryota > Metazoa > Chordata > Mammalia > Rodentia > Muridae > Mastomys > Mastomys natalensis. The sequence continues at coordinate 1,163,338 of JAJTUV010000197.1, forward strand.
CAAAGAACTCTGGTAGACTCTTGTTTCAGTTACTCCTATTGTTAACATTTTAATTCACTAAACTAAGCACTATCTAATCATAAAAACACACTAATATTTTCCAAACCAATGAAAATTGTCACCTAATGCCCATTACCCTTTAATACCTGTATATGTTTCCTAAAACTTAAGAGTTCAATCCTAATATCCAGACTACAATAATCAAAATAGAACAGCACAACTATTCTAAAGACCTACCCAAGTTCCCCCCACCCACTCCTACTCTGATTGAGTTCAGAATCAAGTTCAAGCTCATGTCTTGCATTGCACTATAATGTCTTCTTAGCCTCTTCAATCTGGAACAATTCTGTCCTCTCTTGACTCAGCCATCATTCAAGCTGATTACTTTATAGAAGATTTCTTAATTTGGATTTTTTCTCATATAACTGGGGAGTAGATGTGGCTTACAAACGACAGGCTCCAGTTCTAAACAAAGTTATCAAAAGAAAAAAATAAAAATATGTAAGAACTGTTCTTTGTCCTTAGAAATCAAAGAAATGCAAATCAAACATCTGACTCATGTCAGAATGGAAAAGATCAACAATACAACCAACAGCAACACTAGAAAGGATATGAGGGAAAATAACAACCCTCATGCACTGTTTGTGGGACTGAAACGAGGTTCAGCCATTCTGGAAATCAGTGTGGAGAATCCACAAAAAGCTAAAAGTAAATCTACTATACGATCCAGCTTCTCTTAGTTAGGGTTTCACTGCTGTGAACAGACACCATGACCAAGGCAACTCTTACAAGGACAACATTTAATTGGGGCTGGCTTACAGATTCAGAGGTTCAGTCCATTATCATCAAGACAGGAGCATGTCAGAACCCAGGTAGTTCTGCATGGTCAGAAGGATCCAAGAAGTCAACATCTTGTTCCAAAGGCAAACAAGAGAAGACTGGCTTCTAACTTCCAAAGTCCCCATAGTCTATAGCAGTCTCAACCATGGTAAAAGTTCAAAGTTCAAAGTCTCATCTGAGATTCATCCAATCACTTAACTGTAATCACCAAAGCAAGACAGGAAACCAGTTGGGCAAACTGCAAACTCTTGCATCTCCATGTCTGATGTCAAAGTGGTCTTCAGATCTCCAACTCCTTTTTCATCTTTGTTGACTACAATAAACTTCTTTCTCCTAGGTTGTTTCCACTCCCTGTTAGGAGCTTTCCTCAGCATATAGACCACAGCTCTGGCATCTTGAAAATCTTAGGGTCTCTAAGGAAACTTCCATGTTACAGATTCTTGTTTCAGTGTCTGGGATCCACACATGATCTTCTGGGCTCCTCTAAAGGCCTGGCATCTCTTCTCCAGCTCTGTCCTCTGTAGCACTCTAAGCTCAGGCTGATCCACTCCACTGATGCTGCTGTTCTTGGTAATCATCCCATGGTACTGGCATCTCCAATATGCTGGGGTCTTCAGCTGCAACTAGGCTTTACCAATAGCCTCTCATAGGGTCTCTTCATGATACCAAGCCTCAAAACTTCTTTGCATGACCCCTTCAATCCTGGGCCATCAACTGCAACTGAAGCTGCACCTTCACCAATGGCCTTCTGTGGTCTCTCACAGTGCCAAGTCTCAGCTGTTCTCCATGACCCCTTCATACCTTCAAAAACAGTACCAAAGTTCAAAGTTTCATCTGAGATTCATCCAATCACTTAACTGTAATCACCTCACTTAACTGTAAGTCCAGTTGAAGCATGAGGTACAACCTTGACTATCTCTAGAACATAGCTTCTTTATGCTCTCAGGAAACATTTCCCAAATTTCATCTCAGTGATACTGACCTCTTCATAATCACCACTAATCTCTTATCTCCAGCTAACCAGCATCAATTATGCCAATAGTCCCTTCTGTTATGGGCTCTAAAGCCAGAGCCACATGGCTGAAGGCTGCTTGCTGGGCTGGAACATGGTCCCCTTGTTATATTACATTATCACCAGCTTTCTGTTTTCAACGAATATAGTCTCTGCCCAAGCTTGGTTATCCTGGAATTTGTTCTCTAAACTGACTTTGAACTCAGTGATCTGCATGCTTGTCTCCTAAATGGTGGGATTAAAGGTGTGGTCCACCAAGCCTGAATTTAAGCTTTTCTCTACTTGGAACTTTCTCTGTACCACACTGGTCTTGAACTCAGAGATCTGCTTGCCTTTGTGTCCTGGGATTAAAGGTGTTGACCATCATGCCTGGACTTAAGCTTTTGTTCACCTTTTGCTCTGTCCCAGGCTAGCTTTAAACTCAGAAATCTTCTTGACTTTGTCTCCTTGAATTAAAGTCATGTACCACCATGCCTGAACCTAAACTTAGCTGAGTGGGATCTTGCACCAAAGTCCCACTCCCTTAATCTGTTATCTCATAGACACAAGATTTAGCTCCATTCTACTTCCTGGTGCCCCTTTAATACTTGAACCATATATTTTGTATTTTTCCTTTCTCAGCTTTCTCCTTTTCATTAAAATGCTCTTCATAAGACTAAACCAGAGAACAAAGTTCTATTGTGCTTTTTTGAGACTTCTTTTCTCAATGCAATTAGTATACATATCTTATTAGCCTCAGGTAGATTCTTCAGATAAGGGCAAAAAGCAGCCACATACTTCACCAAAATACCAAAAAACCATTCTTCTCCTACTGAAATCTCTTGGGCCAGGTCTGCACAGTTCAAATCACACTCAACAAAGTCTTCCAATTCTGTCCAGCTCTCTTTATTTATTCTTGTGCTTACATTTATATCAGTATGTACTCATGATTTCAATTTATTCAATGAGTTACATTTATTATTTATTTTGGCATTGAAAATATTAATAATTTGGCCAGTGGAATTCCCTGATTCCCATGGGATTTGAACAGTTTTCTTTTTTCATTCTTTCAACACTTCTTTGTTTTGGCACAGCATATCATTTCTTTAAGGAAAGCCCTTATTTCTCTTAATGGGCAAGCATATTAGAAACAAATCTTGGCACTAGAACATTCATTACTACTAAACTGCCATTGCTGCCAAGTCTCAGAGTATCAGAGATCAGAAACATATTAGATATATACACACATACATAGATGCACACCCATGGCTCACTGCTGCTTCAGTGACTCAAAGAATGGCATTTCTAATTCTATTCTTAAGATCTCCAAAGAACCATTTCCAGTCTGCACCTCCACGAGGGCAGATCAGCCTGTCTGCCCCTCTCACCACACCACAGTGTGCAGGATTCCCAGGAGATCGGCTGCAGCCAGGACAACAGATCTCCTAGGAAATCTGCTACAACCAGGGACTTAAGAGACAGGCTCCAGACAGAGACACCCAGGTTGGTTTACACCAGAGATAACTAGATGGTGAGAGGCACACACAAGAACATAAGCAACAGAAGTCAATATATCAGAACCCAATTCTCCCACCACAGCAAGCCCTGACTATCCCAACACACTTGAAAAACATGATGCTGACCTAAAATCCCATCTCATGAAGATAAGAGAGATGTTTTAAAAGGATATAAAAACCTCACTTAAAGAAATACAGAAAAACACAATCAAACAGGTGAAGGAATTGAACAAAACCATTCAGGATCTAAAAATGAAAGTAGAAACAATAAAGAAGTCACAGATGGAGGCAACCCTGGAAATGGTAAACCTAGAAAAGAAATCCAAGAGCTACAGATGCAAGCATCAGCAACAGAATACAAGACATAGAAAAGAGAACCTCAGGCATAGAAGATACCATAGAAGATATTCACATAATGGTCAAAGAAAATACAAAGCATAAAAAGCTCCTAAAAACATCCAGGAAATCCAGAACACAATGAAAGGACCAAACCTAAGAATAGGAATGAAACAGAGTGAAGATTCCCAGCTCAAAGGACCAGAAAATACCTTCAACAAAATCATAGAAGAAAACTTCTCCAACCTAAAGAAAGAGATGGCCATAAATATACAGAAGCCTACAGAACACCAACTAGATTGAACCAGAAAAGAAAATCCTCCTGTCACATAATAATCAAAACACTAAATGCACAGAACAAAGAAAGAATATTAAAAGTGGTAAGGGGAGAAGCATACATATTAAGGCAGAACTATCAGAATTACACCAGATTTCTCAACAGAGACAATAAAGCAGCCACATACTTCACCAAAATACCAAAAAAACCCTGGACAAATGTCATACAGACTCTAAGAGAACACAAATGCTAGCACAGGCTACTATACCCAGCAAAACTCTCAATCATCATAGATGGAGAAGTCATAATATTCCATGACAAAACCAAATTTAAATAATATCTACTACCAATACAGCCTTACAGAGGATTCTAGAAGGAAAATTCCGACACAAGGAGGGTATCTACACCAAAGGAAAAAACAAGAAATTAATCATCTTACAACAAACCCAATAGAGAGAACCACACATATACATAATACCGACTACAACAACACGCATGACAGGAACTAAAAATCATCAGCCTTTAATATCAACAGATCAATTTCCCAATAAAAAAAGATATAAGCTAACAGACTGCATAGGCAAGCAGGATCCAGCATTTTGTTGCATACAAGAAACAGACCTCAGTGACAAAGACAGACACTATCTCAGACTAAAAGGCTGGAAAAAAAGTTTCCCAAGCAAATGGTCCCAAGAAACAAGCTGGAATTGCCATTCTAATATCCACTAAAATAGACTTTCAACCAAAAGTTATCAAAAGAATGGGGAAGGACACTCCATACTCATAAAAGGAAAAATCCACCAAGATGAAGTCTTAATTCTGAACATCTATGCCCCAAATGCAAGGGTACCCACATTCAAAAAAAAAAAACTTTACTAAAGCTCAAAACACACATTGAAACTCACACAATAATAATGGGAGACTTCAACAACCCACTCTCAACAATGAACAGGTCTTTGACATTAAATAGAGACACAGTGAAACTAATAGAGGTTATGAAACAAATGGACTTAACAGATACATACAGGACATTTCACTGTAAAACAAAAGAGTATACCCTCCTCTCAGCACCTCATGGTACCTTTTCCAAAAATGGCCATATAGTCTGTAACAAAACAAGCCTCAACAGATACAAGAAGATTGAAATAATCCCATGCATCCTATCCTATCATCACAAACTAAGGCTAGACTTCAATAACAACAAAAACAACAAAAAGCCCACATATCCATGGAAATTGAACAACTCTCTACTCATTGATAACCTGATCTGGGCAGAAATGAAGAAATTAAAGATTTCTAGAATTAAATGAAAATGAAGACACAGCATACCCAAACACAATGAAAGCAGTGTTAAGAAGAAAATTCATAGCACTGACTGCCCTCCTAACGAAACTGGAGAGTTCCTACTAGCACTAGCAGTTTAACAGTACATCTCTTTAATATAGCTTAGAAAGAAGTAACAAGGAGGTGACACATTGATCTCCCTGGGAAGAAAAAATAGAGTAGATATCGCAGGTGGACTGGTGTGGGGGACAGGTAGGAATGGGAAAAGGAGGGACCAGGTTGAGGAGGGAAAGTCAGATGGAGGGAGAGAGTATAGGAAGTAGTGACTAGAATAGTGAGGCATTTAGGGGCCAATGTGGAAACCTAGTGTGATGGAAACTTCCTGAACCTATGAGGGTAACCCTAGTAATTGAGGATATGGAGCCTGAACTGGCCACCATCAATAAGCTGGCAAGGCTTCCAATTGTGGAACTGAGATGCCTACCCAACCACAAAACCTTCAACCCACACCTATCCTACCTGCATGATGTACTGAGGGCAATGGTGCTCAGAGCTTATGGGAGTGGCCAACCAAGGACTGGCCTAAGTTGAGGCCCATGCCACATAAGGGAACCTATGTCCAACACTGCCTAAGTGGTCAAGAACCAGGAGCTAGATAGTTCATAGACCTAGGGTATAACTAAACATTACTCACACACACACACACACACACATACACACCACACACACACAAAAGTCAATGAAATGATGATTCCTAATCATTTCAAATGCTATTCTCATAGATAAATGCCTAGCCTAATCACGATAACAGAGGTTTCCTCAGGCAACTGATGGGAACAGATGCAAAGGCCCACACCCAAACATTAGGGACAGCTTGGGGACCCTGCGGAAGAGGGTAAGGAAGGATTATAGGAGCTAGAGGAATGGAGGACACAGGAGAACATGGGCCACAGAATCAACTAAGCAGGACTCATAGGGGCTCACCGAGACTGAAGCAGCAACCACAGAGCACTCATGGGTCTGCCCCAGGTCCTCTGCATGCATGCTGTAGTTGTCTAGCTTAGGGTGTTTGTGTGACTCCTAAACAGTAGGAATGGGAATGTCTCTGTCTCTGTTGCCTGTTCTTGGAACCCTTCTCCTACTGGATAGCCTTGTCTAGCCTTGATATGAGAGTTTGTGTCTGGTCTTATTGCATTTTGTTATGCCATATTCAGTAAATATCCCTGGGAGGCCTCTTTTCTGAAGGGAAAAAAGGAGTAATAGATTTAGGGTAGGGGGAGCTTGGAGGACTGTAGGGAGAGGAGGCTGCAGTCAAGATATATTGTATGAGAGAAGAATATAACAAGTAATAAATAAATAAATAAATAAATAAGCAAGCAAACAAACAAACCAGAACTCCCTTCTGGCTTTCCTGGTCAGAGAACCAATGCCATTCCTGGAAGTGGTGCCTTCAGGATCCAATCCCTAAACTGTCTGTCCAGTTCCTATTTCCTGTTCCAATCATAACCTTACTTTATGCTCTGGTTTACTACATTATTCTTCTTTTGTTACTGCTAATACTTACTCAATGATTACAATGTCATAACATCTCCCCTTTCAATCTATTTTACTCACATGATTCTTACTTAAAACTGTCTTTATGTCTTTTGCTACATCTATAGAATTATCAGTTTATTTGTGTCTTTTGGTTCCTCTCAGAGGCTAGACCTCTGATCAGCATGGGAGTGGAGACAGAAGATAGATTCTGTTCTCCAAAAATATTCAAGACCACATCTCTCAGGAAGAGGTTGTGTAGCTAGGGAAAGGGGAAGGAGGGAGGGAGGGAGGGAGGGAGGGAGGGAGGAGGGAGGGAGACATCACAGTCACAGATAGACAGAGTCAGAGAGACATCTATGGATCAAAATTAGTATATGAAAAGAGACAGTTATAGAAAGATTGGAAACCCTTCCCACCTGGGCTACATACAACAATCAGCACATATTCAAGAAAAGCCTGCAGCATACAAACATGGAAGTGGCAGGTGCTACAAATGACCTATAAAAGGGCCATGTGCCTCATAGCCTTGAACTTTTTATTTCATGTTTTTCTCTCAGCTTACTTCTGTCTACTCCCATTCTTGAAAGTGCTTTCTCTTTTAGTAAACTGTCAGGGGCAGCTCTGCTTATACACTGAAGGCCTAAAATCAGCCATAGGCCTAAAATCAACAATAGGCCTGACATACATGCCTGCTGACACAAAGTCTTGGTCTCTGTGAAAAAAACACTGAAACAGATAGCTATAAGATAATTGTAAACAGGCAGCTTTGGTGGAAATTTACCAGCCTGGATAAGAACAAGTAGTCATAGGTCTTGTGGATAGTCATAGACCTTGGGTAGCCTTGGTGGATAGTTCCAACTTAGATAAGGACAAGTGAATCATAGGCAAAGTCATAGTGACCTGTCCCCTGAACCTTCACCTAGCTGACACTCTGTTCTGAAAGATATCAGTACTCCCCCTGAACACCTACGCTCCTGTGTCATCCCCTTCCCCACATCCTGCCTATTTGTGTATATAACCCTGTGTGAAAAAGGTAAACTCAGTGTTTTGATCAGACTATAGACAAGCTGCTCGTTCTTTGCATTTGCCTGTTTCCCCCACTATCTCTTTCAGGTAACCTCCCAGACCTCTGTTTAATGCCCTGCTGGACAGGATAGTAAACTGTATTTCTATTTTTAATCATGTGTCTCTAGTCCAATTTATCCTGGGTCACAAGAGTCTAAAAATTTGGGTGAGTGCTCTGGAACTCAGATTCAAGCTTCTAAAATTATGTATCATTGTATATATCTAAATAGAGCTACACTGTGAACAGCACAAAAAGGAAGTTCTAATGGAATACAGAAAGGCCTGAGAATCAATATTCTATATCAGAATGGATGGGAGATCCAAGCATTCTAACTGAAGCTGACCCTTTCCTCTTGGGAGTCTGTAACTAACTACAAACATCTAACCTACATGGGCAAGGAGTGAGTCAGAACAGAGTAAGCACAATTCTATTTTTAAAAAAACTAACAGCATACATATGATTACTGTCCCCCAAACTCCCTGCTTTCCTGATGTCTGCTGTATCCTAGTAGATGGGGTTAGCAAACATATTTTCAGTCTAGTTAGAAGTTCAGAAGTTAGAAGTATCACTGTAATAACACAAATACTTCTAACAGGTACCTTTAAAGACCTCTCAGGGTCAAGGTGGAGGCAAGGCTTAGCCAATCAGTGCCAGCTTAGAATGTAGTAGTTCCTGGTTTCACCAACCAACACCACAAACAAACAAGTCTTCACAGACTTCCTCACATCCCTTAACCCTTAAGTGTTTCAACTATGAAAAAATATATCAATGAAAGGAGTGGAGCTGTAGCAGAATGAGTGACTCCCTCACCCCTCAAACAGAAAGGCAATTTTCAACATTTCTAAATGCTGAGTGAGTAAAACAAAACAGAAATAACGGGATACTGAGGCAGAGATCACAACGAGCATCTGCAACAATGATCATCTCTATAGCATTCACTTTCAAAGACTGCTTTCATCAAAGCAAATATTCTATATGTGAAATTACAAAAAAACATATGTACCCATATAAAATGTTGCTTTTTTCCTCTGCTTCCTATGTGTGGATGAAATTTTCAGCAGCTAACTTCCTACTCAAGCCATCATGTCCTCCTTGTCTGTTGTTATGTCTTCCCCCTCTTTCTCTCTTCCTTGGAGAGCCAAATACAGGGAGTAGAATCAACCCAAAAGAGAGGTGTATGTTGCAGACAGCAAAGCTTGAGGGGAAGACCCATCTATGCCCTTTGAAACTGAAAGTCTAGACACTGAACATGGGCCTACAAATTAGGAGGTTGCCAGACTCCATTTCAGTCTCATTTTGGTCAAATCCTCTCTCTCTCTCTCTCTCTCTCTCTCTCTCTCTCTCTCTCTCTCTCTCTCCTTCCCTTCTAGAATGGGATGGGAAGTTTATTTTGTGTCCTTTTCAGTATACACTGGAAGAATGTAAAAATTTTTAAAGTTTTACAGAGAGGTACAGTTAACAGACTGCCTTGAGTCTCAAAGAGATTTTGGACTTCTGAATAGTATTTATTGTTAAAAAGGCTATGAGGGCTTTTGAAGACCAAATGCATTTTGCATCTTGAGATGGCCATGAGCCTATGAGAGCCAGGGACAGAATATTGTACTTTGAATAAGAAATCTCCCAAATGATGAGGAGACCACACCTGAACCAGAATTACTTTGTTATACACACCTTGCCTATTTAAACCTAAACCTTATGCCAGGATTCAGAAAACAGACTTTAGAAAGGGGTTTCTGTTGGACTTCTTTGTTCCTTCTCTTGAGGACACCACATTAAATAAGTATCCATCGTTGGCATCAGCAGCAGCATCATACATTATTATCATTGGCTCTCATTGTTTGTGTCTTTGATAGCTTACTGACTGGTTGCCTAGCCACAATGTTAGAGTGCCAGGGCCCACTTTCTGACCCTCAAAACCCAGGTATCAATAAAGGTTAATTAAAGAGGTTAATAAAGAACATTAGTTCTTCTCTTCAAATTAGCAGTCTACCTTTTCTGTATTCTGCTATCCTTTACCTCATAAACTTGTCCCTCAGTTATCCTAGACTAGAACACAGTGTCTTGTTTTCTAGTTTGATATAGTAAAAGAGGAATGTGGCTGTGAGGTTTAAATGTCAACTTGCCACAATTTAGACAATGACTCCTGCATGGCAGGCCAGCATTGGAGAAGAAATTCATTTTATCATTCCCTGTGTCTCAGAAGGACACAGTCAAGCATGATCTTAAATGTGGCCCACTGTTTGAGACGCCTATCTGGGGACTAGAAAGCAAGGAACATTCACAACTCAGGGAGCTGGAGAAGTTGGTATATAGATGGGAGAGGACCACAAAAGGCAACTCGAAGAGACAGTGCTTGGCCTTACTGATGTATATAATCTACTTCTGCACAGATCAATCATCCAGACAAAAAAAGTTAAGGAAAAAAAAAACTTGAGTTAAACTGTACCATAAATCAAATAGACTTAATAGACATTTGCAGTCTATGTAACAGCTAAAGAACACACTTTTTTTTTAACTTTCTCCAAAATAGATCACATTTTAAGAGACAAAATTTAAGATCACATTTTAAGACAAAAAAGTCTTAGTAAGTATGAGAGAATCTAAGTAAGTGCTTAGACCTCATCAGAACAATCAAAATAAAACTAATAATCAATAGCATGAGAAACAATACAAACACATAGAGATTTAACAATATACTCTAAATTATTTTAAATTAAAATAAAAATAATAGTTTCATTATGGTATACATAATATAGGTTTCATACATACTTTGCTCTCACATAAAACACTTTTAAACAATAAGTGGATCACTAAAAAATTCAGGGAGGAATTTTTAAAACTCCTAGAATAAAGATAATCAAGAGAAAATGAGAACACCTCCAAGAATCTTTATAACCAACTGAATGCTCATGATTGAAAATCAGAGTGATTTCAAATAAATAACCTAAAGATATACTACAAAGTCTCAGGAAGGCAAGAAATGAATCAAAACACAATTAGATGAAAAGAAATGAAGGACATAAAATAATGAACCAAAGGCTGAAAGAACAGTAGAAAGAATCAAAGAAATGAGAAGTTGGTATTTTGGAAATAAACAATATTTCAACACTGGCCCAACTAACTAAAAAAATGAATGAGAAGACTCAAATTAATAAAAGACAGAGAAAAGAGTTATCATAGCAAGAAACCAACCAGCACAGACCACCATTAGAGAATACTTTAAAAACTGAAAAAAACTAAAAGAAGTGGATACATCTGTAGGCCCATATAAGCTACCAATATTAAATCAAAGGGATTTTTTTTTAACTTAAAATATGTGTGTAACAATCAAGGAGACTGCGGGGAAGCCTCTTCCCAGTCTCTCAGTGACAATATAATGGTGTGCATAATTGTTCTGACTGATTCTCTCAAGTCACCAACAATGCTGAAAAGAGAAGCAAATACTAGGTTATATCACACTATGCTCCAATGTCACTGCCTGGCTTCTAACCCTGGCCAGTTTGAAATCACTGATGATGAAGGAACTGGGAAGACTGTCCTGCACCAACACAGCCTAACAAAGTGTGCAGTGCTCGGCCCCAGACCTGAGGTGCAGCTCAAAGTCATCGAAAAAAAGACAGAATAACCTGTCCTCTCCCTGTCAGGCTGGTCTCATTGTACTGACAGCTTCGTCTAGCATCATGAAACATGAAGAAGTAAGTCCATCACACATAGGAGGGAAAATCCTGTGATTCTGTTTCTAAATATGCAAAACATATTTACATATAAAATAAAACACTTCAGTGGGGAAGTCACTGGAAAAACAAAATAGAAAGCATACATTCAATCCTGAATCCTATCAATCTTATAGAAAACCTAATGGCAACACTCCTCAAACTAGTCTATAAAATCAAGGAAACAATGGCTTCCAAACTCCTCCTGTGAGGCCAAAATTAACCTGACAAGTAAAAAAAACTATTGACCAATTTTCAGAATGAATGCAGATGAAGAAATGATTCACAAAATACTTACAAACTGAATTCAAGAGCACATTAATATGTACATCAAAACTCTGATGACTAATCATGGTTGTCAATTTGACTATATCTAGAATTAACTAAAATTCAAAAATGTCTGGGTGAACCTGTGAAGGATTTTTGCTTAAATGAATCATTTGAAGTAGGAAGAATCATTTCTTTTTTTATTATTATTAATCATTCTATTCATTTACATCTCAAATGATATCCCACTTCCTAGTTACTCCTCCACAAACCTACATCCACCCTCACCCCCTCCCATTTGCCTCTATGAGGGTGCTCCCCCACCGACCCACCCTTTCCTGCCCCACCAGTCCAGCATCCCCCTACGATAGGGCATCAAACCTCCACAAGATCAAGGGCCTCCCCTCCTATTGATGTCAGACAAGGCCATCTTTTGCTACATATGTATCTGGAGCCATGGATCCCTCCCTGTACACTACTTGGTTGATGGTCTAGTCCCTGGGAGCACTGGGGCGTCCAGCTAGCCAACTTTGTTCTTCCTATGGGGTTGCAATCCCCCTCTGCTCCTCCAGTCTTTCTGCCAGCTCCCCTACCAGAGTCCCCAAGCTCAGTCTGATTGTTGGCTCTAAGCATCCACGTCTGCATTTGTCACCCACCCATCTAAAAACTTTTAACCCAGAATTGTCCCTATCTAAAGGAAATACAGGGACAAAAAATGGAGCAGAGGCTGAAGGAAAGGCCATCCAGAGACGGCCCCACTGTGTGATCCATTCCATCCACAGACACGAAAGCCTGACACTATTGCTAATGCAAAGATGGGTTTGCAGACAGGAGCCTGGCATGGCTGTCCTCTGAGAGGCTCTGCCAACAGCTGACTGAGACAGATGCAGATACTCACAGTCAAACATTGGACTTAGCCCGGGGACCCCGATGGAAAAGTTAGGAGAAGGGCTGAAGGAGCCGAAGGGGATTGCAATTCCATAAGAACAACAATATCAGCTAAACGGACCCCTCAGAGCTTCCAGGGACTAACCCACCAACCAAAGAGTACTCATGGGGGGACCCATGGCTCCAGCTGCATATGTAGCAGTGGACTGCCTCATCTGGCATCAGTGGAAGGGGAGGCCTTTGGTTCTGTGGAAGCTTGTTGCCCCAGAGAAGGGGGATGCTAGAAGAGTGAGGTGGGAATGGGTGGGTAGATGGGAATGAATGGATGGGTGGGGGAGCACCCTCATAGAAACAGGGGGAGGGGGAAGGGTGGGAGAATTTGAGGAGGGGAGACAGGGAAGGGGGATAACATTTGAAATGTAAGCAAATACAATGGTTAATAAAAAAAAAGAATTCCACTTTGAGTGTATGATGGAACTCTTCAGGTTCCTTGACAGCCATGCTGGGTCACATCTCCCTGTCACAGTTATTATGGGGGGAGGGGTGAAGAGGGAGGGAGGAAGGGATGAGGTGGGGAAGGAGAGAAGATGTCTTTTTGTCTTGTTTGAAGAGAGGGTTAAGTCTTTTAGCATGTTCTTAACGCTATGAAACCCACAAGAACTGGGTCTTATCTTAAAGACATACGTCTGCCTAATCAGCTATAAAGTAAGGCTGCCACACCCTTTTCCTTTTTAGGTATCTTGAAAAGGATTTCACAAACGGCACTAATAAGCAGTCAAATGAAAGAGATGCACGGTTTCAGACAAGTAGAAAGACATGTGGAGCATACAAGCTCCCTCTGGGTAAAGACTTTCCAGGAGCTTTCACATGTTCAGTCGCACGAAGGCTCTGACGAAGTACTCTGTGTCCTTTTGGGTTTTAGACATGGCTGACTGTATCACTGGTTATAGGAAATCAACTCAACTTTTAGACCATCTCCCCTCTGTGACAGAAGGGGCAAACGTGGCTGAAAGTCTAACTCTCAAGACTCAGCTATTAAAAACAATGAATTTGATAAATTCTTATATAAATGGATGGAACTAGAAAATATCATCCTGAGTGAAGTAACCCAATCGCAAAAGAACATACATGGTATTCACTCACTGATTATTGGATTTTAGCCCAGAAGCCTGAAATACCCAAGATTCAACTCACAGACCACATAAAGCTCATGAAGAATGACTACCAAGTAGGGGGGGCTTCAGTCCTTCTTAGAAGGAGTAACAAATACTCAAGGGTGCAAATATGGAGACACAGTGCAGGACAGAAACTGAAGGAGAGACAGACCATTCCACCTAGATATCCATCCTATGTGCAGTCACCAAAGGTAGAGGTTGATGTGGATGTCAGGATGTACATGCTGACAGGAGCCTGATATAGCTGTCTCCTTAGAAGTCTGCAAGAGTCTGACATACTCAGAGGCAGAAGCTCACAGCTAACCATTAAACTGATCATGGGGTTCCCAATGGAGAAGATAGAGTGAAGGCTGAAGGAGTTGAGAGCATTCGCACACCATGAGGAAAGCAACAATCCCAACCAACCAGAGCCACCAGGGTCTAAACCACCAGCCTGGGAGCGCTTAGGGAGGGACCCATGGCTCCAGCTATATATGCAAGGGAGCTATATATATAAGTGGGAGAAGAGATCCTTGGTCCCATGAAGGCTGGACATGGGGGGGGGGCGATATTCGAGGGTGGGGAGGTGAGGTACAGGGGAGGGTGGGTGGGGGTACACCAATGTGGAGGCAGGAGGATGGGGGAAGGGATAGTGAGTTCCTGGGAGGGAGGGGGGAAATGGGGTAAGGGGAGAATATCTGAAATGTAAAAAAAATTTCCAAAAAAAAAAAAAAAAAAGCTGATTTAGCCAGGCAGTGGTGGCGCATGTCTTTAAACCCAGCACTTGGGAGGCAGAGGCAGGTGGATTTCTGAGTCCGAGGCCAGCCTGGTCTACAGAGTGAGTTCCAGGACAGCCAGGGCTACACAGAGAAACCCTGTCTCGAAAAATACCCCACCCAAAAAAAGAAAGCAAGTAAGCTGATTTACCTGGCAACCAATACCTCTATCCAGAAGCTATCTAGAACCCAGTCCATATTCTCATTAGTATGCAAAAAATACATCATCTTAGAGATTTTGGGGGCTGGAGAGATGACTCAGAGGTTAACAGCATTGACTGCTCTTCCAGAGGTCTTGAGTTTAATTCCCAGCAACAACATGGTGACTCACAACCATCTGCAATGGGTTCTGATGCCCTCTTCTGGCATGTCTGAAGAGAGCAATGGTGTACTCAAATACGTAAAATAAATTAATAAATCATTAAAAAATTTTAGGACCTATGTACCATGAACTAAATATGCATTCCTTATTATGCCACATATCACACATAAACTAATAGCTTTCTCATATTCATAATAATATGAATTCATAATAATAAAGTCAAATTTCACACCCAAACAAGACTATATTCTTTCAATATCCAAAAGTTAGTCTCACAATTTTAACCATTCTTACTTTTCAAATAATGATAAACAAATGCTTTGATATGATAATGATGCTTTTTGAAAATCCAATGGCAATTAGTTCTAATTATCTTGGTAACTTAACTCATTTTAGATGCATGCTTCGAATTTTTATATTTAATCCTACCTAGAGAGTAATTTCCACAGTGGTATTTCCTGAAGCTAAAACCCAGACTTCATGTCTCTAGCGTAATCTTGCCTTATAGTGGTTTTTAACTTCAGTGAGTTTCTATTATCTTCTCAGCAGGCTGGCTGGCCTGGGCTTGTTGTAAATAGTTGGTTCAGTCAAGCAGCTTCTTAAATGTCAACATCCTTAACCATTGACATATAATGTAAAAGGAGAGTATTGTGCTTTAACATAAAGATGTGTTTCCTCTTATGAAATGTGTTTCCCTCCCCTCATCTGTAAGTCAGCTTAAGGAAATGGGATAGGTTTATGTTCTCCACAGCAGAACTGCAAAGACAGCTCATCTCCTCTCTGCACAACGTGGAGATTGAATGTTTTATGTATGACAGAAAAAGTAACATATCATTAAAGAAGTCAAATATGCAAAACCTAATAGTTATATAACCACAAAGATTCCGCCAAACACTTCTCACTTTTAATATTTAAAAACAAATAATTTTATGTTAAATAAAAATTTTCCAAGACCCTAGTATATATCCCTAAAAGTTTGAACAAATATATTTGATATGAAAACAGCATTTTATCCAAATATCAAATATTACACTGAGTATTTGAACAGCAAACACAAACATTCCTAATCCCAATCACAGACTATGTTGTGAAATGTTAATGTATTTAAATTTTTTAATTATACATGGAATTAACTGAAATACTGTACTTTAAACAATTCATTATTAACATTTCACTCATATTAAAATAGTAAGAATACAAACAAATAATATCCAAAGCAGGAAATTTTCAAAGACAAATTATATGTGTGGGAAGTCCGATATTGGCTTCTAAAAAATGTTAACTATAAACAGTCTACAGTCTACACAAATATCCATAGAAGTGATTAATAGTTCTTTTAAGAAAAACAGTAAAGAATAATGTTGTACTGACATAAAGATAAAAAGAAAATACTAAAATACATTTATACCTCTTAATCAGACTAAATTGGTAAGGCACATTTGTCATGGTTTTAAAGTAATTTTAGTGAATAAGGCATTAAATTCCTAAAAACACTTGTCCCAGCATATCATCATTTTAAAAAAGTTAAGTAAATATAATATTAATATTCTGAAATTACCCAGGAAATAAATCATTCATCTTATAGTCTGGAAGAGGAACAAGATACAGACAGATTACCAACCTTACCCATAGTAGCCATTCGGAGAAACTACTGTCCACCCATCCCACTACATAGAAAGCCAAAAGATATTCCACAAAAATGAGTAATACATGTTTGAGGGGAAGTGATGTTGTTTTATTTTGTTGTTTTAGAGACACAGTCTCACTGTGCAGCCACATATCACACATAAATTGATAATATTCCCTGTTCCTTGGCCATCCTGGAACTTGTTATGTAGAGACCTGGCTGCCCTTGAACTCAGAGAGATCTGCCTGCCTTGGTCTCCTGAGTGCTGGAATTAAGGGTTATGCCATCACTCTGTAGTGTTCTCAATATCATAATTCTTTCCACCTGTGCCCTGCACATACATCTGAGAAGGCTGGAAACTGGAAAAATACAAGAGCTCTGGAAAGAAGTGTGGCTCAGCCAGCAGGCCAACATCCCAGGCCTTTCTAACCCTGCCTCCCTGGGCAGCAGTGGCTACACCCACACAGCAACACCAGGAAAAATAGAAACATTTCCCTAAAAGCTGAGTTACTGATGGAACCCTAAATAAGGTCTGTGAACTTCTAAAAATAATTCAGACAGGGGGTCCATACCCCATACCCAGACATAATTACCTGATATTCAAGACTAGCTTCTCATTCATCAATTTTTCCTATTCAGCACTTGACTTCCCATGGGTTTAACTTTAATTTTTTTTCAAAGCCTACTTTTAATGATGGTTCTTAAATGCTTTAACCTCCCTTCTAGCCCATTACCCACCAGAGGTAGTGGAAAAGAAAGGATTCAGGAGAAGGGGACCTGTTTAGAAATGGCTCTTTGGAGCAGATCCCATCTGCATTGTCAGAAAATCAGTTCACAGGTCAGGAGCAGCAGCTCACTCCACTCGCAAACACTTCACAGATACACCAGCTGTCCAGTTAGGTAGTCTGTATAGCAGCAGTAGTGGCATGGCAGCATCAGTGGCATGACCTAGCAGAGACAGCTAGGCCTTGGCTGAATCAGCAGGAGCCAGCAGGAGCAATTACACCAGGAAACATTTTCTGTCTTGCCTAGCTCAGCAAAGTGAAAATCAACAAAGATGCAGAACTAAGAATCTTTCGCTATGCAAGCAAGCCAAGCTTCCGCCACTGTCTGTTCCGGCCTATTTACACTCCCTGCAAATATGTGTCCTCCACAGTTCTTGCCTCAGCATATGAGTCTGTCTCAGCTAACATCACTCTGCCAATCAGCCAGAATCTGTCGAAATGGAAAGAAGCAGCTAGCACATCACCAAAGGTTTTTTGGTGAGGTTCTCTCTATGGAGTCCTGACAAATTGAGCTCAACTATACAATGTAAGGTGAACTAATACATGCAAGTAGGAAAGAATCCTTCATCATGCTTTCACATGCTTGCTTTAATAAAACATCCTTTCACCCGTGTCTGTTTCAGTGAAACATTCCTTCACATGTTTGTCCGAGTAAAACACCATCCACACAACTGACTTTCCAAAGAACCCTTAAGTTTCCATATCACATGGGTTCCCCTGAGGCCTCGAAAGTGGCTGAGATTTGTCTGTTCTCACTGCTATCATATCCTTGCAGCAAAAAGACAGGGCATCAAGTGAGAGATGGGGTTGCCATCCCACAGTCAAAACTCTGACTCATAATTGTTCCTGTGTGAAAGAACTGCAGGGACAAAAAATGGAGAAGAGCCTGAGGAAAAGGAGGTCCAACAACTGGCCCAAAGTGGGATCCAGCTCAAGGGGAGTCTCCAAGGCCTGACACTAGTACTAAGGCTATGGAGTGCTCACAAAAAGGAACCTATCGTGACTACCCTCCAAAAGACCCAACAAGCAGCTGAAAGAGTCAGATGCAGATATTTGCACCCAACCAATAGACAGAAGCTGCTGAACCCTGTGGTTGAATTAGGGAAAAGATGGAAGAAGCTGAGTAGGTGGGCATCCCGGTAGAAGGACTAGCAGTCTCAATTAACCTGGACCCCTGAGATGTCTCAGAGACTGGACTACCAACCAGGCAGCACACACCAGATGATATGAGGCCTCCAATACATACACAGCAGAGGGCTGCTGGGTCTAGGTTCAGTCACAGAAGATGCACTTAAGCCTCAAGAGATTGGAGGTGCCAAAGAGTTTAGAGGCCTGGTGGGGTGGGGGTAGGGGTGGGGACATCCTCATGGAGACAGGGGGTGGGAAGGAGGTATGGGATGGAGATCGGTCAGGGGTAGACTGAGAGGGTAATAAAATCTGCAGTGTAAAAAAAAGATTAATATAAAATAAATAATAAATAACTAAAATATTTCCTATTGTTATTTTTAGCTCACTCCCTTTTAGGTCATATCAAATCAGAAAGTATCAAACACTCAAAGAAAGACAAATCTGGGATAGGATTTATAGCTCAGTGGTGAGCCCTTTCCTAGCGTATATAGGCCTTAAGTTCAATTACCAGCACCACAGAAGGAAGGACTGAAGGGAGGGAGAGAGGAAGGAAGGGAGGGAGGGAGGGAGGGAGGGAGGGAGGGAGGGAGGGAGGGAGGGAGGGAGGGAAAGAGAGAGGGAAGGGAAGGAGGGAAGTGGGGAGAGAGGGAGGAAAAACAAGCCTTAAACAATCTATTAATGTAATTCACTAAATAAAAATCCATTAGGTCAACCAGTTATTTGGACTCAATCATGTACTGGTCTAGAAATCAATCCAATATTGGAAATAACAGTCTTCATTTAGAAGGCTGGATCTAGACATTTTCAGAGACATATTTGGAAGTTAAATGCAGTTCTCTATGATATTATGTTAGCAAAAGATAAAGTTGGGACAGGATCTGGATTTCAAACAAGTGTTAGTACATGTGTTAAAGCTCTTTTAATTGTCAAGTTAAAATTACTTTTGTCTCTTCTACAGTATTTATTGTAAGTTGCATTGACTGTATACTTCCTAATTGTGTTAGTGTGTTGAAACCTGGCATGTCTGTTATGGGGGGGGGGGGGAGCGGTCTATCAACCAGCTTTTGTCTTACTTCTCTGAGTATTAGAAAACCTTGATTGTCTGAAAAAAAAACTTGCAAGTGCTGGAAGAAGTAAGTTAGGCTTTAAGCAGAAGCAAGAGGGTAGTGGGCTTGATTATTGCTGGTATAACAGTTTTAATTACATTACCTGCTAGCACCACTGCTTCTGCAATTTCTTTGACACAAAATATTAAGACAGCTACTTTTGTTACTCATTTAGCAAAAAAATGTTACTAATATGTTGAGTATACAAGAGGATTGATATAGGTGTTTGGAACAATGGATTGATGCTTTATATTGTATCAAATTATGGAAGGCGGTTCAGAGTTTAAGAGTTAGGAGCCATCTCCAGTGTCATGACAAATACCATTGGAGTTGTGTTACTTCTAAAATTTACAATGATAGTCATTATTAATTAATTAATAATAATTAATTAATACTTGTAGGGTATTTGACATAATTCCAACACCTGTCTGGATGTTTTAACTTTGTATAGTAAGATTATGAATTTAAAGAATGCTGCTCTGCTGAGCTTTGATGCTGCAGATAATGCTGACAAAATTATCCATAACTTGAGGTCAGTATTTCCATTTTGGTCAAACCTCAAGAATGGCATATATAGCTTGATCTTGCTAGCCCTTGTTGTCCTGAGAATACTTTTATTCCTGCCCATCATGTTAAAGCTTGTCTCTAACAACATCACATTTTGGCAGCCAAAGTACATGACTTGAAACTGAAAATGGACCCCCAGAAAGAGCTATTAATTTAACAGGCTGACAAGTCAAGGACAGGTAAGATTTTGCACAGAGCCTTACCAACCTAAGACATAAGTGCATTGCTTTTGATAATGCATATTCCACGACAGGTAGGGAAGGCATTCTTGTCAGAACCATCTAAGACAGGCTCAATCTGGTTTATGCAATAAAAAAGGGGGAAATGTGAAGAGCTTTTGAAGCTGCCTGATAGGAATCTGACATTGGCCAAGGACAATGAAATGGACTGCAGGCAGGAATGTGACATTAAGCTAGAACAAAGATATGACTCCCAGAACCAGCCAATTATGTTAAAGACCACAGTAGCTTTCCAATTAGATGCTTGCACACTTACCATCTGCTTGCTGCTTACTATAAGCCTTGCCCCGATAGATATTCAGGGCTCCCTCACCATCAAAACCATCCTTCGTGAAGGTGGTATGTTGTGGGCACCTAATTTAGCTAGAATAGAATAAAGACCTTGCTGTGAGTTGTATAAGATTGGCTCCTGTTTGGTTTTTTGGGGGATCACTAACAATTCCCTGGCACTACAGTGCATACAACTTTAGTCCCAATACTAAAGAGGCAGAGGCATGCAGATCTCTGATTTCCAGGCCAGCCTGTTCTACAGAGCAAGTTCATGGCTTCTGGGGCTACACAGAGAAACTCTCTATCTCAGAAAACCAAAACCAAAAAAAAAAAAAGAGGCCATGCCTCCCAGAAAACCAGGTGTCTGCACATAGACCCCCTTCCTCTCTGTCCCTCTGTCTCTTCTCTGTCTCTGTCTCTGTCTCTCATGTGTGTGTATTGTTGTGTGTTCCTTTAGATCCAATCCCTCAGTCTCTTCCCTAGTGTTGCAACAGAGACCAGCTGCATCCTCCCTTCACCCCCCCCCCACATCTCCTGGGAATGCCCCACCATCCCCTCCCTCTTAACCTCCCTTCCTCCACTTGCTGCTATACCCAGTCTCACACCCAGCAGGTATCTCCTGATAAACCACAGGCCTGCAAAACTAAAACTACAGGGCTGTTTTTATGGTAAATATAATTTACCATAAAAACAAAGTGAAAGGAAAAAAATGATGATCATCTCATTAGATGCAGAAAAGCCCTTTGATAAAATCCAACACCGCCAAGGATAAAAATCCTATAGAGATTGGATATATAAGGGACATACCTAAATATAATAAAAGCAATTTAAGCAAGCTTATAGCCAACATCAATTAAATAGAAAGAAACTTAAAGCAATTCCACTGAAATCAAGAACAACAGGCTGTCCACTCTCTCCACATCTAATCAAATAGTACTTGAAGTCTTAGCTAGAGCAATAAGACAAATGAAGGAGATCAAGGGAATACCAATTGGAAAGGAAGAAGTCAGGTTATGTGCAGATGATATGATAGTATACATAAGTGACCCTAAAAATGCCATCAGGGACTTCCTATGTCTGATAAACACTTTCAGCTCTTAAAATCCTGCTCTTTTTAAATAAGAGATAGAGAAGAAGTGGATCCAGAGAGGAGGGCAGATGGGTAGGAACTAGGAGGAGTAAAGGAAGGGAAAACTATAATCAGGATATATTGTATGAGAAAACAATCTATTTTCAAAAAAAATTAAAGGAAATCCTATTAAACTAGCCTAAATATCACTGTACCTGTCTTGAAAAACAAAAAGGGCTGTTATAAATTATAGGCAATTAAAGAGACCTTATATCTAAATTCAATGAATGATCCTACTTCCAGAGAAAATGTTAGAGTAAATTATTGAAAAAACTGTCAAAATGTGAACATGAAGAGCATATATGATACTGACTGTCAACCTGACAGAACCTAAAATCACGTAGCAAACAAACACTGAGATTTTCTAGATTGGGTTGAGACGCTGAGGGTACCATTCCATGAATTAACAAGAGAAAGCAAGACGGCACCAGCATCCATTATTCTCTACCTCCTGAGGATGTCATATGACCAGCTGTCCTCTGCCTCTCCACTATGTCTTCTCTGCCACCACAGCCTCCAGACTGTAGCCAAAACCAGCTCTCCTCCCTCAAGCTGTTTCTTGTCAGATATTTTGTCATAGCAAGTAAAACAGAATTTCCTGAATTTTATAACTATCTGAAAATTATATGAAAGAGTTCCTTGTTATTAGAAAATACACACTAAGTATGCACAAGGTGTGATATCTGTAAGTTACATTTAAATATAATGTTTGGCATGTGGTGGCAGGCTGTGTGTGCAAAAGTAAATGTGACAGGATTTGTTAACTATTAGTAAATCTGGTTGAGAGGGCACTCTCTGGTTGAAAAGTGCTTATGACTAAATTTCAGTAAATTCTATATACTTTCAAGATAAAGGAGAAAGCTGAACATATAAAAAGAGAGTATTACTGTTCATCAAAAAGGAGGAAATAGCCGGGCGTGGTGCCGCACGCCTTTAATCCCAGTACTTGGGAGGCAGAGGCAGGCGGATTTCTGAGTTCGAGGCCAGCCTGGTCTACAGAGTGAGTTCCAGGACAGCCAGGGCTACACAGAGAAACCCTGTCTCGAAAAACCAAAAAAAAAAAGGAGGAAATAGAGAGGCCATAACCATACAGCTGTATTGCACGAGGAAGGCTTCAGAACGCAGAGGGAAAGCAGAAACAGCCCAGCAATCTGAGCTGGAAGACAGAACCCCAAGGCTGGGAGGACAAGTTAGTTGTCCCTGGAGTAGACAGCAAGAGAACAAGCTATGAATTCCTGGGGTCTCCCCTTAGGGATTCAGCTAAGTTTCTGACAGCATAGGATATCCCCATGAGGCCCAGGGGAAAAACCATACACTCACACAAAAGATACACATAGATATACATAATTCATAGTAAAAATAAATCTTTAAAAGTAAATACAAGTTTTTGAAAATATTCTCATATGCAGTGCACCTTAAAGAAACAGATGAACAATATTTTAAAGATCCCAGTAACTTTTTCCTCTACTGGTCTTCCTTATTAGTTTACAAAATGTATACAAAATCTTGAATAAGACTAATTGCTACATCTTAGTCTACCATGCTGCTATAACAAAATACCTGAGATTAGGCACTTTTTAAAGGTTTTGTTTAGCTCATAGCTTTTGAGGAGAGAAGTTCAAGACTAGGTGACCATGTCTGGTGAGATCTTTATGACACACCGTAACAATAACAGCCACATGGCATGTGCAGAAGCAGTTCAGATCATAATTCCAAAAGACAATTCAAATACCAAAGTCTCAGCTGTCGAAATACCAAAGGGTCAAAATCTGTAAAGTCTAAACTCCCTAAATCACAATCTGAAGAAATTAAACTCCAAATTATGGAAATCATGAAACCCACAATTTCTACTGTGGTGGAGGACTATACTTGGGGTTGTATATTTAAATGTTAAGATTGACACCACAGCAATTTATCTGAACAATTTTTTTCCATTGTTAATAAAAGTCAGTTCAAACATTCCTCAAATGGCAGAAGGGGCTTAAATAACTAGTTTTGTACCTCCTGTGTACACTGAGATCAAGTTATTAAAATAAAAATAACTGAAGAAAATCTGAGAACTATTAATTCATAAAAGCAGTTTACCAACACTGTAATGTGCAGATCTTTTATAATACCATTATGTTACAATCTAAAATTCCTCATGGTGTTTACAGATTATAATGATTTATATTTATCTTTAAGGTCTAAGCTTACCTCTCTTCACTTTCCTCTAGATTACAATTTCCATGAAGAATAATAAACTCTCTGTTCTTTCTACATTTTATCCTTAATAACAATGCTTGACCCCTAAGTACCTGACCAATAAATTCACTTTATAAATGAATTGGAATCACTTTTTGAAACTATACTATGTAGCACACTACTACCGTGCCAGCATTATATTCTACCATCTGCTATGCAACGTAATTAATCTTTGCATAAATTCTAATAGTGTAGATACAAAATGGTTTGAAAAGCTTTTTATAAGAGTTCTAATTCATCTGTGGTGGTCTGGATAGGAATGGTTCCCATAGACTCATGTGTTAGGATGCTTGGTGATAGGGGGTAGCACTATCAGGAGGTGTGGCCTTGTTGGGTGGGCAGAGCCTCATTGAAGGACATATGTCACAGTGGGGGCAGACTTTGAGTTTTCAGATGCTCACACTATGTCCAGTTTAGAACAGTCTCTCCTCACTGCCTCCAGATCAAGACTAGAACTCTAGCTCTGTCATCCCCAGCACCTTATGTTGCAATGCTTCCCACCATGACAATAGACTGAGCCTCTGAAACTGAAAGGCAGCCCCAATTAAAAGTTGTCCTTTATAAGAGTTGCTGTGGTCAATCATGTCTCTTCACAGCAATGAAATCTTAACTAAGACAATATCCAGCACAGGTATTACAAATTTGGTTCCATGAAAGAGTTCAAGACTCGTGTGTGTATATAAATTCTGAGACATCCCAGATAAGTGAAGCAAAATCTCCTTCATATGTCTGCATTATAAGGATGACATCTGTTGAAGATGGTTCTTTAGTGGCTGTAGATGCAACTGGTGATGTGTTCCGAGATTTTTTAAGTGAGAGAGAATAGAGCTCCGCGTGTACAATGTATCAATACATGTATGGGAGTCAGAGGATAACCTTTCAGAGTCAGTTCTCTCCTTCCAGAGTGATACACAGGATCAAACTCAGGTCATGAGGCCCATACAGCAAGTGTCTTTACCTGCTGAACCATCTCAATAGCCCCTGTTATGTTTTTTCTCAATGATTTTATCAAATGCCTTCATTTCAGATTACTAGATTATTAGTCTGGGTACCATTACCCACCACATTGATGTGTATTTATACACTTTAGCTTTTGACCTATTTATGAATGTAACTTCTCTGCTTACCAGTGTCATATCCACTTGACTGTTTTTAGGATACCTGGGAGTTTATGCTTGTGAAAATATGTAGGCTCCAATTGTAAAATGTGGCCTATGAAGTGTTTTGTTGTATTCTGATGTCTCTCAAACAATTCTCCTAAAAACGTAAGTCTTAGTGTAACTTTTTTCAGAATTATACTCTGAGATTTTAGAATCTAAGGATTGTGATCTTTTAGGGCATCCAAGATGCTAACATTTAAGATTGTTTCTTTGGTGAACACACGCAATAGAAGCCAAACACACTGGTATGGTCTTGATGTATAACTCAACAATATCACAATAACTAATCCAGTCTGAGAGGCCTACCTCTTTCCTGAAAGATGGCATTAATCTCTTCTGAAGGCAATGGCCTTACAGTATAAGTACCTTCCACAGGCTCCACCTCTTAAGGGAGTCAGCAGTACCTTGCTTACACTGGCAACACACCAGTCTGCAGTGGTGCAAACCATGTCCAAACCACAGCATTTATACAATTATTTTTATAGGAATAGGATCATACATAATGCAATTTTCATTAATTTTTAATATTTATCCATATGAATGTAATATTCTGTAATCCATTCCTACGTATTTTTTTATTTATTTAAGACAGAGTATCACTATGTAGCCCTGGCTAGCCTTCACCTCAGTCAGCCTCCTGAATGCTGAGATAAAAGCCAGTCTTATGTATTTGTTCTGAATATATGAATTATTTTCAGAGTTCTATACTTAGAACCAAAGCTTGTAGCATCATCTGCATCACTTGATTTAAATGGGTATCTATGGAAGGACAATTGCTCCTTCTACTTCCAGACTTTATAGTCATCTTGTGTTATCATACCAATTGCAAACTAAGGCTTACAGAGACCAAGAAGCACATTCAGGGTCACATGGCTAAACAGAATAAAAACTAATTAATTTTCACTTCTTCCAATTAAATAAAAAAATCCCACGATTAGCTAGCTGATATGCCCAGGAAAATGTAGTTATCAAAAAAGAATCCTGGTAGATTGTTTTCTCCTGTTTCACCTAAATATTGTTTTAAAGGTGGGTAAAAAGCACTTGCCCCAAAGACTGACAGCTTTAGTTGAATCCCTGAGACCCACATGGTGGAAGAAGGTAAAACTAACTCCCACAAACTGTCCTCTGACCTCCATGTGCATTCTGTGACACACCTGCACAAATGAATATGTCTGTGTGCATGCACACGCACCGTGCAAGAAATGCAAATGTCAGCGCCCTAGTTACTAACTCTCCTCGGTTCTTCCTTTCGTCCACTCACAGCAACTTGATTACATGAAGATCAAATGACTAAAATTTGATACTATTAAAATATCTTGTACTTGACCACACCTGAAAATACTGGTCAAAACTCATGCAGTTACAGTAAAGCTGAAAGGACACAGAAGATAGCAAAGTCTACACAAGTAGGACATGCAAGCATAAGAGTGTAGGTGCGTGCATCAGGACATGCTGCTATGGGATGTATTTAAACTGTGTGTATATGAAATAGAAACAAAGTAGTTCTCAACCTGATTCAATTTAAGTTCAATTATAAGTTGGTTTTATGGGAGGTTGCCTTTACTAAGCTTAATTTGAGGTTTAACTATGCTTGAGACATACTGAAGTGAATGTGATAATTGTTTTGTAAATGCTACGCATTCATTTTAGAAAGACTTCCTACTTTTAAAAATGTTCTTCATGTCATCTAAACCAAAGAATTCCCAAGATTAATCATGTTATTCTTATATTTAAAAACGGATATGTCTTTTCTTTTAGATAAGTCAATATTTAGTCCTATACACTCACTTAAAAATATTTATAATAATCAGTTTCTGATTTATCTCACAAATGTTAACCTTTCTTTTAATGATTCTTTTTTTTTCTCATACTCTATATACTACCTAACAAAGCTATTATTAATTACATGGCTGATGTACCAAAAAACAGATTTGTAAAAAATGCAGCTAATGAGGCCAACAGCAAGGGTTTCTTACCATTACTGTCTTAACTATCACTCAGCTATTGCAGTAAGAGGAAATCAGATTGCAACAAAATAATTATATAAAAGCTTACCAGTTCCAGCTGAATGTCTGACACCTCTAACCCTAGCACTCAAAAGGCTAGGGAAGAGGATTGCTGTGAGTTCCAGTCAGCACGTCTCTTGCACAAAGATGCCACACAAATTTGTGAAGCATTTCATATTTCTACAGGGGTAAAAAGTTAACTACATCTCCAAAGCTAACACAATGGCTTAATGGATATTGTTGGTTGCCTAACAAAAGAGAATGTTTACTTAGAATCCAGAAACACCTTCACATGAAAATTCACAATGAAACTGGGAAAACAGGCTGTGCCACTCCAGAAGACTGTTTTCCAAGAAGGAATAGTACACACATAGCCTGAAACCTAGTATAACAGAAACATGATTTACTCCACTTAGACCAACTATAATAGTAAATGTGCCAATTTACTCCACTAAAATTCCTCTATTGCAACATATTATATTAAGGTAATATAATCAGTGCTAAATAGTCCTTAATCCAGTTTACAAAGGACATCCTGTCCCCAACCACCTACCTTCAAAATAAGTATGTTTATGCTCATGGATCAGTGTTGCTATGTACTTTGACAGAGAAACTTCTTTTTGCAGTGGTCAGTGGTAACTAGAGACTCACAACTTGTCATGGTATGGAAAATAATGTGTTTAATGACCAACCACAAATGGGAAATGATTGACCTCCCACCAAGGCTCAGAAGTAGGGATGGAAAAAATGTAATGGCTAAAGGATGGGTAGGGGATGCTGACTTTCAGGCATCACAAGGCTGCCCCATGCTGAACTCACATGAGCTATGATTGACAGGACCTGCAAAAGAGTTGGCCAGTAGAGATATTCTGTGAAATGAGCCTGACTCTCCCTGATCTAGATGCAGTAATGGTTGGTAGTGGAAGGAGAGACATTTTCTTCAGGAGTGTAGCCACTGTTAAGGTGTACAATGTCTGTAAATCAACCCATATCTAACTCATCGTGTTTCTAAAACCAAAAACAAAACAAAAGACAAGAAACAGGGCTAGTGGGCAAAGGAAAGGAATTACTGCAAATGAAAGGTTCAAATTGCTTAAGGCAGCACTGAACTATTATTGCAATGTTTTCCTAACATTTCTAGAGTGTATTAATCAAAGGAACTCCAAATGAGAAAGAAACAATAAGATTTAAGGCAAATATTAGGCAACTTACAGTACATTGCCTGTAATTTACTGAATTATCTGACTATCTAAAGGTAATAATCCTTTTCCAAATCTGAGTTTTGTTTTGTTTATTTCCAGTTTCATCTCCATCCACTCACAAATACTTCACAAATATACCAACAGTCCAGTTCAGTAGTGTCAGGATAGCAAACATAAATCAGCAGGGGTGACACAGCCTAGCAGAGACAGCCAGGCCTCTGCCGAATCAGTAGAAGTGACCTTCGAGGAATGATTAGCTCACACGTGGGCGTGGGCTCTTGAATCTTGTTGGGCTGCTGTGATTCCCATGGCTCCAAAGAGACTGGAGTCTTGACTAAGTTCACTCCTGTGCACAGCACCGAATGGGTGCTACAGAGTCCCACCCAGCAGGGGGAGTTCTCACCCAGTCTGAAGTTCTGCGTGCGCCAGGGAGGGCCCCGCCCCCAGAGCTCTTGGATTGGAGATCCCCAGGCCAGGAGGTGGCCGGGGACCAACTGGTCTCAAGCCCTTGGACTCTCAGACACGCTGAGAGGCCATGGAAGGACCAAGACTGGGGGCATGTGGGCACACAACCGGCCAGCCCACAGCCGAGAGGGGGGAGAGAAGAAAGAGGCCCCAGCAGCACCCCGAGGGAGAGATTTAGTTACTGTACTCGCTTGGCAGACTCATTGGCCTGGCTAGCTTGCTTGGAGATGTGGGTCCCCGTGGCTGGAACGCAGAGAGGTCCCCCCAAGTGTGAAGTTAGGTGCAGTGGCTACTGCTGCGGCTCGGCGTTAAAGGCCTTCTCAGCGTTTATGCATGATGGGCCCCAAAGACACGAGAAAGTTCATGGATCCAAAAGGGTTTATTTTCATGGCAGATGGATCTGGATGCATCCCCACCACCCCCACCCCTACCCACCCCGTGAAACTCAGGGCAGACCTGAGTTAAATAGGGAGGGAGAATGGGGGGGTGGGGTGGGGAATAATGCTTAATTGGTGCTGCCCTATGGCCTTCATTAGTATATAAATCTCTCTAGGGCCTGAGGCCTGTAGTCATGCCCTCTACCTGTAGCTGGTGATGCAAAACCTCTCTGGGAGGAGTTACTTTGAGCCAAACTGTCTGCAAGATGCAGGCTAATGGGGATTTAGGCCGCATGTCGGGGGGTGTGGAATCCGGGAGCGTGGGGAGATACATGCCATCCCTCACCAGGCAATAGTCCACCTGTTGAGTCTCCAGCTACCTCAAACCCAGTGCTCTTCCGGGGAGACCAAATCATCCCTTTGGCAGGCCACCAGGACCCAGAACCAGCAGGGATGCCAGGACAATTTCTCTGCCGTTCAAAGCAAAGATCAGCAAAGACACAAGACCAAGAAGCATTGCAAAGCTAGCTATGCAAGCCTCATCATTGGCCATTGAGTCCTATTTATACACCCTCCAACATCACGTGTCCTCCATGGGTCTTGCCTCACCACCTGTCTTGCCTCAGCACGTGAGTCTGTCTTAGCAAAACTTCACCTGAATCTGTAACAGCTGATATCACTCTGATAACCAGCGGAGTCCATGAAAGCTGTAAGAAGCCACCAAAACACCACCAGAGGTTTCTTTGGTGCATTTCTCTCTATGGAGTCACTACAAATGGAGCTCAGCCACACAATGTAAGACTAACCAATACATGTGCGTCATTAGCGAAGAATCCTTCATCACACTTGCTTTAGCAAAACATCCTTTCACCTGTGTCTGCTTCAGGAAAACACTCTTTCACGGTTTTGCCCCAGCAAAACACCATCTGACACAACTGACTTTCCAAAGAAACCATAAGTTTCCACTTCAAGTCAATCTTGGGCCTCTACTCACACACACTTCCATACACACACACAAGAGTATCTCCAGACACACACGCACTCACACATATGCAAACATACATACACACACACCATATACACATGAGATAAAAAAGAAGAAATGGACTTAAGCCAAGAAAGAATCCAAAATGGGGAACTGTGAGAAGAACTGGATGTTGGCTAGTAAGAAACCTGGACTCAGGCAGAATAAGAAAGCTAAGGACATACTAAAATACACAGACACCTTAGTAGGCTCCTCTTTTTCCAACTTCCATTACTGGTACAATCTGAACCTGAACAGTCTTATAAATAAACTCATCATGACTGGATTCTTTCAAGATAGAAGACAATGGTTGAGGCAAAAGTTGGGCTTCTTGGCTTTGCAAGGCCCATTCCTGGTCAGTCAGCACTTCAGAAGTCACAAATGCCATAGGAAACCCAATAGTAGAAGAAATGGCTCGCTGAAGATGAGCTATCTCTGAGGAAAAGCTTCTGCTCTGGGTTTGACTTTCTTCTACCAAATACTGTGATAAAACACCGACCAACTTGGGGGAGGAAATGGTTTACTTCAACACTTCCACATCACAGTTTATCATTAATGGAACCCAAGGCAGAAACTGAAGCAAAGATCACAGGAAACTGCTGCTTACTGGTTTGCTCAGCTACCTTTCATATTTGATCCCTGTCTTGATTCCTTCAATGATGAACAATAATGTAATGTGACTTAAAAGCCAAAAAGACCCTTTCCTCCCCGAGTTGCTGCAATAACAACCCTAAGACAGTCAGCAATAGTGGTGGCACATGCCTTTAACCCAAGCACTCAGGAAATTCCTCCTTCCAAGTGAGTCTCGTCTGTGATGAACACTAACCAGCCTACCACTGCAGTTCTGTGTCCTCACTGCTGCTTCCAAGACAGAGCACATCTTTCAACAATTACTCACAGATTGCCATGTTACCATTAGGAATTACAAAGTCTTGTTTCATGCTACAGTGCTTCCTAAAAGGCAATAACTAAAACTGTTATCCTAAGGTCCCATGGCAGACTTATTAAAACACTTATTAAAAGACTTATTTAAACAGTCACCATTAAATCAGCTCCAGCCCTTCTCTCTTCACTTGGAAATCCTGTAATATCTCCCTCAGCCAACAAGTGAAACTAGGGGCAAGTCATGCTATCTCTAGCTAGAGTGTGATGTTTTCATACATGCTTCTTCAGTAGGAAGTACTATAAAGTAACAGAACTAATGCCTATTAGAAAACAAGAAGAAACAAAGTACAGAGACATTCCCTGGAATTTCAGAGTCTCTGACACAGGTAACATTTAGAAATAAATGTGGACAGAGACACAGAAAGTATTCCAACGTAAAAAGATCAGTGCTCAAGAACAAAAGAAAGGCACCAAATGAATAAAGGGATTTAAGGAGCCATTCAAGGAAGGTACAATGTATTGAAACCTAAATCCTATTGGACACGGTAGTGACTAGTTTTATGTCAACCTGACACAAGCTACAGTCATAAATTAGGAGAATCCTCAAATGAAAAAAATGCTTCCACCATAAGATCAGGCTGTAGACAAGCCCAGATGGCATTTTTTAAATTACAGATTGATGGGGGAAGGTCCAGCCCATTATGGGTGGTGCCATCTCTGGGCTGGTAGTCCTGAGTTCTATAGAAAAAAGACTTAGCAAGCCATGAGGAACAAGCCATAAGCAGCACTTCTCCATGGTCTCTGCAACAGCTCATGCCCTCCAGGTCCCTCCCTATACTGAGTTCCTCGAATGATGGGCCAAAATATGAAGTGTAGGACAAATAAGCTCTTTCCCCCAACTGCTTTTGGTCATGGTGTTTCATCTCAGAAATAGAAGCCCTAACTAAGATAGACTCTAAGGCATCATATTTCTTTCTCCAAATCTTCCAAAATCAAAACTGAAGCCATCCACCATCCATTTACTAGTGACAGATAATTCTTAAGTTAGACCAAGGGCATATTCATTGGTCTGTTCCAAAACGTCACATCTTTTCGAATGTCCGCACAACAGACACGAGAAGACAGAAATTCCACTAACAACTTTCATTTAAATGAAAGCCTCTTGAGTTGTTTTAGCTGCTAACATTCTGCTTCAGACAATGTCTCCCAACCTCCCTAGAAATAACGGGTTTGGCAAAACTGTATCAAAACGTTTTAAAGTTCATCCAGTTTCCAAAAAGAGAATGAGCAAAAAGTGTCAATGTTCACAGTAGGCAAAGAAAGTTAGATTCTTGTACCACGAGCTAATACAAGGAAGGGGCTCTCACTCCACAAACAAATCTTTCTGACTTTACTTTGGAAAAGTTGCACTGACTCAAACTGCAAGACACTCTTCCCTCCTGAAAACTGTGGCATTCACACGGCTCCTGACACTAACAGGGGACTAACAGGAGGTCGCCCATACCCGCCGGCTACGGATTCAGGATACGTGCAACGGTGCCGCGCCCTGTTCTGGCCCCGATATAAAAAGAAAAACACTCGTGGCCGAGCTCACCAGCCTCTGACGTGGGGACGCAGTTCCACTCGGTCTTGGTCCCGAGAGCGCTCAGGTGAGCCCGCCTTGTCGCCTAGCAACGGAGAAGCTGCCCGTTCTTCCGCACGCGTCAATTCCTCCCGCCTCTGAGTGAGTTTTTAAAACGGTTTTGTTTCCGGGTCGAGCGTGCTTTATGCAACGGAAGGTCTCTTAAGCCTCCCTTGTTTAGTCTTGGGGGTTGGATAGATTCTCGGTGGAGCCGCGGGTGCTGTCGCTCAGGGGTCGTTTCTCCTCCCTCGAGTTAACGCCTCCTCTCCCGCCAATTGCTGAGCGCCATCAGGCAGGCGCCTCACCCAAAGCACCAACCCTCTGCTCACAACCGTGCTCCAATCACAGAGGTTCAGCCCCTGGGACTACTTTGCAGTCCGCGAGGCGCGTAGGAAGAAGAGGCTTTGGGGTATTGTAGTTTAGCACTGTTAAGAATGCACGGAGGTGGGTGCCAGAGATCACCGGAAGAACTACACTTCCCAGAAAGGGCCGGGGCTCCAGCCGAACCTTTGCTGCCAGCCCCACGCTCTATCTCAGAGTCTGTTCCGCTGTAGAGGTGACCTGACTGCTTGAGAAGGCCTTTGCAGGTGCAGAGATCAGCCTTGCAGTTTGCAATAATGGTGAGTGTGGGCTCCCGAAAACCTGCAGCAGCTCTGGCCTCTCGGCTCCTCCTGCGCTTGATGCGCTTTAGAAAAGCAATAATGCCAGGCGCTGTCCTTCGCGTGGTTTGCGAAACCCGACACATCCTCACGGCTATCGCAGTAACACCAAAAATTGGAAAGGGGTTCGCTTCCATTGGAGATTCTTAAAAGAACTCTAGAGAACTCACTGTCCTTGGAGGGGCGGGTCTCAATCCTTGCGCATGACTGAGGGACAAAATTTTCTACGAAGGATCTTAGAGGATTTGATGCGGGGGATGAGATTTGATGGAAGGGTAAGAATTGAGTCCTAACTCTGTTTTGCCTCTTAAGCTCTTGGAAAGACTAGGCCTCTGATGTTGAGGTAGTGCCCCAGGTTATGATCCCAGTTTTCAGGAGACATATTTCCACCATATTTAATTTAAAAGAAAACAAATGTTACTGAAAACCTATTCTTGATCTCCATTTGTAATGCCAGGACTCATTAGCATCGCTAGTCAAACAGTGCGGATATTCTTTCCTACCCTGTCATGAATTCCAAAGCCCTTCTTGCAGATGTAACGCAACCATCTTGTTGAAGCTCTAGATCTATCTTGTCCCCAGCTTGGGGGGGAAGCGGGAAGCTAAAAGAGCTCTGACGTAGGACTAATCTGTGTGCTGTTTGAAGGTGACATTTGCCACCAGACTGGAAATTGCTACGTACTTTAGAATTTACATTTTAAAAATACTTGTTCTCCTTTAATCTCAAGATGGAGAGTATGAGATGAATTGGAAATTTTTGAATGAATTGGTAATTTCATAGAACCCAAAAAGACATGTTTTCAAACAAGGACAAAAACTTCCTCAACCTCTATAAGAGACTCTAAGGGGATAACTACTAATTTCCAGTCATCATTGCCTAGTTATTTTGTCACATATGTAGTTGTTTAAATTAATGGCTTAAGCAGTTTCTGCCTTAATAATTTTAGTCATAAAATGGTACTAGTTACCCAAGAACTTCAGACTAGATGTATATGAAAACCTTTTTAAAATCATCTTATCCAAAACCCCACTTCAAATACTAAAATTTGGTTTGCTTAGACCCGGAATACGAGTTGCTCAAGGTCACAAGGTTTGCACCCAGGGTCTCTTCTTCTTCCCATTTACCAGGATTGTATTATGTGTTGGCAAGTCACTTCATAATCCCCATTAGGAGATAAATCCACAAAATCAGCATGTATCATCTGATAGTTTTGTTCCTTGTCATTCAGAGTGTTGAAATTTTGAAGTTGAAAGGGCATTTAGGATTTGTTTCATCTAATCTTAAAACATCCTGGCAAGGTCCTTCCCAAGGTCGGGGAGATCCAGGGCCCCTGGTTAGAGTGTTGAGTTTGTTAAGCACTAGACAGAACTGGCCTACCCCTAGAAGTCACTTCTGGGCCAGAATATACGAGCTGTTCCAGGTAGGAGAGTTCTGTCATGTTGCAGTCTCACATGATTCGGAACCATCTTGCCTCCTGGGAAAAGGATGTGAGCACATTGCTGCTTTACAAAAGAACTGTCAGTTCCAGTCAGTGTGGTGGTACATATCTTAAATCCCAGCTCTTGGGAGGCAGAGACAGACAGCTCTATGATTTCAAAACCAGCCTGGACTACATACCAAGTTTCAGGCCAGCCAGAGCTGCATAGGGAGACCCTGTCTCATAAAGAAAGAAAAAGGCTCTCTTCTCTCTCTCTCTCTCTCTCTCTCTCTCTCTCTCTTTCTCTCTCTCTCTCTTTTAAGCCAATTCAAAACCTTTTTAAATGGAACTCTGCTGTTGTCCATAGGGGAGTCAGCTAAGAACACCTAGAGGAATCTGAATGATACTTTGTGTCTTTTATATTACAGAAATACATGTAAACAGAAAGTAAAAAGAGAATGCTATTCTGAGGAATAACAGAGAAGAAACTTAAATTCCAGCCTTTCAGCTAAACAGCACGTTCTTAAGACAGCCTGTATCTGCAGGAAGGTCATTAATGCCCTGCCAAGAGAGGAGTCATTCCTTTTTTGGGTGTTGGCAACATGCCCAGATATCTGAGCAGAGAATAGTAACCTGCGCTGGCACTGTTACACTGAGAGAAGGCAGTGAGGCTCTCCTCTCCTGCTTCTCAACTGCAGTATCTCAGGAAAGCAGGAAGAACCAAACCATTGTCTCCTTTACCTACTTCACCATCAGACCTTCAAATACTAAAGTAACCCCTTAAGATGGAACTAGCCAGGCACAGAAGGAAACTGCTAGGATAAATTAACTTGATTCTCAGCCACAACCTCTTCACTACAGACTATGATACTTGGAACTCGTTTTTAATAAAAGGCTCCGTGACATTGTCCTGACCGTCAACTAGACTTTCTGGAAGGTTGAACTTTAAGATGGGCTTGGCACTTTCCCCTCAGTTCTGACCCCAGCTTGCTTCACATTGTTCGAATTGAACTTGGGGGCCTTGGGCAGTATTGATCTTTTGTTGTTTTTGAGGCAGGGTCTCACAGTAGCCCATGCTGGCCTCACACTTAGGAATCCTGACCTTCCTGTTCACCTACCAGCCCTAGGATTGCTGCCATATGTCACTATGCCTGGTGGCAGTATGCTTTTGTTTTTGTTTTGTCTTCTCATTACCCTTTTGCTTCACCCTTAAGTTATTCATTCAGTAAATTTACACTGAAGCCTGTATGAAGAGCACAAATTTTAGTCAAAGGAAAACTGCTCTGAAAACATCACACTCCAGCTTGAGTGACAGATGTGTAAATATGTAACTGCTGGTATTAAAGGTGTGTACCACCACTGCCTGGCTAAACACCTTCACTTTTAAAAAGCACATCAATTTGCTTCCAGTTGTGTACATTTCAGTCTTTATGGAAGCAGCTATTTCTTAAGCAAGTATTTGAGTTCCAGCTGTGCGCCTCTTTTTATCTATCTGGTGGGATGTAACAGTGACTAGAATCTAGATTTTAGGAAGATAGTGAAACAGGCAAAGCCCAGAGAAGAGGGGAACAGCCTCTCCCTTCTCATTTAACTTCACAAGGAAGGCTGACAAGATGAAATATATATACAGGATTAAAGATTGGTCTATAATAGTAATGGTTCCTGATAATGGTATCTCAGACCTAACGTCTTATACAGCTGTGTATAGCAAGAAATAGCCATGTAGAATAGTGTGTTCTATTCATACATATAGTTTATTTTGGACATAGATACATGTTTTATTAAGTTCATATTAATAGAGATACATATTTTATTAAAGTTAGCTTATTTAGGTATTAAATTTGATATATCTAGAGATAAAGAAAAATAGGAGAGAAATCCAGGTATCAAGGAGAATTTTTCTCCATAGATTTCTGAGGTTTTATCTTTTGGTTATATTTTTCTACCATCCTAGATATGTTTTTGAGGAAGAAATCCAAATAAAATCTGCTATGATCAGATTTTATAACAATACCTATTTAGTGAATTTTCTGTTTTGATCTCTGGGCACTGTGCTTCTGGGTACTGTCCGTTTCAGGCTGTCCGTCTTTCCATCTCAGAGGAATGAGTCACTAGGAGAGGCGGTTATAAATAAAAAGAAATCAAATATTTCTACCTCAGTTCATTTAGTGGGCCACTTCTTCATACAAAGAGGACTGGGGCAGCCCCAAGTCCCACCAGTTCTCAGCACTGTCAAAGAAGGGAACAATTTATCTTGGTTCTTTTTTTTTTTTTTTTTTTTTTAGTTCTCTGGGCTTAGTTTAATTTTTTTTTTTTCCATTACTCAGCGCTCATTTTGAATTCAGTTGTTATTTTTGTCTATGTATCTTATTTAATTTAGTCTCTTAGCCTGTACAGCCGCTTCTTTCTGTTATATAACTATTGTATTTTTTCCCCCCTGTGGTTTCTCTTCCTTCTTAAAAAATAAATTTTCCCTTGGAATCAGACTGTCAGCTATTGCCATTATGATTTAGTACAATATTCAATACTAAAATTTATTATATTTCAGATATTAATAATTTTCTCACTTTTTTCTCCTTAAAAAAAACCTAAAGACTTGGACTGCAAGGTGACTCAGTGGGTAAAAGGAGCTTGCTGCCAAGTGTGACAACCTGAATTCAATCTCTAAGACCCACAACATGGAAGGAAAAAACAACTCCCACAAGTTGCAGCAAGCTGTGTCATGCCCCACACCTTACACCTTAAATAAATACAATTTTAAAAATAAAGGCTTGAAGCTGGAGAGATGACTCAGCGGTTAAAAGCACTGACTGCTCTTCCAGAGGTCCTGAGTTCAATTCCTAGCAACCACATGGTGGCTAATGACCATCTATAATGGGATTTGATGCTCTCTTCTGGTGTGACTGAAAACAGCTATAGTGTACTCCCATACATAAAATGAATAAACAAATCTTTTTTTAAAATAAAGGCTTAACCCTGAGGATAGCAGTGCACACCTTTAACGTGGGCACTCAGTGGGCAGAGGCAGGTGGATCTCTGAGTTTAAGTGCAGGATTGTTTTTGCTCTTGGGCAGTTAAGCCAAAGCAGGGTTATTTTATTCAACCTTTTTGGCTCACAGTAAAGGGAAGATGTTAGTCACTGCTACTCCTCTTCCTGGTGTTCGGGACTAGTGAGGAAGGGGTCAGGGTTTGCATGATAGGGATCTTCAAGGCTCTTCCAGCCTACCAGGGTTTATATCACCACATAAAATAGGCATGACATTGTGGCCTACTTTTTGGCAAAATGTTCTCCAAAGATGGACATGGTTACATGCGTAAATCCAGTTCTGGACTTTTTAGTTCTCCCATTTAGTAAGAGTTAAAGAACGCTTCATAAGCATGCCGCCAAAGGACACATTTCATAAGTTGCTTAATCCATTTGTACATGCTGTCTTTACTAAAAACAAGCCTGTTCATTTTCTGAGCAAGTCAAGAAGGGACTTTATGGTGTCATGTTCACTTTTAAAGCATGCATTGCCTTATTAAGGTAACACATTAATAAACTGTGGATCTTTTTCATTACAGTCTGAACCAATCAGAGTCCTTGTGACTGGAGCAGCCGGTCAGATTGCATATTCGCTGTTGTACAGTATTGGAAATGGATCTGTCTTTGGGAAAGACCAGGTAGGGACATGTCTGTAAACCTTGGCACTATAGTAGAAAAATGTTCTTAAGAAGATTCTTTATTTAGTTGCAATGGTGATGGAATAGGCAGCCCCAGAAATGTAATGAGTCCTTTGCTGTAAGTTAGAGATTAGTAAGATGGTTATAGGCTACCCTGTGGGCACTGAAAATCACCTGGAATCAGAGCTCTTCCTCCTGGTGTATTTCTGTAGCTTAGTGTGACTGACCAGCAGGCAACAATCAATGTGTCACTCACTGCTGAGAGTAACTCCTGAGGAGGGGCCTGTAAGAAAGTTGTAGAATCTGTCCTTCCTTTCTAATCATCGTGTTTTGAGCCTAAATAATCAGATGTGAAATTTACACCACAGGAAACAGGCACCCCTAATTCTAACAAGTCTGTTATGTACACTAAAATCCTTTTCTTAAAGTCTTTGTCATTTTTTTTCTCTCAACCTACAGATAATTGAATTTTCCCTTCATGTCAGATATCATAGTTGTCTATAGTTAGCTATTTATAAAAAGAAATCATTCCTGCAGCTACTAAGCAAGCTATGGCATCTCCCTTCCGTAATTACTGGGAACTAAATATATACAAACAAACATGGGGTGGGACTTTGTGTGAGAGAGAACGCTGTAACTGCACCGACCCCTGCCATAACCACACTGCCCGCTGTCCTTGCTCCTTGCTCCTTGGCAGCCCATCATTCTTGTGCTGTTGGACATCACCCCCATGATGGGTGTTCTGGATGGCGTCCTGATGGAACTGCAAGACTGTGCCCTTCCCCTGCTGCAGGGTGAGTTGGGAAATCAAAGAAAACAGATGGTAGAGCACTTCCTATCTTAACGAAAGGTGGATTTTTTAAAGATTTTTATTAAAGATTGTCAGCTAGAAATTGTTTCACAAAAGTGTTTGGTTGTTGTTGTTTAAACTGCATTACTTTTTTAAACACAAATACCAAGAAAAAATAAGTATAAAAGCAAGAAGCAATCAGTGGCAAGTCAGGGCTTGTTTTCCCTCATGCCTACATATAATTTATAATACTCATTAAATATAATATGCTCCAGGATTTTACATCCAAGTTGTTTGCATTGTGCTGTTATTTGAAGTCTATTTAAAAGTAATAGTAGCATCCTGTAACAGAAAATTTTCCATTCCAAGGGATGTTCTGCAGGCTTTGTGCTGCTCTAGGTGTTAGTTGGTTCCTTGTATATTTCCCCTTTCATTTGCCAAGCACTGGTTTGAGATGGATAAAGTGTCCTTAAACTGCCCAGCTTAAGGGAAAACATGAACTCTGTGTCTAGTCAAGCATTTCCTAGAAGAGTGATTCTCCAGATCATTTGTTAGGTGGCTCCAAACTTTAGAGTCTATGCACCTGTTTGTGCTAGCCTTTCTGTGGCTTCTTTTCCTTACAGCCCTTTCCAAGTCAGTCCCTCCGTTGCATTTTCTATTTACATCCGTTTTTATGCTGAGTCCTTCTGTCACTAATGGCCCATGTTCCCTCAGACTGCCATAAATGTGGCAGGGAAGGGAAGGCTTGACAGAAAAGGAAGATAGATACTTTTTTTTTCTTTTGTTCCTCTGTCTCAGTCAGGGGTCTCAGCAATCTGACTGACATGGGTTTACTAGCCTAACACTTCACAGATGGCAATGCTGGCTCTCAGCTATGACCTTTTTCATATGCTCAAAGGAAAACAATTTGCATGTTCCCTGATCAAAAAACAAGTTATATGTTTATCAGATTGACACTGGATTCTAGTTGAACTCTGGACCAACCTCCCTATCTTATCATAGTGGCACTAATTTCCTTATGCCTTAGTTTCTTCATCTGTGAAATATGAAGATTACATTTGATAGAATACAGTCCTTAGCATTATCCCTATTAGAATATGCCCTGGTAAACATTATTTTTTCAGTTTGTGATTGGTATCTTAAACCTTGGAGTAATTACATTCTAAAGGTTAGGTGAGTCGGCTTTTCTTCTGGGTGGTTTTAAATATATGTAACCACAGACACACACACAACACACACACACACACACACACATATATATATATATATATATATATATATATGAAAAACAAATGCTGCATCCTATCTAATTATGTAAATAATAAAAGCTATAAAGCTATTTTAACTGAAGTAATTATTGATATAAAAAATACAAAATAATTATTGACTTTCTGCTATGTTCTTAGGGGTCATTAGGCAAGTGTATTATCTTTTTTTTTTTTTTTTTTTTTTTCAAGCCTCTAAAAAGTGCATTAATGTGAACTAGTGAACTAGGAAAGTAAACTTTTAGCAGTTTGAAAGAATAAGGAGATTCAATATGAAAGGGGAAACTTCGACTTGGGCATTTAAGTAGCTCTGTATGTTGTTTGCCCTGTCCACAGATGTCATTGCAACAGACAAAGAAGAGATTGCCTTCAAAGATCTGGATGTGGCTGTCCTTGTGGGCTCCATGCCAAGAAGGGAAGGCATGGAGAGGAAGGACCTACTGAAAGCCAACGTGAAAATCTTCAAATCCCAGGGTGCAGCCTTGGAGAAATACGCCAAGAAATCAGTTAAGGTAACTCGCAGCATATTTTATGAGGTTGGTTTCTTGCTTGTATTTCAAACTTCTGCTTTTGACGTTTAAACGCCAGAACTGCTTGTGTTAGTTTCTGGTTCTGTACAAAGGTCAGCGAGTACTGATAGACATGGAGGGGAGAAGACACCTTTCTTGTGCCGCTTGCTCTGGGTACTGGTTGAGACCTTCACAGTCATCTGTGTTCTGGAAGGTGACTGCTGAGTGCTTGTTGTCAGTCACTGCAGATGCAGCTTCTGGGTGTTCATGGAATTGTTACAGCTGTCTCATGACTTCCTCTTCTGTCTCTGTAGCTATTTATATTCATTCTAAGTTTGTCTTAATGTTCCAAAGCTATTCTTCCAAGTGGCCTGTTTATAATTCATTGTTGCCTATATTTTTACTTACTGTAGATTTCATTTTAAATAGTTAACTTTTCTCTGTAATCATTAATAGGGAACAAGAATGAATAGGAGCACACAGGTCTCTTGGTAAAAGATTACAGAGGTACTCAGACGTAAAATTCAGACTGCCTGGACGTGTGGTTCTATTTACGTGGTAATTCTACCTCTGCAAAAAAGGGGCCAGGGGGAGGCTTTTGCTGAGGAAAATACTCACAGACTGGGATACTCAGAGGCAAAAAAGATATATGTATATATGTTTGATTGACTAGATGTAGAGGAGTTGTGAAGATAATCTGTATTTTACCAAATAGCCTAGGTAATTCTTAGGATTAAGCCAGTTTTAGAAACACTTAATTCACAAAAACAAGTTGGTTTCCTAAAGCAGGAAACTTTTATCAATGACTTAACTCCAAGATGAAGCTTTAGATTTCTTGTTTTTTGTGTGTGTGTGACAAATAGATGATCTGTCCCCATAGTAAAACATAAAGATGTGGCCCCCTTAGGTCCTAGATATTGCCAGCTGGAAACTGATTTGTGTATCATAGAAACCTGATATAGAGGCCCTGTGAGGCATGTTTTAGTCCAGTTGTATGACAGGTGTTGATGTGTGCTCTGTGCCTCCCACCCATCTAGGTCATTGTTGTGGGAAACCCAGCCAATACAAACTGCCTGACAGCCTCCAAGTCAGCCCCATCCATCCCCAAGGAGAACTTCAGTTGCCTGACTCGCTTGGACCACAACCGAGCGAAATCTCAAGTAAGAAAAACGACTTTTAAATTTTAAAAATTTCAGCTTTGAAACCTTTTTCTTTTACTTTTAAAATAATTAAATTTTGGTTTGTGCATTTGTTGGTTTTGTTGAAACCAACAAAAAAAAGTGCGGGAGCCTTAACTTTTTTAGGAGTTAAGGAGCTGGCCTTCCTCCTTAGTTTTATCTTCAACTAACCAATTGTGAACCAATTGTAATATATATATATATCCAATTATAACTCAGTACAGTTGCCAATGTTGTCTTGCTTTAGTAGTTAAAAGTTAGTTACAAATGAAATAATACATGACATATAATTTAGCTTAATCACATCATAGACTGTAGAACAAAAACAAAAGACTTGAGTGATGTATGTTTATACTTCATTTTTCTCTGCAGCTAATTTTGTTTTTAATATTTAATTTTAATCTTTTAAAATGTTTTGTGTAATTATTAAAGTCATATTAATCCTTATTTCTTGGAGGCTTAGATTTAGATGTCAAGGAACCAGTGACTCGGAGATTAGCAATAGCTTTTCATGCTATTGGTAGCTAAGCTACTCATCCAGGCTAGCTTCTGTAGCTCTCTGTTCTTAAGTTAGATGAAGTTGGAGTTCTGGAGTACAGTGCTCTTCCCTTTTCTCTAGCACTGTTTTGTCCACTCTGCTTCAGCCACGGATCATTGGCTCTGTATAGTTCTGTGAAAACAATTCCTTAAACAGAAAAGGATATGTGTTTAAAGTTTTTGAAAAAAAAAAGCCACTGCCTTACACTGAGAGTTGATTCTTTCAGTTCTGGAATATCCAATAAGAGAGAAAATAATTTACATCTGTTAAGTTTCCTGCAAATTTGGTGCTTTATATGGGTTTTAATTCTCATGGTGATTGGACGAGGTATTTATTGTGCTTGTTTTACAGATAAGAAACATGAGACAAGTGATCAGGGAACCTGCCTAAAGTCATAGAGTACTAATGCTGGAACCTACTAGAGTCACAGAATATAAACTAAACCCTTGTGTATGTCCTATACAGTAGTAGTAAGTAAGCTAAATACATTTTACTAGCTCTTAGCATGATGCTATTACATAATAAAACATAGAAAAGATTTGCTGCTATTATCACTGTTTTTATTATTAAGAGAGATACAGCCTAAAGTTGAAAGAGCCATACTGTAAATATCTTCTTCAACACTCCAGTTACCTTAAACAGTTATTAAATAATCTGTGAGATGCTTTGGGGTATAGGTAGGAGTAGTAGTCACATGGTGGCTGGAAAGGGATGGATTTGACTGGAAGCCAGGTTAGGCATGAGGGGCAGTGTAGGCCAAGAGAACTTGACTGCAGTTGTCAATGTGGGCTTTCCAGTGAGTCTTCACTTAGTTCCTACAGAGAATGTGGTGAGATGACACTGGCAAACTGCTCCATGGTCTTCTTAAAGTCTTGGTAGCAGCAGCAGTTGGACAGTTCTGCTTCCCAAGTCTCACAAAGTGGCACTTTGTCCTAATGCTTGAAATAGTTTCCCTTGTGGGGGCAAAAGTCATGAATGAACCAAGAGTGAAGTTTTCCTGGTGCACAGTCTGTTCCTCACAGGCCTTGGCTAGGCAGTCTCAGTATTTCAGTATGTCAATCTGGCATAGTAAGAGCTGTCAGAGTTTTTGAAGAAGCATTTTCTTCCTCTTATAGAAGTTGTTATCCAAATGAGAAGTAATTAAACCCAAAATAAAATTTTCTTACAGGAATCATGACAAGTCCTCCATGATTTGTTCAAAAATTTAAAAACTTGAGTTACCAGTGACTGATTTACCACCTATTGAACTTTGTATATGTGAAACCCAATGCTAGATGTATGCATGCATAAGATATATGTATATACACGAGATTTGACAGAGCACTGCTGGTAGGGAGGGGAAATTAGGGCTGGAGAATTAGTCAAAAATTTAACAGTTCTGTTTGACAAACTTGAAAGTTTGCCTAAGGAAGCAAGAAATGTTATCCTTTGTATGTATTAATTTCACCCTGGTTCTGACATGACTTACAATCAGAAGCAGCATCTGCTAGGCACAGAATACCTGTGCTTTGTTAGCTCAAGAGATCAAAGGAAGAAGAGACCGTAGGTGACATAAACAAAGGAGGGGAACCTAATGGGCCTGCAGTGAGGAGACCTAGAGGCAGTTGTCTTCACTTTTTTTTGAGTAGTTAAAGCTGATATTCAAGGGGTCAAAAGTTCTTAAGTTCTTAGTACACTCTGGTTTTTACCCAGAGTATAAATATTAGTATAAATATTCATAAAGGTTAAATATCTTGTTATAAAAAGAGTATGTGAGCAGATTTTGTATAGCCATAGCTAATGCAAATGTTCTGAGTGTGTTTAAAGCATGCTGAGTTCATTGTGATCTGTGTCTTAAATACATTTCAGCTTAAAGTATTTTCAGTTTCTGCTAAGTTTATCAGAATGACCATTCTGTCATGTTACGTCACAAGACTTCTTATTTTAGTCCACAAATCTACCCACAGTTT
The DNA here is from genome assembly GCA_021653895.1 of Mastomys natalensis. Classification (NCBI taxonomy): domain Eukaryota; kingdom Metazoa; phylum Chordata; class Mammalia; order Rodentia; family Muridae; genus Mastomys; species Mastomys natalensis. The sequence goes on from JAJTUV010000197.1 coordinate 1,208,109, forward strand.
GATAATGTGAGTCCCTTCTAATAGCAACATCTCTAATTATAATTGAAAATTAATGTGTGTATTGTACATAACAAAAATATCACCAGATTAGGATAAATACACCTAAAGTATCTGAGCACAGTGTTAGGGTGGCATCCCATGTGAGAGGAACAAAACAAAGCTCATATATATGTATTAGAAATCTGTTCACCTATTGGTCACTGTTTTATACTTGGTAAACTGACTGTGCTAATAATCTAATCATAAATTATAGGATATTCTTGGATACTCTACACTGCAAGGTTTCAAGTTCATGGTTGTTGACACCATTAAGTGTTTTCGGATATTGCTGACCAATAAAACGTGCTCTTTTCAAGTCCATGTAGCTTTATTTGCTTAATATTTCAGAAGCTCTTCACCTTTATTTAAGGGCATCTGTCAAACAAGTCACAATTTGCAATAAAAATCAATTGCCTAACTGATGTGTTTGTTTTAAATTGAACTAGATTGCTCTTAAACTCGGTGTAACTGCTGATGATGTAAAGAATGTCATTATCTGGGGAAATCATTCATCAACCCAGTATCCAGATGTCAATCATGCTAAGGTGAAATTGCAAGGAAAGGAAGTCGGTGTGTATGAAGCCCTAAAAGACGACAGCTGGCTGAAGGGAGAGTTCATCACGGTAAGAAGATTGTGACCCCTCTGCGCAGTCAGCCAGAGACAGGCACAGCACACTGCTGAGCTGAGTATTTGCCAGGGCCTTGTGGGACCCTCAAGGACAACTGCTGTTTCATTATAATATATTCTTTTGTAGTGTGCAAAAAGATAGTTATCACTGTCTGATGCGACCTGATTTGTGACAGTTGAGATTCTCCAAGTCAGAAAAACAGATCCAAAATCTGCTTCTCTGTATTTAGTGTCACATGTTCTATAGGAATTTCTACCTTTACAAAATGGTGCTTCTAACTGAACTACAATAGTAAGATTAGCATTGGAGGGAACTCTTTAAGCCATGCTTGCAGTGGTCTTTCCCCGCAGGGTAAATGTGGAACTGATGAGGATTGTACTGGCATGTTCAGGTAACACTGTCTCTCTGTGCCCCACCCAGACTGTGCAACAGCGTGGTGCCGCCGTCATCAAGGCTCGGAAGCTGTCCAGTGCAATGTCTGCTGCAAAAGCCATCTCAGACCACATCAGAGACATCTGGTTTGGAACCCCAGAGGTGAGGGTTCTCATTTGTACAGCCATTCTTCCAGTTTTGTCTTTGGCTGCTGGAATGTAAAAAGAGCAATTAGGCCAGTTGGGTTCATTCTCTAGCCCACATGCCTGCTAGCCAAGAAGCCCTCAAATGTTGCTTAACCTTTCTAAGCTGTGCTGTCAACTGTTCCATGATATTTATCACACAGGATTTTAGGAGTTAAACATAGTTATATATGATAAGCCATTCTTTTTAAAGCCAGTATTGAGCCATTTTATTCTCAGCTATAAAGCAAGGACGGTGTTTGGGGCTACAGAGATGGCTCAGCAGTTAAGAGTGGTTGCTTCTCTTGCAGAAGAGCCAAGTTCATTCCCAGCATCCATGTCAGGCAGCTCACAACCACCTATAACTACAGCTCTAAGAGACCTGTACACACATGTGCATGCACAGATAGAGATAAACACAAAAATAAAAAAACTGTTTAATCTTTAAAAAATTGGATGTGAGGCTGAGACCTACTTTACTATGATCTGATGTGTACACTGACGAGGTGATGTGTGAACCAGTGTGGCCACTGGCACCTCACACACAGTAGTCATGCAGGTAGTCAAGGGAGTCATGTTTCCATTGTAGTAGGATGTTAGTTGGCTGTGTAAACCAATCCTTGTAAGCTATGATAATGTAAACTTTTTCAGGGAGAGTTCGTGTCGATGGGTGTTATCTCTGATGGCAACTCCTATGGTGTCCCCGATGACCTGCTCTACTCGTTCCCTGTGGTGATCAAGGTGGGTGACATGGAAGAGGAATGCGCACACACACACACATATATACACACATACATGTGGATATGTATAGCATATATGTATAGATATTCCTTTCTAATGCCAAGTCTTTAATTCAATACTGAAACTAATCTGAAAGCACGATTTAACTCTTACTACTAGATACTTTGTTATTACAATAACTCTGTATTGTACCCATAAATAGAATTTTATTTTCTCACAAACCCATAGTACTCAGCATTATTCTTTATTATAACCATGGTATAGTTCATTATAACTTTCTGTGGATTTCTTTGAAAACTGAGTGCATTTCAAACTCGAGTGTTATGATATTCATAACTTTGGGACTGACCTGAGGGAATGAAGAAGTCATAGGCATGTTCAGAAAGCTGGGACTGGGTGGGACAGGTCCTCTGATAAGAGTCCTGCCAGCAGTATCCTAGAAACTCAGAGCTGAACAGGAGGCAGATCACTAATGTAGGCAGTCTCTGAGGGGGCAATCATGCAGGAGGAGCTACGAGTCATCTGGCTGACACTGTCAATGTCACTACCAGGACGAGGGACGCTTTGCCATCCCCATGTATCCGTGACATGGTGGTGCTCATGTCATACGTATTTGTTCATACAGAGCATGCTTGCGCCCCACATTGAAGTGCTTCTAGTTTGTATATTAATAATTTGGGTTCTAGGCTTTTCCCTAATATGCAAGAGACCCTGCCTGGGTTTCATCCTGAGTATGATTTTAAAAAGGGAACTCCAGTTTAGAGTCAGGCTTTAAGACAGGTGTGCTTTGAATTACCATTTTAAGCTAGGCTGTCCCCTGCTGAAATGTCACTGTCACTTCAGCTGAAGCTCTTGCCATTGTACTCTGACAGAATAAGACCTGGAAATTTGTTGAAGGCCTCCCCATCAATGACTTCTCCCGTGAGAAGATGGACCTGACAGCAAAGGAGCTGACCGAGGAAAAGGAAACGGCTTTTGAGTTTCTCTCCTCTGCATGACTAGACAGTGGGGTTGACATCAGCAAACATCCCAAGGCTGAGGAATCAAAATGTCGTCTTTGAACCTAGTACCAAACAGTAATAATGCTACATTCAAATTGTGAACAGCTAAATATTTTAAATAGTATGTGCTTTGTGATTTGTGAAAGTCTATCATGTTGTTAGTGCTGCAATCTAAATAAAAGTATATTCAAGTGAAAGTCTCAGCCCCTATTTCTAGCTTATATTTAGTATCTTCAGAAAAATCAGTTTGCTCAATAGATTATAATTTTACTTTTTTTAATTGAGTAAAAGAAATAAAGATGGAAAATGTTATGAAGTAAAGCATTAGTCTCTAACCTAGACAAGGAAGCCCAATCATTCTATTTCAGAGGGATCTCATTACTCAGATGAGTTATTTATATTTTAAATCCTTAAAGGTTGGTTCATGTTTTGCTCATAATTTTATTTTAAAATTAGCTGTAATAAGGTTGCAGATAATCTGTCTTCTTATATTCTATAGCAGAATAATGGAATCATTAATATTTGATAACCAATAATACCACACTATTAATGTTTGTGAGCTAAGATTATTAGAAACATAATACTATGTTTTTGAGGCAGTCTGTTTTCCGTGAGAACACATGCATTGTCTTTTCGTCTTTGTGCTTTTAGTGCATTACTCAATGCAATAAATAGTACCATAATCTCCAGGCTTGTTGTAATACCCTTTGTGGATATTCAAATACTTGTTGGTTAGATTTGCTATTTACCTGTATTGGTAAATATTATCTATATTGGAGCTTGCACAGTGTTTGCCTATACCTCACAAAGCCCTGTGTTCAATTCTCAACACCACCCAGAACTAAGCATAGTGGTGCATGCCTGTAGTCCTGGCACACAGGAGGGTCAAAAGCCAGAGTTATCCTAGGCTACATAGTCCATGGCCAGTATGGGATGTGTGAAACCCTGTCTTCAAAAATTGTTTTTCTTAATAAAATGACCTATTTTACCAGCTCTAATAGGATCTGGAAAAGAAAAAAGCAAGGGTTTAAAACTACTGTTACAAGAAATAAAAAACTACGTTTAGAACTTCTATTAGTGAGAAGCATAAAACCAAAATTGTATATGAGTTAATAAAATTTTGCATGAATTATGAATGTGTGCCAGATAAGTTATTGTCAATCCACAGCTCCTTCCTTGCTCCTGTAACACAGGAACTCAAGACTCTGCATGCCATACTTCTTTCATATTTCATTTCCAGCTGTCTTTGTTTTAAAAACACAAAATGTCACCAGAGGTGTGGGAAGTGCAGTGTCAGAAACAGATGAACACTGTTGGTCTTTCCTTGGTGTCACATTTATTGAAGAATAATAAATTGAGAAAGCATGACAGTTTCATCGACAGCAATTTGCACAAATACCCCAGCTATCCTGGATCCACTACCCCTTGAAAACAGCGATCATTCTCAGAAATCATCCTACCCTTACCTCGAACTCTCTGTGGTAGCATTAAGGAAGCTGTCTGTGCTGCAGATAACAGCGCTATACCTGGTTCCCCCATTCTTTTTGTCACGTTTGCTATCCGAAGCTAAATCACAGGGTATAAAACTCCCAGCTCTGAAAATTTACAGAAGCCAGGTTTGTTCATGGGATTTCTCTGAAAACTGATCTCCCCACATCACTTGCCATTTCTTTCATGGTTATCTATCTCTGCCTTCCTATGCTGACTCTTGGTGAATGAAATACCTCTCCAGGTTTTAAAGCGAAGCCTCTTTCTCTTTAAGGCTCTGTTTCTCTGGTTTTGACACATTGTTTCTTTCTGATTGCTTTCCCAGTTGAAGGTCATAATCATGGTCTTAAAGCCCTGTCTTCTAAAAAATCTCACTTCTGTAGGGTAATTATGAATATGCCCCATTCAGGAACAAACTATTGCTATTCATTTTATTGAACATTCTCACATCATACATTAACTATTATACAGTAAATATATCTCTATATTGAACAGAGATGTTGCAGAATGGCTTTAAATAAAGGCAAAGAAGATCTGAAAAGCCAAAGTTAAGACAATGAAGAAAATGGAGCCTGAAAAAAGCTAAAGCAGCAGTGAGTCAGGCCTCAGGAGAGCACAGGTTTGAAAGCAAAGCTGAGTCCAGCTGCAGAAGCAAAAGAACAGGAGTGGGTCCAGATGAAGGGATGGGCAAACAGATGGACAGCAGGTCCAGAGAAGCAAACAGGACAGCAGTCAGCAATTTAGCACACTGTTTCAACAGCAGGGATGGAGACAACCTGAAGCCCCAGAACAGTTCTGCCTATCTGGTAAGTACAGGGTGGTCAAGTGACAGAATACAGCCTTCACCACAGTGATCTAGGTGTTCAGCTCTTTATGAGGCTCAGGTGAGAGTTGTTCCATCTCCTTAGTTTGGTATGGTTGGTAAAGTTCTTGGTCATGGATTCCCTGATAACAGTTTTAACACCCCCATGTGCCCTCACAAGCCTCCATTCACTCCAATAAACGCATAGGCTGAACCCACTTCCCAGGAATGGCATTCATCAGTCTGCCTGTGTGTGGTTCTGGATAGATAATGGCCGGTCATGTGTCCACCCAACTGCAGTTATCTTCCATCTTCAAAATGGTGTCAAAAGCACTTGTAAAATGGAGTCTCCGGGGCAAGGCATGGCTTGAAAAATCACTGCTTTAAACAATCTGGAGTGACTGAGACTAGAGCACAGCCTGATCTCAACAACAGATTATTTAGGGGCTGGAAAATTGGCTCAGAGCATTTGTTCTAGAGGACCTGGGTTCAATTCCCACACCCATAAAGGTGGTTCAGGACTATTCATAACCCCCATTCCAAGGGATCTAACAGTGCACATGATACACATACATACATGCAAGCAGGCAAAACATTCATATATATGAGGTAAATAAACCTAAAAAAGATTATTTATACACAGTTTCTGTATTACATGGTTCCATTTTCTATAAATTAGGAGCATTTGTCCTGAAGCAAGAAGCCTAGGTGCTCACCTTCCCAAACTCGTAATTGTTCCACAGGATTAGAACATGGAATTCCCCACTACCTCAGCAAAGGGTATCTAGCAGTCATGGATAGCCCCAGAAAAAAACACAAGTATTACATGTTAACAGTGAATGCAAGCTCAAACAGTGACTATACCCTCTCACTGAATTGCACTGATTCCTAATAAGGTCTAGATGAACTATAATTTTATGTGCAGATAGAATTGGTACTGTTGGGGTTATTTATATAAGAAACAGCTCTCATCTCAAAGGGAATGAGATCATTTATTCTGGAAGCAAATAAGAGTAACCATGGCAAAGGAACACAGATTTAGGTTACTCCAAATTCTGTGTTCTGATATGGCAACAGTTTCATGAAGTTTTTATAGAGACAGAACAAAAAAGTCATAAATCTGAACACTTTGAATATATTGTAAACACTAAGTAGGCAGGTTTCAGAAGTGAGGAAACCTCTGCTGTGGACCTGATGTTATCTAGTAACATCTTAGCTTTGTGTTGGTAGGACCTAGTGATCATCTAAGTTCTTTGAATAATGGGTGTGATCCATTTAGACAGGGATCTCCCCCCCCCCCGTGTGTGTGTGTGTGTGTGTGTGTGTGTGCGCGCATGCGTGCGCGTGTGTGTCCCAAAGAGTTGATTTTTTTAAGGTCAAATCTGAAGAATTAGCAGTTCCTCACTTTCTTCAGGGAATAATTAATGGAAAATTTCATCTGTGGACATAACTTAGGGATAAGCACTTGCCTAGCACAGAAGAAAACCTGAGGCTAAGCCCCTAATACCCAAAAATGTTTCTAGAAAGAAAAGGAAAAAGAAAATAAAGGAAAATAAACCAGAAGGAAGGTCAAAACTGGGTCAACAAGGTATATGCCCAGATGGACGAGCAGGTAGATGCTGACACCCACTGAGGAAGCTAAATCAACAGCAGGGAATGGAGCTGAGGTTTCAGGGTCAGCTGGGGTTCCCAGTCTGTTAGTCCTTCACACGCACACATGCACACATGCTTACTCGGTATCACAAACCAGGTATCAGATGACAGGTCAAGATGGGGCCATTGCTAGCCCGGTGCTAGATGGAGGTCCAAGTGAGGGAATCCCACCTTTTCCTAGGTCTGATGTGTCTGGTAAGTTAGTTGGTTTCTCTGGTATGGTTTTAATGCATTCGTGTGCCTACAGTCTCTGTTTATCCCAATACATTTATAAGGTAGATCCCTTTCTACTCCTAGGAATAGGTCATTTATCAGTTTGTGCTCCATGGGTGGGCCAGAAGAGATGGTGGTGTTTACAGGGTCATCCTGGAGCAATGGTCCTTCACCTTTAAAATGTAGTCAAAAGCTGCTTGTAAAAGGGAGTCTCTCAGAATAAAGCATAGCCTGAAACACAAACATGTAGTAACTTAGAGCAGGCCTCATCCTGCTCTCAACAAAGAGAAAAGACAAAAATAAGATCCCTGATCCTGGGGTCTGGGATGTGGATTCTATCCTGTTGAATGGCGAAAAGACCAGTAGTCCTGGACCAAACTGGGAGACACATAAAGAAGCTTGCTGGTACAAACACATAGCTCCCACTGTGGTTTTCTGAAGAAAGTTTCTTTTGAGAAAAGAGAATTCATTTTGGAGCCAAATTAAGAGATGATGGCCTGTCGACACAGACTTGGGTTATCCGAGCAGCATGTTCGAATACGGCAACAGGTTCATGACCTTTTTATACTTAGAGAATGAAAGGCAATCATAAATCAAGACACTTTCAACATAGTGGTAGAAATACCAGGTAGGCGAGCTACAGTAAAGCCAGGAAGTCTCTATTACAGCTTCCAGATGCTATCTGATGCCATATATGGCTTCCGGGATGATGGGAGATAAAGTCGACTAAGTTACTATATCCCACATGATAGTCGTAAGAGTGTTAGGTCAGATACACCTGAGTGACCAGTGGTGATGAACATAGCCTTGGATAATTTTGTTCTATGTCTGCAACATCCCAGCTCTCCGCAGTCAGGAAGCACTTGTTTGTCAGTCAGTCCAGTCTTACAGAATCTATAACACAGATGTATCTTTTTTTCCCTCTAAGTTCCTGTAACACACCTACGACCTCAAGAGCTAATAATTAACCCTGTTTTAATATGTTCACTGGAGTGGCACTGCAGACTAGCTGCCTTTCAACACAGCTATCAAATGCAAAATAAAAACTTTCTCTGGTTTAGATACATGTGGGAAGCAAGATTAAAATGGTTATACTGCACTGTCACGTAAACCTACAATCTCAGTCCTTCCTTATTTCCTGGATGTAAGAGAGGGAGACTGCTTCCTTTCACCCTGGTAGATTGAGTTCTGGGTCTGAGGCTTAAATTAACATAAACAGGAGAAAAACAATTTCTCTTAAATGCATGCATATCAGAGTTCCATCAAAACATGAGACTCAAGGAAGTGGCCTGACAATTGTCTCGAATCAGCCTGCATTACAGGAAGGACAGCGTTTGGGGCCTTTTGCAGAGGGATGGAGGAAAACAGAAGAGTCACAAGAAACTGCACAATGACTAACCCTACCCAGTCCTGCAACAAAGTCCTGAGACTCTCCCAGCAAAAGTTGACTCCAGACATTGCTTTTTCCTGGCATGGGTAGCTTGACTGGTGGAATCTTTAGAAATATAAACTTGCTTTACCAAAGGACATCATACATGAAGCACTTAAGATCAAGAGCTAGTTCTCAACTTCTTTTTAACCCTAAATAATATGCTGAACAGCATATTTTGAGGTCAGCTTTTGAACACCTTTCTATGCACATGCATATATGTACACATTTTCATTTGGATATTTGAATATTTTTCCTAGAGAGTAGAAATATCAGATGAAATCATACAACTTTTAAAGAAGACAACATTTTCTTAAAGGAAGAAAAGTGATTTGTTAAAATTCTGTAGATAAGGTTTGCTTTGCCTGACTTTTTATTTATTAAAAATGGACTTTGCATTTCAACTATTAAATCCTTGGGGATTAAGACAGGTTTAAATGAGAGAGAAGCTTATGTAAATATGCCACCTTTAGGTTGGAAATGAGGACAATTTTCTGTTCTGCTCAGATATCAATGTCCTGTTGAGAGGAAGATTCCTCAAAATGCTGAAGCCAGCGATCAGAATAAAAACTCAGCCAGCATGGAGTGGAGGGGAGATGCAGGAAGGCTTTATGTGAACGCTTTGTTTCCTGGGGATACTGTATCTTTGAACTTAATAGCTTAAGGGTAGGGGGATGCAATCTACAACTCATATAAATGGGCTTTATTGTGTTCTCCCAATGCAGACAATACAGTTGAGCATGGTCACAAGTTATTAAGAATTTAACTGCCCAGATGTTAGGCCTTTTCCAGTCTATCTGAATCTATTTACTGCCATTGTCAAATGTTGATTATCTTCTGTCTCCATCTCTTAGATGATGATCACAAGACACTGAAACAGTTTTTCATTCAATACCCTTGAGGTCTAGTTGGCACAATTCCATATTCCCTTGGCTCGCTTTGAAGCATGAGTACTGTAGCCCTTTCAAAATGTGCTACCCTTGAATTTTTATTTAAAATAGAGACAATTGTTTGTTTTAAGTTAACTGTAAGTTTTATGGTTTATGTGCCTATTTTATCCTAACCCATGTTAAAATGTAAAATTAAGCACAACCTCTATCCAGTTACCCAGAATGCATCACTTTACTCTCTGAACCTTTCATTTTGTGATACTGCTCCCTTCCCCCAACTCATGTTAGTCAGCAGGCCATTTTAAAAGGAAAAGCACCCCCAACAATAATGGCTAGAGAAGACGTTTAAGCTTGTATCAGTATGCTGGATCATGGGTAACCGAGATAATACGAGAAAATTACTCGATCAGCATCCTTTTAACAGATCCTAATAGAGAGACTTTCGAGGCTTGGTCTCCTCCTCCCCTTCCTTCTCAGCTATCCATCACACCCCCATGCTTCATAAATCAGCTGCCATCATCTTTACAAAGCTCAATCCTGCTCAATGGGAGGGAAAACTCCCATGGAACCCTCTGGCGCATGTAATTGACCTATCCCTGGTCAGATGCTGCTGTGTGGCAATACCCCTACTTGGAAGCTAACTGCTGGTGTTATTTCTTCCATGGTCTATGTCATACTTACTAAATTGTGATCAGCAAAGCAGTCAGGTCTACAGCTCATGAGCTCTCAGTGCCTACCACAATGCTTTATATCTGGTAAGGTTCCAGTAGTTATTATTGATTTTATTTGAAAAGCATGAAAGTCCAGGGATAGTCAAATAGTACATTTTCTGACTATTTCCAAAAAGAAAGACTTCCTTCTGTTGGCTTTAATGAGCTGATTTTGTTTTCTACAATGCTAATCTCAAAGTCTGGAACTTTTTCTCAGGTTTTCAACAGCAGTCCAGGCAAATGTCCTTTAGTTCAAAGTACAATGCTCATTTCTCTTTCAACTTTTCTCAAGACTGTCACAACCTGAAGTTACGATATTCAAAGCTTGACTGGTGACCTTTACTTTCTGGCCAGTGATTCAGCTAGAAAAACACAAACTTTTAAGAAATACTGAAAATCATGACTAAGGCTGTACATCTGATAAGAGCTTCTTGACCCATGAAGTAGGACAGAGTATCTACTAAGCCATGACATAACAAAGAGCACTGACATTTACTCTCTCCCAGGAAGAAAAAAATGTTATTTTCACCTTTTAGCTTTCCAAACAAAATTTCACATAATTATATTTAGTAAGATATTATAATGATATTGAAAATTACATCAAAATCTAATGTGATATGTTAGCTCTTGTTGTTATAACAAATAGTTGAGATGATACACTATATAGGAAGTTGATTTTGGCTCACAAGTGATGAGTGTTTAAAATCCATAATTGGTTGATGCCATTGCTCTAGGCTATCATATACACATGTATAGAAATACATAAATACATACACATATATAAATAATAACTCTTTAAAAAATAAAGTACAGGGCTGGAGAGACGGCTCAGGAGTTAAGAGCACTTGTTCTTGTAAAGAACCCTGGTTCAATTCCCAGCACCCACATGGCAGCTCACAGCTGTTTATAATTCCAGTTCCAAGGAATCTGATGACCTCTTCTGACCTTCATGGGCACCAGGCATGCACATGGTACACAAACATACATGCAGGCAGACACTCAAACATATAAAGTGAAATAAATAAATCTTTTAAAGTTTTAACAACAATAACAAAAAAGTACCCATATCACTTCGGGAGCACAGGAAATGAGCAAGCATGGCACCAGCAAAGGGGCATGATCATTTTTCTTTTGGTAACTAACTACAAAAAACAGAGGGTTGTGAAATGTTAGGCCAAAATACAAAATTAATTATTTCAACAGAGAGTCAGAAATCATAAGAAAAGAAAACAATAGAAATGTCTGTTCTTGAACCCATTTATGTGATATGTTATATTTATTTATTGGTGTTGGTTTTTAACCATGTACATTCCTGGAATTAGACCAATCTGATCATGGTAATGGCTCTTTTTTTTTTTAAGTTATCCTGAATTGGGTTTGCAAATATTTTATTGAGAAATTTGCATCTATTTTCACTAAGGAACTTGTTGTATATTTTAGTGAGTTGTAATACATTTGGTCATGTGGCTATTTCCACAATCGTGACTCATCATCTCCTGACCTTTTTCAGTCAATTTCATCAGCCATCAACATAATATCTGTCCTTATAGTTTATCCATTCCAGAATTTTGTGTGAATGGCATTAAAAATATTGCCTTTCAGAATCTGGCTCCTTTCATCAGCAAAATGTTCTTGAGATTCATCCAAGAATAGCATAGCATTGTAAATATTTCATTTATTTTTAATTGTTGAATTTTGTTTTAAATCCTCAGAAATAAACCTAAGGCCGTAGGAATGGAACATTTTTATGGACAGCAGCAGGAAAGACTGTTCCCTGCTTGAGTTAGGATACCATCAATTACAATTAAAGTTTACATTTGTTTTTTCTCAGCAGTGAGATCACAAGGCTTACACTCTACCGTCAGCTAAAAGTCCCAAGTAATTTTCACAGATTGCTGCTTGGAAGTTGCAAGAGTCCAGTTGATGTTTAGAATTCGAGTACAGTACTTTTCCTTAACCTATACTTCATAAAACATAAAATTCACTATTAGAGGGTATTTGATTCAGTATATTAATAAGGCTCTAAAATTATGACCATTATCTAATTCTAGAACATTGTGTCTCTCTTTTTCTCCATCCTTTACTAATTTTCTTTATTTCTGAATTTGCTTATTCTGGATTTTACATTTCAATATCAACACCACTGTTTTATCTTTTTGCCTGCTTTCTTTCATGTTTCTAAGGTTCACACATGTTGTAACATATGACAGTATTTCTCCATTTGTTGTAGCTAAATAATGTCTAGTATATGCATATTCCATATTCTATTTCTTGACTAGGTCTTTTACATCGTTTCTAGATTGTGAATAGTGTGGATCTGCTTTCAGGCTTTTTTAAAGTATATGCTTTCAACTATATTGGACACAGAGAGAGAATTGGGGAGAGAGAGAGAGAGGAGAGAGAGAGATTGTTGTGTCATAAAACAACTTCATGTTTAATTTTTTGAGGAATTGCTAAAAATTTCTGAGCTCTACTTACCATAAACCCTTTGCGATTTTGTTGTTCATCAAGTATTATTCACCAGATCAACAGTCCGATGACGTTACTTTTAAAAAAGGGTGATTCTAACTCTTTCCCAGAAAGTGTGAGGTTTGAGAGAGAGCTAAGCTGACCCATAGTTTTGGGGTTTGAAGCAAAAGATAAGCAGAAATGGGGTTCAAGGAGAAGTTGGTTTAAAAAAATCAAAGAAACAGAGCAGATAAAGAAATAGATAAATGAAGATTTGGGTGTAGGAGTCCCAAGTCAAGTCTGAGACAAAGGGGCTCTGACTGGGTCAAGAATGAGAACCAAAGGAAACAAGAATAAAAACTAGGAGGTGTGATCCAGAGGGATTCCCTTAAACAGGGGTATGGGTTGCCAAGACTCTACCAGATGGGGTGGCTTCATCTACGAGGTCCGGAGTGACATAGTGCAGTAACAAGTTGGTATGTTATCTTCCATATCTTTGTTACTATGGGGTGGAGTTTCTACCATTTGCCCAGGGACATTCAGTCTTCAGCTTGAGTCAATGCCCCTGAAAGGCATGCCCAAACAGAAATGCTGAGTTTATGATTTAGTACATCTATGCTGGTGCTCTTGCATCGAGGGGTTTCTGTCATCCTTTAAACCTTTCCTATCTCAGTGAATGTAATACTGAAGTTAGTCAGTGTCTATATCTTTATCTTAATGACTATCAGGTCCTCCTCCTACTCACAGGAAGAAAACCAGGGTACACATGGAGAAGGTACGAGCTCAGTAACTGATGTTCTGAGTAAATGTAGGAGGAAGGTAAATGGAGTGAAACCATTTGGATTGATATTTTCACTTCCTGCCCAAGTCTAAGGGCTTCCTAGAAGTCTTTTCTGAAACCATCATTTTTCTTAAGAGCTGTCACAAAGCTGGAGAGTGAGAGAGAAGAATAAGAACATAGGTCACAGGAACTAAGAGGTGCAGTGCAGTGGGTCTGGCAAAGTCCAAGGTGGAAAGATCAGCAACAGTCCTGCATTGTTGGTAGGAAGTGGAGCAACCAGTGCTTCTCCCTTAGCTTTCTAGTCCTGTTCCCACATGAGCTGAAAGACAAGCATGGAGACCTGGCAAGGTGCAGTGATGTGGGCATACGAGACTTTAGAATTTGTCTCCCTCCAACATCTAGAGACAAAGTTGCAACCATCATCGCACACAAACCACACTTGGGGTGACAGGGCGACAGTATGGACCCTGGCTGGCTTTCTGACCATCTGGAGCAAAGCCACCCTGCTATTCTGGACTGTTTGCCCTCCTGACTGTCGACAGAGAAACATTCAATTCTTACTGTTAAATCTCTTCATTATAGCAACTTAGTCTGTCCTTATGTGTGTGTTAAGAATATAGCCATAAATATTTGAGGATGGAAGACATGAAATCATGAAAATAGAGGTAGTGTGTGGTAACTGACAAGCAGGGGACAGAAAGTCACCCTAGGTGAGAGATGTCAGAAAAAGTTTCTCTTTTAATCAGATTGCCAAAAAACAATCTCTTTCTCTCTCTCTCCCTTCTCTCTCTCTCTCCTCTTCTTCTCTCTCTCTCCCTCTCTCTCTCTCTCTCCTTTCTCTCTCTCTCTTCTCTCTCTCTCTGTGCATGTGTGTGTGTGTGTGTGTGTGTGTGTGTATTTACATAGAGAGACTTATTTTAAGAAATTGGCTCATGCAGTGTGGAGGCTGGCAAGTCTGAAGTTGGGCAAGAAAGGCTGGAAACTCAGGCAGGAGCTAATACTGCAGGCCTGTGGCAAAATCTCACCAACAACTTCAATTTTTGCTCTGAATTTGATGAGCGATTCCTGGCATTATCCAGGGTCAATGTAAAGTCTTAATGTGTTAGCCACAACTACAAAATAACTACAGCAACATCTGGATTTAGTGTTTGATTTAAAACGTCAGGCACCACAACCTAGCATAGTTGACATATAGCACTGACAACCACAGTTTCTTACAGGTAGTGGGAATTTAATTTAGCTTGAAGAATGGATAGACTGCGCATCCACGTGGCTTCTAGTCAGACTGATTTTCACACACTTATTATTAGGCCATGTGTTCTTGAAGCTATAACTTTCCTCATAGACATAAACTGCCTAATTTAAGTCTTGGCTCCATATGGAGGAAAAGAGATAATTTAAACCCACAGTCTGGTTCAGTCAGTGGAATAAATGCTGCAATTGAGATGCTATCTGTTCAGATTGTGAAATAGTGAACGGTGCACCAACAGTCCATTGTGACCATGGTCTCCACATAGACTAGCTGGTCACTAACACTAGCATGGTCTCCACATACACACTAGCATGGTCTCCACATAGACACTAGCATGGTCTCCACATAGACACTAGCATGGTCTCACAGCTGCTTCTGTCACATTCTGGAAAGAACAGAATATTGACCCAATAGAACTTCTCTCTCTCTCTTCTCTTCATACTACACCAACACACCACACACACACACACAGTATTCCAGTTATGTCTAGAAGTCTGTACATAGCGTTCAGTAACTTGAATGGTACAATCTCTGGGTGCAGATGAGTCACAAGGCTGATGCAATTCACAAATGCTTGTGAAATTAATGTACGTGAAGCAGCAATAGCCTCAGGCGAAGCAGATGTAAGTTGAGCAAAGGTACGCTTTTATTTGACGAGAAGGGAGGAGTTAATTTGCTGGAGACTGGTGCTGTCTCAGTGTCTATAAGTAGGCAACTACATGGAAAGATCCTACCAGATGGCTCTCCTGTCTGCCTCCACCATCTGCTAAATCTATCAGCACTGGAGACACATTTCCTTCCTTTAAGCCTGGTAATTTAAAAAATATTTTAGACTTTCTGAGGAAAAAAGTTTTGCTCTAAGAAAGATGACAGGAATCTGAAGACAGAGAGAAGGAATTCAGTTGGATACAGATGGCTCTAACCAGGGGATAGAAGGATTTGGATTACAGTTGGCTCCAAAGATGATCTCTGCTGTGTTTACTACAAGCTAAACTGCTATTAGTTTAATCCCTGGCTATAAAACTCAGGTCTAGTTCATTGTGGGATATCTTAGTTCCATTTTTTTTCTAAGCTAAAATGTAGAATATAGTATACATCGAATCTAGTCCTTGAAGGAAAATTTGTCTGAAAGGGCTGGTGAGATAGATGGCACATGTAAGGCACATGCTCCAGAACCTGGCAACCTGATGTGACTCCCCATGGAGGGAGGCGAGATGGACAACCTCAAGTTACTTCCTGACTACCACACCATGTGCCACGATGTATGTGCACGCACACTAAACAGAAATGCAAAACATTTTTTTCAAAAATTTTTTGTTGTTGTTATAAGACTGTGGCCCTTAAAGGAGTCATTACAATCTGTCATTTCTCCTATAACCTTGACCCTGTAAATAGACAAATGAAACAATCATTAATCAGATATCAAAAAACAGCCAGTATAGTATGTTAATGTCCAACAGAAAGGTCTAAAACAAGACAGAGCTTACATATAGTTGCTCTGGCTTTCTTCCTTGAAGCAATTTTTTGGAAGTGTTTTTTTGAGAAACAGTATCATTGGTGGAGGTCATAATCAAAGCTAAGATGGAGATTCACAGAGAAAGATCAGAAGTCAGCACAGATGTAACATGGGTTGGCAACCAGTCTGAGGCTGAGAAAAATCTGAGCCTTTTTGGAAAGTCACTGAGACAGGAGGTTGAGACAGCTGGACACTTTGCATCTGTAGTCAATGAACAGCCAAGAGTGCAATCATGGTGCTCCGTATGCTCTCTTCTTTTTATTCAGTTGAGAGCTCAGCTAATGGTGCTACCCACTATCAGAATGGATCCTCCACCTCACTCCACCCAATTTAAAAACAAAACTCTCCCAAGGACACTCCACCCCCACATACATGTGCACGTGCCCGCATGCGTTCTCTCTCCTCCCCCACATAAAACCTAGGACTACTGGCTGAAATAGCCTTTCTCCTTTAAGTGGCTTTGTCAGAGGATTTTATCTTAGCAACAGAAATTGGTCCTGAGTTATTGTGATACATCTGAGCATGTGTCTGTGATGCCTCTGGAACTGTTTTGTAGGAAACTGTGGAAGAGAACCTTGCACTAGAAGTGCCATTGAATTCTATAAACAGAGATACTGAGTCACTTTGGTAGGACTTTGGAAAAGAAGGATGCTGAGAAAATGCAATAGTGTGACCCAGGTCATGAAGTTTCTGGGAGCGGCAGGGATGCTAGGGATGCTATCAAAAACTTGCTAGGGGCTGTTTATGATATTTTGGCCAAAAATTCTGGCTTCATTCTACCTGCATCCTGGGAACCTGAAGGAGCTGAATGTAGAGATAACAAATCAGTTTATTTGCAAAGGAAATGGATGTAGGCAAGCTCAAAAATTGGTCCAAGAGAGCACAAACAACAAAGCAGCTGTGACTCCTTAAAGAGACCAGTTTTAAAAAAGCCTGGTGTAATACTCAGGGCAATAAAACAAAAGCTAGTTGATAGACCTTCATAACTGACATGCCGGGTTTCAACACACCAACACAAATAGAAAGTGTACAATCAATGCAACTTACATTAAATACTGTAGAAGAACCTTGGTATTCTGAAAAAAGCTTGCAAGTACTGGAAGAAGTGAGTCAGGCTTTAAGCAGAAGCAAGAGGGTAATGGGCTTGATTATTGCTGGCATAACACCTTTAATTACATTAATTGATAGCATCACTGCTTCTGCAATTGCTTTGACACAAGAAGTTCAGACAACTACTTTTGTTAATCATTTAGCAAAAAAAAAATGTTATTAATGTGTTGAGTATACAAGAGGATTTAGATAGGCATTTGGAACATCAGATTGATGCTCTCTATCCTATTCAAATTATTGGAAGGAGGTTCAGAGTTTAAGAGTAAGGAGCCATCTTGAGGGTCACGCCAAATACCATTGGATTTATATTAGTTCTAAAATTTACAGTGTTAGTCATTATAATTAGGAAAAAGTTTAAAGACACTTGCAGTGTGTTTGGCATAATTCTAACACCTGTCTGGATGTTTTAACTTTGCATTGTGAGCTTATGAATTTAAAGAATACTGCTCTGCTGAGCGTTGATGCGGCAGATGAAAAAGAAAAAAAAATCTTTATTCCCTCTTAAAAAAAAAAAAAAAAAGCCTGTTGTTCTTCACTGGGACAACAGAGACGTGCTCCCTCATGGTTAGCACACAGAAGCTAATACAGCTGTGATCCAAGAAGGCCTGCTCTGTCTTGAGCTGGCAACAGAATTGGCAATGCCTTTCATGCTGTGCTGCTTCTGAGGACCTAAAAGGTCCACCACTGAGGAAGAGAGTAGATGAGGCCAAGCAGTGCGTGGCAGGGTAAGAATCTCTGAGCAGAGGTCCTAAGAGTCCGTTGTGCAAAGCTGTGATAATGAAACCTTGGCTGCAATGGAGAGTCCAGTATATGGAGATGCCAAGACTTAGGATATGTGCCAAGGAGAGCAAAAAGCATAGAACTGGGACAGCCCAGGAGAGAATCTGTGCCTGCTGAAGGCAGCAGAGCTGGAGGGGCGAAGCTATCTAAGCTTTTTGGAGTCCAGCTGATTACAAGTCCCAAGTGCCCACATGGAAGTGCAGGTGTCAGGGTTCGCCCTGGAATTTGGTTTTGCTTTGTTGCAACTGAGCCTTGTTATGCTGTGGTTCTTCTGCTTGGAAATGGGAATGTTTACTCTATGCCTTATGTGTTAAATGTTCACAGTTAGGCTTGCTCAGCCTGCTCTTTTATAGAACCCCGGACCACCAAGGGGGGGGTGGTCTGCCCACTCACAATGGGATGGACCCTTCTGCATCAATTACTAATTAAGAAAATGCCCTATGGGCTTCTCTGCTTACGCACAATCTTTTGGAGGAATTTCTCAACTGAGGCTCACTTTCTCAGATGACTATAGCTTGTATCAAATTGACCTAAAACTAGCCAACACAACCGACCCCTTGTCACCTTGATACACAAACACAACTCTGTTAACCCACAACCTTTTCTTTGTTTATCCCCAAGATCACACATTAAAACAAACACCACAATATAATTTTACAAACTTCAAATCCCACATCCTTACAAACTTAAGCACTTTAAATGTCTCTTTAAAAAATATCCAATGTCTTTTAAAAACACAAAGTTTCTATAAAACTCTAAAATAGCTTTCTAAAAGTTTAATGTCTACTAATTAGTCTATGTGAGTTTGTTTTTGTTTTGGGGCTTTGTTTTTTGTTTGTTTGTTTCTTTGTTTTAAAGAAGAGGAAAGGACATGAAAGTGGAATGGAAGGAAAGAGTGTGCTAGAAAGGGTGTGTGGAGTGGGGAGAGTGAAGAGGAGTAAGGAGGAGTGGGGAGAATGGGGAGGAGTAAGGAGGAGTAGGAGGAGTAAGGAGAGTGGGAGAAGTAAAGAGGAGTGGGAGGAGTAGGGAGGAGTGGGGAGGAGTAAGGAGGAGTGGGGAGGAGTAAGGAGGAGTGGGAAGAGTAAGGAGTGGGAGGAGCAGAGGAGTGGAAGCAGACAGTGATAGGATCAAGTTCATTGTATACATGTGTAAAATGGTCAGTAATGAAAGTTTTTAAAAATAAGCAATATTTACATTTACAAAATATAAATAATACATTTACAAAATCTCAACCATGAGCTATCAAATCAAAAACAAGTTAAATATTTTCTTACATCAAGAAGGAAGACCCAGGGCACAGTCACAATATGAACACAGCAAAACCAAACTCCAACAGTGTGAATAACTCAATGCCTAGTATCTGGGATTCACTCACCATCTTCTGGGCTCCTCTGGGAGACTTGAGTCTCTTCTCCATCTCTACCCTCTGCAGCACACACAGCTTGTCTTCAGGCTCTGACTGGCTCCACTCCACTGCTACTGCTGTTCTAGGTGGTCATCCCATGATACTGGCATCTCCAAAATTCGGGTCTTCTGCTGCAACTGGGATGCATTTTTCACTAGTAGCCCCTCGTGGGCTCTCTTCATGGTGCCAAGCCCAACTTTCCCATGTGACCCCTTCAGTCCCAGGGCTTCACCTGCTACTGAGACTGCACCTTCACCAACAGCTCTTCTGGCCTCTCACAGTGCCAAGCCCCAGCTGCTCTCAAGATTCCATCATACAGTCAAACCCAGTACCACTTGGATGAGTCTTACAGCACTGCTTCAGCTGTCAGTGTTGGCTACCTCTGGAACAGAGCTTGCAATTGCTGACTCTGAGGAAACACTTCCCAAAAGGCTTCACCTCAGTGTCCTGGTCTCTTCTTACTCACCACTACTTTCTCAGTTCTAGCTGACCAGCATCCAGTATCCCAGCAAAGCAAAAGTTTCACTTCAGTGGTTCTGGTCTCTGGTTAATCATGCTGACTTCAGCCCCAGCTGAACTCTTTAGTTAAGCAGACTCTTAATTCAAAATAGCAAACATGCAACAGCCCTGATATAAACCCCAGTCTTCCATCTGGAACTTCATAAACCAGGCCTCCATTATCTGTGTTTCTCTCAACATTCTTTTCTTCCAAACTCCCACAGAGTGTCTCACCAGCTATGAACCCTCAATGGCTTCCAAAGTCCTTCCATAGTCCTCCCAAAATACACAGTCAGGATGTCACAGCAACAGACCACAGTGCCACTACCAATTTCTATCTAGTTAGGGTTTCTATTGCTGTGATGAAACGCGATGATCATTAGCAGCTTGGGAGAAAGTCAGGACAGGAACTTAAACAGGGCAGGAACCTAAAGGCAGGAGCTGATGCTGAGACCAGCTGCTTTCTAGCTTGTTCCCATGGCTCACTCAGTCTGTTTTCTTATAAAACCTGAGACTGCTAGCCCAGGGGTGTGTGCGCCCACAATGGACTGGCCCTCCCATATCAATCACTAAGAAAAATGCCCTACAGGCTTGCTTGTAGCCTGATCTTATGGAAAAACTGTTCTTCAGCTGAGTCTTACTCCTCTCCAATGATTCTAGCTTGTGTCAAGTTCACATAAAGCTAGCCAGCATGGTGATGGAGGCCTAAATCTAAACTTAAGTTAGGAAACAAAATTGTAATCTTTCATGGTTTTTTTTTTATTCATAGTTTCTCATGTTGTTTGTAGTTTTATATACATTTGTGTTTAGGTTATCTAATGTGTAACAAATCCCCTGAAAACTTATATCTTTATATCTTGCGATTTTTGTTTGTTTTTGTGTGGTGTGGTGTGGTGTGGTGTGGTGTGGTGTGGTGTGGTGTGTGTGTGTGTGTCTAGTTCAGTATAGTTTCAAACTCACTATGTAGCCGAGGACAGTCTTGAACTAGTGATGTTCTATCTCAGTCTCCTGAGTGCTGGGATTACAGACCTGCACAACCACACCTGGCTATTTTAGGGTTTCTCTGAGCCTGGTTTGGTGGGTTCTTTGAGTGAAGTTTAGCTGGGCCTTCTGCTTCAGGGTAAGGCAGCAATACAAGTGGCATCTAGGCAAGTTGCACCTGAAGACAACTGTTGAAGATTTACTTCTGAGCTCACTCAAGTGATTGCTGAAATAGTCTGATTCTCTGCAGACTATTTAAACCAAACATCCATTCCTTTTGAGCTATTGTCTTCTTTCCCTACAGCCTTTCCAAAGAGAATCTCCTAACATGAAAGTCAGTGAGAGTTCAGAGACAGAGCCAATAAGCAGAAGTGGTCTCAAGGAAGAACTCTCTGTGACCAGAGATTTAATTATGTATGTCTTCCACAGTGAATATTCTTTGTCTGTCTGTCTCACCTCTCATTAGACTGTAAACTTTTTGAAGGCTATAACTACACTGATTTTCATGACTATTTTCCTAGCATCTATTATAGTATAAAGTATGAAGTGAGAATTCAATGTGCTTATAAAAGAAATGACAGAATGAAGATATTCACTGTCTATATACCACAGTTTAAATATGACAAAAACATTTTTATTATCTTTAATACATAAAAAGAAACACATCTTATTTCTGTTACAACTTTTGTTTGTTTGTTTGTTTGTTTGTTTGCCCTTGCTGGCCTAGAACTGGCTACGTAGACCAGGTTGTCCTTCATCTCACAGAGATCTGCCTGCCATTGTCTCCTAAATCCTATGGTTAAAGGTATATACCACCACACCCAACTTCTGTTACAATTTTCTATTGCTAAACTGAGCACATATGCAAATGCCAAACACCGTGAAGATAAAAACACACTGATGGTGAATATTGAAGTTACCTATGAAAGAAGATATGATACAAGGCCAAGATTCGTTGCAGATAGTGGGTGCTGTGAGAAAAGCAATCAAGGCTTGCCTTGTACATCCTACCCTTCGATATATGAGCAGCACATGAATGAGTGACAACTGGAAAAAAGAGCTTCCATGTAAAAAAATACCACCTTAGGAGTGTTAGTGAGGTGCAGGATCTCCAGGGAAGAATCTGTAGGAAAGGTAGCATATAATCTTAAAACAGTGGAATAGAATTTCCTGGCTATTGGTTATCTAATTTAATCCTATCTTGTTAAACATAGGGAAATCAGCATATTGAAGTCAAATGAATTGTCCTCTGGTGCTACAAGTTTTTTGCAAGGCAGTAATAGAAACAAACAGAAGGGAGAAGCTGAGGAACATACTAGAAGATAGAAAGACCACCCATGCTCATGGGTTGGCATGATTACTATTGTTAAAATGGCCATCCTATCAAAAGCAGTCTATAATTCAATGCACTTCCAATAAAAATTCCTATGCGGGTTGGTGAAATGGCTCAGCAGTTAAGAGCACTGACTGTTGATTTTTAAGGTCATGAGTTCAAATCCCAGCAACCACATGGTGGCTCACAACCATCCCTAATGAGATTCAATGTTCTCTTATGGTGTCTGAAGACAGCTACAGTGTATTTACATATAATAAATAAATAAAAAAATCCTTTGGGCCAGAGAGGCTGGAGCGGCCAGAGTGAGTGGGGTGGGAGCAAGCAGGGCCTGGAGCAAGAGGGAGAAGGGTAAGGGGGAAAATTCCAGTGCTACTTTTCACAAAATAGAAAAGAATCTTAAAATTTATGTGGAATTATGAAATACTCCAGGTAGCTAAAATAATTCTGAGCAAACAGAAGAATTCATAAGTATTGTAATATCTGATTTTAAGTGCCATGGAGATCAAAAAACACGTTGCATTGGTACAGAAACAAACATGGAGACCAATGGCATAGAAAGTAACCATGTATAAGTCCACAAAACTGCAGATACTGGATTTTGACAAAGGTATAAAAAAATAAAATAAGGGGCTGGAAAGATGGCTCATCAGTCAAGAGCACTGACTGCTATTCCAGAAGTCCTGAGTTCAATTCCCAGCAACTACATGGTGGCTCACAACCATCTGTAATGGGATTCAAGCCCTCTTCTGATATGTCTGAAGAGAATGACAATGTATTCACATACATAAAATAAATAATTCTTTAAAAATATAAAATAAGAAAAAAGGTAGTATTTTCAAGAGTGATATGAAAACTTGGTATCTATACATAGAATACAATTAGATTTTTATCTCTCATCTGTACAGAAATCAACTCCAAACAGACCACAGACCCCTGCAAACAATCTGAAACTGTGGAAGAAACCAGTAGGAAGTAAACTTCAGCATCTACCCATAGGTAGGACTTTCCGAGTAGAGTTGTGTTTACTAAAGAAGTAAGGCTCTCCCAGATGCCAGGGAACCAAGAAGTTCCCAGGACTCAACAGGGATGACATTAGCCCAAATACCCAACAAAGGGGAGAGAGAACCTGTAGAGACCATATCCAGTGGATAGGCATGGCCCCTGGTCGGGGAATGGGGCCACCTGTAGGAGGAGCTAAGGTGGGAGGAGTTAGGAGAGGAAGAGTAAGAGGAATAAGGAGGAGAGGAGGAAAAGGAAGAGGAGGAGCTAGGAGAATGAGAGAGAGAGAAAGAGAGAGAGAGAAAGAGAGAAGGAGGAGATGGAGGCAGATGTTCACGTGTCTGTAGCAGTTAAAGGTAGTTGGTATATCTAGGTTGGGTATTGGGTTACAATTCTGATTGTATGGTTATCTTGTTACTGATCATTATCAAATATATAAGCCTTTGATTAATCTTTAAGCATTAGAGTCTCATCTTTCTACTGAGCCCGTGTGGATGGCAGGATTCCCAGCTTTGCAGAGACAGCATGGAAGATCGAGCCATCTCCCATGCTGACATCTCGTGGGTGGCAGGGCTGGTGTTTTGAGTTGGCCATTTCTAGCTGCAGCACACACATGGCCTCTGGCCAAGAGACATGATGGCTGGGCTAGGCAGAGCCGCTGCAGCTTAGATAGTTGGCTTGAGCCAGAGGCCATTTTAAATAATTAACACAACAGCCACCACCTCAAAAATATTAGTCCAGAATTCCTCCTGTCAAAAAGAAGTGCAGGGACAAAGAGTAGAGCAGAGACTGAAGGAAAGGCCATTCAGAGACTACTCCACCTAGGGATCCATCCCATCTGCAGACACCAAACCAAGATACTATTGCTGATGCCAAGAACCGCTTGTGACAGGAGCCTGGTATAGCTGTCCCCTAAGAGATTCTGCCAGAACCTCACCAATACAGATGAGGATGCAAGCAGCCAAACATCAGACTGAGCATGGGGACCCCAATGGAGAAGTTAGCACAAGGACTGAAGGGGCCGAAGGGGTTTGCAACCCCATAGGAAGAACAACAATATCAACCAACCAGACCCTCCAGAGCTCCCAGGGACTAAACTACCAACCAAAGAGTACACATGGGGGGACCCATGGCTCCAGCTGTGTAGCAGAGAACAGCTTTATCTGGCATCAGTGGAAAGGGAGGCCCTTGATTCTGTGAAGAGTTGATGAACCAGGGTAGGGGAATACTAGGGCACTGAGGCAGGAGTGGGTGGGCAGATGGAGTGTATCCTCATAGAGGCAAAGGGAGGGGGAAGGTGATGGGGAGAAACTGGGAAGGGGGATAACATTTGAAATGTCAGTAAATAAAATAACCAATAAAAAATGAAAAGAAAAAGAAGTAAAGCTAGTGATAGGTAAATGTGACATCACAACATCAAAATGCTTCTGTACAGAGCAGTCAGCTGAGTGGTGAGGCACCTCACTGAATGGGCAGAAATCCATCCCAGAATACGTCTGAGAGAGGACTAATAATGCGTATATGTATGTGTATATGTATCCTTGCAATCTGTCTGAGGGACATGTGTCCCATACCTGTACCCCTTCCAGCACCCCCTCTTCAGATCAATACATCTCAACTCTTATCTGAAGAGCTTATATTTGTAGTAGATGGTGTTTAATACAAAGCCCTACAACTGGTCATGGTATAGAAAATAAGGGGCTGCAGAATTCTCAGGCCTAAATGGAACATATTCAACATCCCTTCTTCCTAAGGCTCAGGGTTCATTGTGGAAGAGGGGACAGAAAGACTGTGAGAGGCAAAAGCGCAGTCTACCAGGAAACAATGTCCTCTGGACACAGCAGGGAGGCTGCAAATATGAACTCACAGCAATCATGAGAGCACTCACAATACCTGTGTGAGCCCACGAGAGACCTAACCTCAGCTTGAGATGAGAGCTGGCCACAAAATCCCACTCCTGGCTGTGGAGCTACTGGCTAATTTTAGCTGCAGGGGTAGGTGGTGGGGAGGGATGGTTTTCTTTAAGAGGGCAATGCCTGGTCAGTTCACTGCTCTCCAGTAGAAGACCACACATCCAAGAACATTTGGGAATCACGAATTTGTCTTGATGTGTTTTGAGTGAATAGGGGAGGTGGAAGTGGATCTGGAAAAATTGGGGGAGGGTAAGAGAATATGATCAAAACAAGTCATTGTAGGAAATTCTCAAAGAACTAATAAAACCTTTAAAAGTTAAATATCAAGAAAATAAACAACCCATTGAAAAGAATGACCTATAGAGCAAAGAGAGAGTTCTCAAAAGCAGAACTATGACTGACGAACATTTTTAAAGTGCTCAATATCCTTGGCCATTAGGGAATTACAGATTAAAGCTACTTTGAGACTCCATCTCGCTCATGTCAGAAGGAAAAAGGAAGCCCTAATTCATTTTTAGTGAGTGCATTAAATTGAGAAGCCATTATGGAAATAAGTCTTGACATGCCTTAAAAAAAAAAAAAAAAAAAAACTAAAAATAAAACTACCATATGAGCCAGCTCTCCCACTCCTGGGCATATACCCAAAGGACTCTCCATTCTACTGCAGAGATTCTTGTACGCCCATGTTCACTGCTGTTCTAGTCACTATAGATAGGAATGGAATCAGCCTACATGTCCATCAACTGATGAATGGGTACTGAGAATGTGGTACATGTACACAAATGAATGTCATTCAACTGTAAAAATAAATTTAAAAAAGATAAAATTTGAGGAAAATTATGGCATAGGAAATATTATAGTGAGATAACTCAGGGCTAGAAAAAAACAAATAACACATGTTCTCTCTTGTGTCTGGATCACTGGAATTTTAGGTTTATGTGTTTACCCTGGAATGTCTATAGAGACAGGAAGCTGTAAAGAGGCCATGAGGAAGGAGGAAAAGACCTAAATTTAAAATCCAGCTCTGTCACATAGCAGATTTGCCTTAGGCAAATCTCTCTTTAAAAATCTCTCATTTTAAAAACGGTAATGAAAGTTTACACTACATGAGGCTTTTAAAAAAGACTGATTGAATAGTAATACTTTATTGTCAGTGTAATGTGTGAGTGTGTATGAGTGGGTGTACTGTGTGAATTTATGTGCATGTGTGTGCACATATGTGTGTATGTTTGAGTGTGTGTGAGTGTATTTCTCTGTGTATATGCATACGCATGTGTATGTGTGTATATATGTGTATGAGTATGATTGTGTTCATTGTGTAAGTGCAAGTGTATGAGTGTGAGTGTATATATGTGTATGTATGTGTGTTGTGTGTGTAAGTATGAGTGTGTGTATGTTTGTATCTGTGTTGTGTGTGAGTGTGTAGTGTATGTATGTGGATGTGTGTATATGTGTGGATGTGTGTGTATTGTGTGCATGTGTATGTATGTGGATATGTGAGTGTATGTGTGTGTAAATGTGTGTGTACACATAAAGCTTGGTGCTTATGTAAGGGCTTCTGGCATAACTTTTTATCCTCCTAGGAAGAGAGAGAAAGAACTAGCATCTAAGCAAATGCCTCCAGAAGAGGCAAACAGCTCCAGCAAGGTGCTGAAATCTCTCTGGAGTAGTATGTATGTGTCTAACTTCCTAAGCATGTTATCATCAACCATCCATTAACCCATGTTGCTGGTGCTTTTTGTTCAGAGAACACAGACAATGCAGAGACATGAAGATATTCTTAGGGGTGTTTTATTCTTGTAAGTTCCTTACTTTCGGAAATTCCCTGGAGGTACCACTGTTTTTGAGAGGACAGACTTGCTGGCCACCAGACATCCCAAGATGAACCGCCCCTCTGACCACATCATCAAACATGCTTCCAGTGGGTCTTTTCTTGCCTTACAGTTTAACTCAGCAATCTGCTGGCTGCTTTCTGGAGCCGCCCTCATTTGTAGAATATTATAGACAAGAGAATCTGCAGAGTAACTTGAGTACTGGGCTTAAAACTTAAGCCCAGTACTTTTTTTTCTAGGTATGGTAGTGTACACCTTTAATCCCAGTACTCAGGAGATAGAGGTTGGAGGATCTCTGTAAGTCCAAGGTCAACCTGATCTACATAGTGAGTTCCAGGAGGCCCTGGGCTGTGTAGAGAGACCCTGTTAAAAAATAATATAATATATTATATAATTTATATATTACTGTAGTGGGTTTGGCCTAATGCTGCAAGAGTCCATATATCCACACATAAGATACTGAGAGACCCTGCCCCAGTTAGTTCTGATTGGTAAAGATGCCAGCAGCCAATGGCTGGGCAGAACAGGCAGAGGTAGGACTTAGGATTCCCACGTTTGGAACTGAGAGAGAAAGAAGAGGAGATCAGCCATGCCAGGACAGGTGAAGGAGAGGAGATGCCATGCCTGAGAAGAGTGTGGGACAGAAAGGCATAGTCGCCATGTGAAGGAGCCAGGAGAATGTGACCCAGAGTGCAGAACAATTTAGCAGCCTTAGTGGGTCCAGAGCAGCCAAGATAGAACACAGAATTTAGTAAGTGATAACTCAGGATCATCCGTGGGAGGTAGATTAACTGCATGGAGGTTGGGGAGTAGCCCAGGTGTTGTGCTGTTTAAGGCATATAAAAATATAAAGGCTGTGTGTGTGTGTCTTTCATTTGGGAATGTAAAGCATTGGGGTGGGTAGCAGGAATGTGCTGCCAGGATTTATATATAAAAAAATGTTCCTCATATTACATATAATACAACCCAGAAGGCATGGAGGGTTTTTTTATTTGTTAATTTTTATTTCATGTGTATTGCATGTATTGTATGTGTGAGGGTGTGGGATCCCTTGGAACTGGTATTAGAGATGGTTGTGAGCTGCCATGTGGGTACTGGAAAACCAAGTCTTCTCTAAGATCAGCTGTAAAAATTAGGCTCAGTTCTTCCTCCCAGCCACATGCTCTCAGAAATAAGACTCAGACTCGAAATACATTTACAAATACCTTGGCCATATAGCTAGGCTCTTCTCTGGCTAGATCATAACTTAGATAACCCAATTATTTTAACTTACATTCTGCCATATGGCTGGTTACCTGTGCACAGGTACCATGCATCTGTCCCCTTATATCTTCTCAGGTAAATCTTACTGCACCTGGCTCTATTCCAGAATCTTTTCTGCTTCCCAGATGTCCCACCTTTGATTTCTTGCCTAAGCCATAGGCCATAGGCTTTTTAATTGATAGATGATGCATCCATACATTACACAACATATTCTCTCTACAAGCAGTCAGTGCTCTTGACCACTGAGACATCTCTCCAGCCCTGAAGCATTGGATTATGAAATGAAAATCTCAGTGTCAGAGGTTAGATTCCCTGTAAGAGTTGTTGGCCCTGGAGGCCTCCAGCAATACAGCCTGCTGCCATTGCCTCTGGCTGTCTGCCAGAACTCGATGGCAAGTCCCTATTGCTGAAGACACCACACATTTTGGTTACCAGACATAGATAAATCAAGCCGAAACTGAGCTTCTGGAAACTTCTTCCTTACTGGTTAGTCTTCATAGTTCCAGAAGATGCTGAGCAGGTTGCTGGAGGAGGAAAAAGTAATCAACAGTCCTAAGCAGCTATTAGTCCTCCAAACCATAAGTGCTCTAGTACAATGGCTGCACAACTGGTTTGGCAGCTTGGCTGACACTTTCTGGTTGGATTTGAGGCCTTTTCTACAGGAGGGAACTCATACTTGGTTCTGTAAGTCTAGTCAAGAGATCAAGGCTTGGTAGGTTATAGTCTCTT
The DNA here is from genome assembly GCA_021653895.1 of Mastomys natalensis. Classification (NCBI taxonomy): domain Eukaryota; kingdom Metazoa; phylum Chordata; class Mammalia; order Rodentia; family Muridae; genus Mastomys; species Mastomys natalensis. The sequence goes on from JAJTUV010000197.1 coordinate 1,237,101, forward strand.
GGGGGAACTTACTATTATTTTTTTTTTGCTAAATGATGATGTGAGCAAACTACCCATAGATAAGGCACCCAGCCTTCATCAGAGAAGCTGTTCACTGCAGTGGGCAGCAATTAATGCAGACAACCACACTGGTCTAAGTGCTGAGAGGAAATAATAGTAAAGTCCTTGGGCCTGAATAGGACAGTAAAATCTCCCTCTCTGAGGATCAAGAGACATTACAGAAAAGTAGAAGAAAAAAAATGTCAGAGCTGGGAGATGAGTTGGCCCTTAGCTAGTTTGTGGGTTCTTCTTTCTTTTCCACCCCTTTTCTTTCATGCTTTTAACCCCCTAACACTAGATAAGAGAATAAAAGAATAGAGGGGAAAGAGGCAATGTTATTGTTAGAATACTTCCAGACAATTAGGAGTGTTGAGTTCTTAGGGTAAGCTTGATCTTTACCATGAGGATATCTAATTTCTTCTTTTTCTTGTTTCCCCTTTGCACACAACTACTTACCAAACTGTGACCAACAGCAACCAACCAACAATCAACAACCCACCAACAACAACCTTGCCTCTTGGGGCCCTAGCATTTATATACCCTCTCAAAAGTCTCCAGAAATCCAAACATCACACAACTGCAGAAACTATTTGCTGCTGGCAAAATCACATACCTAGTAGAGCATGAGACAAATCATAGTCAGCTGCTTTGGAAAATCTAAAGATTTTCCCACACCTGGAATTAAAATACATTCTTAAAATATTTCTGTGGTTTTTAAAATAAAACAAAATGCCAAAATTTTCACTACAGGAGGATCAGGAGCTATGCACCCAAGAGGTGTCTCCTGGATATGACAGAGCCATCACACCCATGAATTGACTGCTTGTGTGGTGATCTGTATGAGCCTTGCACACATTTCATCATGGTAGGAGAGGGGGCCATGAGGTCCCACTTCTCCCTGTGGAAATATTGGCAATTATCGGTTGTTAGGTGAAAGGGCACTATTTTTTCAATGGTATAGCTACTGATAAGTTGCCCATGCCACAGAAAATATCCTTCCAGTCATGCTTGGGCAAGAAACTTCAGTTACACTCAGTGAGGCACACATAAAAAGAAGAGATGGAACCCTTGTTGAGAGGGTTCCAGCAGGAAAGGGGGGTAGAAGAGGGAGCAGGGTTGAAAATAGCTAAAATTCATTAGATAGATATGAAACTTTCATACACCGAAAAAAAAAAGTAATTTAACTATTAACCATAAGTTCCTTGTACCCTCTTCCAAACTTGGTGTCTACACATGTGTAGTTATAACTAAATTACTTTTATTTTTATTATAAGGAAACAAGAGAACAAAAGTTCAGGCTTGAAATGTGATTTTTGAAAACTACCCAAGTTTATGAAAATCACCCTATAATGTAACTTCATTACCTTTTAGACTAGATATAAATGACTGGAGGGAAAATTAGAGAGCAAAACAGTTGTGAAGTAGATGTGGATTGGCTCCCACTTTGACTCAGGTGGAAGGGTTGGGAGAAAGCAGAAATCAAATTCCCTGTGGTTTAACAATAACAACAGAATTGGGGGTGAACTCTAAGGGTTTTAAGGTTTTAAAGATGAGATTTATAAGAGTTAATAACTTAAAATAGTTGGTGAATTTCATAGGAAGGTGGAGTGCAGAGTGACTTAGGTATCTAAGTTGCATGATGTGTGACATTCACAGGAAGGTATAGAGTACCTACTTGTTGGAATGTTAGGAATTTACTTCTATTTTAGGTATTGTAGTTGTGATTCTTTTTTCTCCCTTCTCCTCTCCCTCTTGCTCCAGTTCCTGCTCGCTTTGAGCTCCCACTCACTCCTGGCCTCACTTGTTCATATGACAGCATCAGATCTCATTACAGATGGTTGTAAGCCACCATGTGGTTGCTGGGATTTGAACTCATGACCTCCAGAAGAGCAGTCAGTGCTCTTAACTGCTAGCCATCTCACCAGTCCCTGTATTTGTGATTCTTGTACCAATATGGAGAAACTAGAAGTAGGATCTTAAAATTTAATAATTGATGTGGATTTCATACATCTGTGTAACGACCCATTCTGCTCCTTTGTAACGGCCGATTCTGCTGCTCTGGTCAGCAGGTCAGGGTCTAGCAAGAGAGAGAGTGGGAATGGAGGGTCGAGAGACGCGAAAAATGGAGACAAGACAGAGTCTGATCAAGTCTCGTTTATTGAAAGGAAATCCTGGGTATTTATACCCTTTACCACAAGCCTTGCCGTCGTGGGCAAGCTCAGCTGAAGGCACTACGTCCTGCGCCTAGCAGCGTGGAGACCATGTGCACCTAGCTGCTGGCAGCACTAAACAGCAAAACAAGATGTTTATCAGAGTGTGCTCAGCTGTTGTGGGCAGTTGAAAACAAGTCTCTTGTCATGGTATATGGCTCAAGATGGCTGTAAAGATGATAGCCGCTTTCTGCTAAGAGTTGGCTCCCAACACATCTGTAGTTATTCCTTTCTTTTTTATTAATTTAAAAGGTTTTACTACATTTTTTCATTTAACTCTCTGTCTGCCTCTCTCTCTCTCTCTCTCTCTCTCTCTCTCTCTCTCTCTTCTTCTCTCTTTTGTGTGTGTGTGTGTGTGTGTGTGGTGTTTGCATATACCATGGCTCATGTGTGGAAGTCAAAGGGCAATTTAAAAGATTTGATTCTCTCCTTCTGTCACATGAATCCCAGGGATCAAACTCAAGTTGTCAGGCTTAGCAGCAATTGCCTCTGCCCAATTAACCATCACGATGTCTCTTGTTCATCCATTTTTAAATAAAACATGTTTTCTCTTTCTTTGGGGATGTTGTAGTAAATTTTCCTGCTATATGTCCCTACACAGGAAAAAGGCCTTACCAACATACACAATGGTATAAATAAGACTTTTATGGTCTTGGCAGTGTTATTTCCCATGTGTGAAGCCAAGACATTAGAAATTATAATTTAAATTCAACAACTGGTTTGGGGCTGACATCTGTGGGGTTGCCATTGGTGATTGTTATCCTAAGAAAATCAGGGTTGAGATATTTAACGAAGCTTCTCTGTTCCAAACACAGGCATAATTTTAGACCTCAAAGCCTTCACATACACCCTCTTGGATGTGAATGCAATTCAAATGAATGGTAGAATGCTTCAAACATCCTTGCAAATGAAATGGCTTTTGAAAACAAAACCTCTCCTCTGCCTCGAGACCCTTCTAATAACTGCAAATTCAAACAGTTTCTGAGCTGTACAGTTGGAAAGAAGTCAGGTTTTAGAAGGCCAATTTTGATGCTGTTGTGTATCTTCTGTGCACTTTGCTAGGGACAGTTGCATATTTCTGAAATGAAACATTCTAATAAAGTGGGTTCTTCAGTAGGTTTTAAAACACCAGTTTGCTTACATTTTCAAAACCTACTTTTAATAAGAGTTCTTAAATGCTTTAACCTCCCTTCTAGACCACCACCCACCAGAGTGTAGGTAGAAAGAAAGGTTAATTAGGACACAGGGGAAGTGGACCTGTTTAGAAATTGTTCTTTGGAGCAAATCCCATCTGCATTGTCAGGAAATCAGCAGTTCAGTTCATAGGTCAGCAGCAGCAGCTTGATCCACTTGCAAATACGTCACAATATATCAGCAGTTCAGTTCAGTAGAGTCAAGATAGCAACATAAATAAGCAGTGGTGGCATGACCCAGCAGATATAGCCAGGCCTCGGCCAAACTGACATGAGTCAGCAGGAGTAATACTATGCCAGAAGTTCTTTGCCATGCCTCTCTCACATGAAGCGGAGATCAGTGAAGACTTGAGACCAAGAAGCATTGCAAAGGTAGCTATGCAAGCTCCAGTCACTGTCCATTGAGTCCTATTTATACTCTTCCAAACTTCATGTATCCTCCAGGTCTTGCACAGCATGTAAATCTATCTTAGCAAAACTCCACGTGAGTCTATATCAGCTGACATTACTCTGCCAATCGGCCAGAGTCCTTGAGAACCTCATGAGTTCCTGTCTATGGAGTCATGAGCAATGGAGCTCATCAACGCAATGTAAGGCAAACCAATACATGCCTGTCCTTAGTGAAGAATCTTTCATCAGGCATCCTTTCATGTGTCTGCTTCAGCAAAACATCCCTTCATGTGTCTGCCTTATTGAACCATCCTCTCATCTGTGTCCACTTCAGGAAAACACTCTTTGATATAACTGACTTTTCAAAGAAGTCAGAAGTTTCCATTTCACACAGCTTGAAAGATAAGCTTTCTTCTCAAATTTCCCTAGTGTTTTGGTGAATCCACTTCTCATTTGATCCCACAGGAAAAAGATTCTTACTCCAACGTTCAGGCTGAAACAGATTAGTCATGTGCCCTGAGTCTCCAGAGTCTAATCACCTTGCTGCCAGTGCTTTTCGATCTTGCTACAGCCAAAGCTTGCTCATACATTGCATTTTTATCCTCTGCTCTGCTGTAGAGCTTTCATCTGAGACCACACTGAGCACACTAATCCTACCCCACACAGATACAACCATCCATTCTAAGTCCCAAAGGCATTCTCTGCTGGAGAATTAAGGAAGCCAACACTAAAATATCCTTATATATCTTACCTATAGAGTCACACAAAAAGAGGCCTAGATAGGCCCAGTGTAAACACTTCTTGTTGAAGTCTTAGGATGCTCATCTTATGATGAGATGCAATGCTGGAAACATTCATAAATGTTATTTACATCTTGGACTCTCCACTGTAGTGATGAAATTAGAGGTACACAAATAAGTTAAAACATAATGAACTGTAAACTTTAAATAAGTGCAGTTTCTGCAGAGTGAACATCAAGAAAGTTATGGAGAAAATGAATGATGTTTGCTCTAGCAATGCCTGCCAAATTTAAGCTAGTTATTGAAAAAAACAGTTTTCAGCTTTATATGGAACCACACACACCACACACACACTCAACCCAAGATCGCTAAAAAACAATCCTGAATAATAAAAACAACTCCTGGAGGTATCACTATTCCCAATCTCAAATTGAAATACAGAGTAAGTTAATAGTAATAAAATAGCATGTTATTGACATAAAAACAGAAGCATTGATCAATGAAATTGAATTGAAGACCCAGACATAAATCCACACACTTATAAACACTTTTAATAAAGGCAAGAAATACACACTGGATAAAAGACAGCATCTTCAACAGTGCTGGTCTAACTGGCTGTCTTCAGGTAGAAGAAAGCAAATAGATCCGTACTTACCACCCTGCATAAAATTAACTCCAAATGGATCTAAAAACATCAAATTAAATCAGATGCACTGAACCTGACAGAAGAGACAGTGGGGAATAGCCTTTGACTCAATTGGCAAAGGAGACAACTTCCTGAACAGAGTACCAATAGCACAGACACTAAAATCAACAATTAATAAATGGGACCTCATGAAACTGAAAAGTTTCTATAAGGCAAAGGACACCATCATTCAGACAAAGCTGCACCCTGCACAATGGGGAAAGATTTTCACCAACTCTACATCTGACAGAGAGATAATGTCCAAAATAGAGAAAGAACTCAAGAAACTAGACATCAATAAACCAAATAATCCAATTTAAAAATGGGGCACAGATCTAAACTGAAAATTTTCTAAAAAGGAAACTCAAATAGCTAAGAAACACTTAAAGAAATGTTCAACATCCTTAGCTATCAGAGAAATGCAAATCAAAACTACTTTGAGAAACACCTGTCAGTTTCAGTATTCTGGGTTCCACACAATGATTGAGCAGCAAAGAGAGACACTATAAGATGAGATAAGCATCTCAAACAGCTGGGGGATAAGCCTCTGAAGGACTGATCCTAGTAGCTTCCCAAAAGTGCTTTTTACTGTTACACAAAAGGCACATTTAATAAATCAATGACTATATATCAAAATCTCTGATCTAGGGGTTGTTTTGACGGAACCATTGCCTAAGCAATTCTCAGCCATAGGAAACTTCCTGGTTTGCCCATTATGTCTAGGTCTAAGTTATATAAAGACTGACAATCCTTCAAAAGAACAATCACAAAAGCTCAGATAACAATCACTGACAAAAGGCTACTTCAAAGCCTACATGCTATCACTCTGGAATTCGTACCAGATACAATAGTTCTGCTAAAATTCTGCTACATACAGAATAGCTAAGATCAATAAAACAAGTAACAATCTATGCTGTCAAGGAAGTGGAGTAAGGAGCACATTCCTCCATTGCTGGTGGGAGAGTAAACTTGTATAGGACCATGAAAGGCAGCCTGGTTTCTGGTTGAGCACAGGCTGGAAACCCGGATGACCCCAGGTGACCCTGAGGGACTGCAGGCATTTCACCACGCCCCGAGAATCCAGGCTCCTGACAGGAGGCCTCCATAGATTTGTGTCCTTCAGTCACGTAAGGGCAATGCACCTAGTCCCTCCACAGGCAGAGGATGTGACCACAGGCCACATAGCCTCAAGACAGATCTCCATATTAATGAGGTACCTAAAGGCCAGAAGGGCTTAGCCAATTAAGCTTTCCTTCCCAGACACTCCTCCCTGCAAAAGGTAGTTAACCTCAGGCCCACCCTGAGAAAACGGGGTATTGTTTTTACTAATCTACTCTCTGACATAACAAAAAAAAAAAAGCCTTACACCTGGACTGCCTCTTTCATCGGAATCCTCACTGGGGAGTAGAGAAGGCCTTTGGCCTACAGAGCCGCTGCTGTCTAATATCCCTACTAGGCCTCTCTGTGCTCTCAGCCAGATCACCAAGCCAAATCAAGCCAGCCACCACCTACCAAGCCAAGGTCTCTCCCCACCCCACCCCTCATCCCCACAGTAGCAAGCCAGAGCGCTCTCCCCATCTCCCCTTCAGTCGTGGGCTGGTCATGAGGGCCCCACTCCATTCTCAGCTCTAGAGCCTCAGAACCAGATGGCCCCAACCTTGTTGCAGGCCCAGGGAACCCCAAGCCAGTTCTGGCTGGTCCTGGGGACCACAGACTGCGCTTCCCCACCCCTGGAGCCATGTCCCACGGCTTCACATAGCCCAACAACCACTAGGTGCCAGAGCCAGCATGGGGGAAGCACAGTCATACTTCCCGTGGCCCAGCTCTGTGGCAGGGCAGACGCAGGACAACACTTGACCCAACAAACTTGTACAGCCACTATGGAAATCAATATGGCTGGCTCCTCAGGAAGTTGAGAATTTATCTAATGAGTTATGAATATCCACTCAACAGTCCCTAATCCCTACATCCTCTTGACTGCCTTTCTTCCTGAGTGCCAATGGTATATGATGCTGGATTAAAGGATGTTTTCTTAAACTTACCCTTAGCACCCAAGAGCTAAGACCTATTTGCCTTTGAATGGCACGATACAGAGTGAGGGAATAGTGGGCAGCTGACTTGGACCTGTCTGCCCCAAGGATTTAAAAACTTGTCTATCATCTTTGATGAGGCCCTCCATGAAGACCTGAGTACAGAACCCAGCCCCTTAAACTGACTCTTTCGAAGTATGTTGATGACCTCCTGTGGAAGCAGAGACCAAACAAGAATGCCTGAAGGGAACCTAGGATGTTTTGGAGGTCCTGGGGAATGTGGGTCACCCAGCCTCTTCTAAGAAAGCCCAACTCTGTCAACCACAGGTGACGTATCTAGGGTACATATTAAAGAAAGGTCAGAGATGGCTTTCTGAGGCAGGAAGGAAACTGTCCTGTGCCTTTCAACACCCAAGATGCCCCACCAAGTAAGGGAACTCTTGGGATCTGCTGGATTCTTCAGAATAGGATATCAGGCTTTGCAGAAATAGTTATTACCACTACATAAGGGTCTCCTGAAAGCTTTGTCTGGGACAGAGGGACATCAGAAAGCCTTCAGCACCTTAAAAAAGGCTTTGATTTCTTCACCAGCCTTGGGGTTGCCAGATGTGAGTAAGTCCTTTCATCTCTTTGTGGATGAGAGATCTGAGACAGTAAATGGAGTATTGACTCAGACTCAGGCCCTGGCAATGAACAGTGGCCTACTTGTCAAAGAAATTAAACCCAATTGCCAGAGCCTGACCACCCTGTTTGCACATCATTGCAGCCACAGCCCTCCTGGTTAAGGATGCTAACAAACTGTCTGTGGGCCAAAGCCTGACCATCACCACAGCCTCAAGCTATCAAAGGGGTATTCAACAGTCCCCCTCCTCCATCAATGTCTCACCAAAGCCAAAAGGACTCATTTCCAGTCTCTCCTCTTAAATCCCTCTAGGATAACCTTTCAGACACCAACTGCTCTGAGCCTGCCTACCCTCTGGCCTGACCCAGACCTCAGTTACCTTGATGAACAACTGCATGATTGCTCAGACATTTTGGTTCACATCCATGGGACCAGACCAGTTTTTCAGGCAGCTTCATTTAGGATGGACGGAGGTATGCTGGGGCAGTGGTAGTCTCAGACACTGAGATCATATGGGTGGAGCCACTCCAAACTATGTGCCTTTGCCACTGCTCATGTCTATGGGCTTTTTATAGGGAGAGAGGCCTTCTGAAAGCAGAAGGAAAGACTATCAAAATAAAAAGGAAATTCTCTCCCTACTGAGGGCTTTATAAGGGCACCTAAAAAGCTGGCTATCATCCACTGCTTGGGACGTTAGAGAGGGAAGGACCTAGTTTCAGAAGGCAACAATAGGGCAGATGAAGCAGCCTGACATGCTACTCTAGAAATCAGACCTCTCTTGCTCCTGACTTTCTTGGATCTGGTGGATCCTACACTCCCCGACCACCCTAAGGATTCAAAAAATGACATAACCTGGGCTAGGAATTTGCCCATGTCTCAATGTAATAAAAAGATGTTAAAGAACAGCAGATTGCAAACCCATTGTGTTAGAAGAAATGGGGCTATACATACTTCAGAAAATCAACTGCTCCTACCACATGGGTGTCTGGAGAATGCAGAATTTGATATCAGAATAAGAGATGCCAACTCCAAGAAAGCTAAGATTGTTAAGAGCTGTAAAGCCTGCCAGCTAACTAATACAATGGCTAATGAGAAGATTCTGGTTTAGAGGCACAAACCCCAGCATCTACTGAGAGACAAACTTCACAGAGATATATAAATATTTATGGTGTTTATAGATACCTTTTCAAGTTATACTGAGACTTTCCCCACCAAGCATAAAACTACATCCACAGTGACAAAGAAGCTCTTAGAAGACATACTGCCAAGACATGGCTTTCCTCAGATGATAGGGTCAGACAATGGATCAGCTTTTCAAGTAAGTCAGGGACTAGCCAGTATTCTGGGGATTGATTGAAAACTTTATTGTGTGTATAGATCCCAGAGTTCAGGACAGGTGGAGAGAATGAGCAAAACCCTAAAATTGACCTTAATTAAAATGACCTTAGAGACTGCTAATGACTAAAATACTCTCTTTCTCCTTTGCTCTCTGCCAGGTATGAAACTCCCCTTGCCAGAAGGGACTCATTCCTTTTAAAATCATGTTCAGGATCCCACCCCACTGTCCTTAACATACAAGCAAAGGTTATTGCTGAGTTCGAGAACACACCAGTTGCTAGACAATCTTGAAAGTGTCCCATGGGCTTATAACTTTATGTTCTCTATGAAACAGGTACTCCTCTATCCAGGAGTCATTAGAGCCTCATTAAAAGGTCTCTATGTTATCATCTTGACCACACCCACCACCCTGAAGGTTGAAGGGATTGCATTGTGGATCCACCGCAAACCTTTTTGCAGCTGAAGACGGACAGCAGGAAGAAACTCAGCCTCAGGACTCTCCCTGACTCCCACTTCTGGGACCCCCTACCCAAGCCCCAGGATACCACAAGGACTGGGTAATGACAACTTTGACTCCCTCTAAAATATGATGGTCCAGTCCTTTCAGGTCACCAATATGTCCAGGCCTAAATTAACTGAGTCATACTGGTTATATTATGAGATAACATTTCCCACTTCCAAGAATCTGAAGGCTCCATGGCAGAGATAGTACAAACCAGAAGGGGCCTAGATACAATAAAAAGACTATGTATAGCCCTCAAAGAAAAATACTGTTTCCATATTGACCATTTAGAGGTAGTCAGAAAATCAATGGTCAAAGTTAGAGAGGGTCTTATTAAGTGTAAGAGAAACTTGGGACTATTCAGCTTAGGTCATCAGGAGTTACTATCTGTTCCTCTAAAACCTAGACAATGAAGCCTACAAGCTCCAGAAGCCCCATGATTAGGCCTTCTAGTTACCAGAGAAATGGGGGAATGAGAGACCAGATCTTTTGGGTTCAGACTCCATCTTAGAGAACCTTAGGTTAACTAACAAGCCAGCACGTAGCACCAGAAGTTACTCCCCAACAAAACTGCACCTCTAGGTTACAAGCCTGCCCCTGGCACTTCACTTCCTAATAAAAGAGGAATCAGGAGGAAAACAGAAGTTATGTTTATGATTTGGGTCCCAGCACCAGCCAATTATGTCAAAGGCCATAATGGCCCTCCAATCAAATGTATGCCTGGCTAAAAATTCCCTTACTTGTTTGCTTGCCTCTATAAATGCTTGCCTGAAACTAGGCTTGGGGCTCCACTTTCTTGTCCTGCTATGTCAGGATTGGCAGGGAACCCAAGCTCGAGCTTACAATAAAGAGACCCTAGTGTGATTGCATAGGAAATGACTCATTGGTGATCTTTTGGGGCTCATGAACGCTTCCTGGCACAACAAAGGGTGTCTTTGTTTGGGTTTCCATAGCTGTGAAGAGACACCAGGACCAAGGCAAATTTTATAAAGGACAACATTTAATTGGAGCTGGCTTACAGGTTCAGAGGTTCAGTCCATTATCATCATGGTAGGAAACATGGCAGCTTCCAGGCAGACATGGTGCTGGAAGAGCTGAGAGTTCTACATCTTATGCCAAAAGGAACCAGGAAAAGACTACAAGAAGCCACATGGCTAGGAGGAGGGTCTCAAAGCTCACCCCTACAGTGGTACACTTCCTCCAACAAGGCCATGCTTACTTCAACAAGGCCATACTTCCTTATAGTGCCACTCCCTGGCCAAGCATATTCAAACCACCACAGAAGGGGAGGGGAGAGAGGATTGAGGGAGAAAATGTGAAGAGAGACATCTTCAATCAGGGGGCATTTGAGGGATAGTATAGAAACTTTCTAAAATATATGAAGATGATCCTAATAATGAGAGAGACAGAGTCCTAACTAGCCAACTCTTCTTACCAAACTAGGCTTCCAGTACCAGGACTGGGTTGCATTCAATTGAGTTGTTGATCAAGAGGGTCTCATGAAAATCTCTAAATAACTCATGCTGCTACAAGACAATGAGCTGCTCTCTAAAAACTGATAGGGGTGGATGGAGGTGGGTGGGTGTGGGTGGGTGCTGGTCAGAAGTGCAGAGACACTGCTCTTGGGGTGGGAAAGTGCAACCTGAGGTGTGAGAAAGTTGGAGCTGGTTGGGAGCAGGGGGAGTGTTTCCGGGCCTGCAATAAGGCTGGGATGTGGTGTTCTCAGACTCTTGGACATCCAGGCATTGCTGGGAGTCTCAGAAGAGCAGAGAATGGAGTCAGGGGGACAAGCTCCAGCTTGTCTTGCAGAGTGATTGCCCTTAGCTTGGCAGATCCTCAAGGTGGATCTTGGTGAAACAGACAGTCCACGGTTCCAAACAGTTTATTGGTTGTTCATGGTAGAAAATGGATGCATAATGTACCATATCCAACGTCTCAAGGTGGGCCTGAGATTAAATACCTTTTGCAGGGAGGAATGTCTGGGAAGGAAAGCTTATTGGCTAAGCCCTCCAGGCCTCTAGGTAGCTCATTAGTATGGAGAACTCAGTTTTGGGCCTATGTGACTATAGGACACATTTCTTTTATGTGAGAAGCATGATATGCTCCAAGTCAGGAGTTAAGCAGGGAGCTGGGAGTCACCTAAGCCTCAGGTGTGTGCCCACCAAGTCTCCGGGTCTCAACCTGCTCTACCTTACCAAACTCCCTGCCATGATTTTATGACCCACAAGTGGGGATGGGTGTGATGGGGTATGATGGGTGGGTTGGAGAATTGCCAAGGACAACACCCATAGAACTCATTGAACATAGAGAAGTTGAGCTGTTGCCTATATAGAGCCGTCACCCCTACGTTCTAGTCTTTGGTGTGGGAAGGTATTCTTCAGGCTACCAAACCAACCCACCCACAAAACCTTGCACCTACAATCTGTCCTGCCTGCAAGATATGTTAAGGCAATGGTAGCATAGAACTTGTGGGAGTAGCCATCCAATGTCTGATTTGAGTTAAGGTCCACTCCATGAGATGGAACCCATACCAGACACTGTTTGGGTGACCAAGAACCAGAGGCTAGATAGCTCAAAGAACTGCGGTAAAACCAAACACTCATGGTCAAAAAAAAAAAAAAAAAAAAAAAATGGATTCAATACAATGACTCCTAATGATATTCTGCTACACTCAGATCAGTGCCTTATTTGGTCATCATCAGAGAGACTTCCTTCTGCAGCAGATAGGAACAGAGTCAGAGACATACAGCCAGACATTATGCAGAGAGAGAGAGAGAGGAGAGAGAGAGAGAGAGAGAGACCTTGGAACACACAGCTCTAAATGGGATGTCTTCATCAATCTCTTCTCTTAGAGCTTAGAGAGAGAGGCAGACCCTGTAGAAGAGGAGGCAGACAAAGTCTAAGAGCCAGAGAGGATGGAGGTCACCAGGAGAACAAGGCCCTCTAAATCAATTAAGCATATGAATTCACAGAGACTGAAGCAGCAAGCACAGGGCCAACATGGGTCTGCACTACTATGCCCTCTGTGCATACATTATAGATGTTAGCTTAATATTTTTATGGAACTCCTGAGTATATGAACTAGCTGGTCTCTGAATCTTATGATTGCTCTTGGGATGATTTTCCTTCTGTTCGGTTGCCTTGTCCAGTCTCAATGTGATGGTCTTTTTTAATGTATTGTATTACATTATTTTGTTATGTTTGGTTGTTATCTCTTAGAAGCCTGTTCTTTTCTAATAAGAGATAGAAAGGGAGTGGATCCAGAGAGGAGGAAGGGTAGGGAGGATTTTGGACAACTAGAGGGAGAGGATATACTGTATGAGAAAGAATCTATTTTCAATAAAAAGAAAAAAAAGATACACTGAGTCTGATAAAAGAAAAAGTGGTAAGTAGCCTTGAACTCTTGGCATAGGAAAAGACTTTCTGAACAGAACATCCATAAGCACAGCACAAAACTCAACAATGAATTATGAGATCTCATGAAACTGAAAAGCTTCTGTACAGCAAAGCCTCCAGAGGTGATTTCCTTACCAACTACACATCTAATAGAGGGCTAAGATCAAAACCTGAGACAAGATAGCCTGGGAACCTAGGTTAAAACCAACTACTACTGTTGTACGAAGCATGTGTAGCAATGAAATGACTCCTAATGACATTATGCTGTACTCACAGATCAGTGCCTTGATCAGCCATCTTTAAGAGAAGCTTCCTCCTGCAGCAGATGGGAACAGAAACCCATAGCCAGACAATATGCAAAGAAAGAGACACTTTGGAACACCTAGCCCACAATAGAATGTCTCTATCAAATCCCTCCTCTGAGGCCTCAGGGAACCCTGTGGAAGAGGAGCTAATGTAAGAGCCATAAGGAGTGGAGGACACCAAGGAAAACCAAGGCTCTCTCAATCAACAGGATTGGTGGATTTTGGTAGTCTATGTTAAAAACACCAAGTAGAGAGCTACAAGGTAATAATTATGAAAATGGGTAAAACTTACCTATAATTATTCCATTGTAGAGTTGTAAAAAGAAAACTAAATTTCATAAAGATATACCACAATGATGGGGGTGGGTGGGTGGGAATCTCTGTAATTCAAGAAAATAACATAAAATCATACAACTGTTTCTTGATATCTACCAGCACATTCCTACATATGCTAAAATCTCTGTGTGTTCAAATACTTTTTATAAATTGTATGTTGTTTGTGTACATCATAGGCACACCACTCTTTATACTTATTATAATAATACTGATTATTTATCAGTAGACAGTTTACCCCTCCAGTTAGCAGGGAGACTTGGAGAGCAGAATTGATGCATGGGGAGGACTACAGTCTCACGCAATCGATAACTTCATCTCAGAGCATCAGAGAATGTATACTCTGTGGGTTAAGAGGAGTCACATGAGCAAAGTGCACACTCATGAGGGAAAGCAGCATGTGCCTGGTGTGTAAACAAATAACAATGGCCAGGTGTAACGAATACTCTGAAGTTAACTCACTCTTATCTGCTACACCTGGGAGATGCATGCAAGCACATTCCAAGAACAATTACTTGTTCTGGAGAGACTGGGGTCACAAGACTCTTGTTTTCTTGGAGTTTTCTCACAAGCACTAAGACTCCTCACATGACTCCAGTTTTGCACATGATCCAACAGTAGATCACTGACAATACCCATTGACAATGTCTATGGTGCATTGGTTAGGGAAGAACAGCAAACACAGAATGGATGTTTAACATACCGTGGGGGCACCTTTCCCCCACGTATTTTCCACTCAAAGTTATCTTAATACATGGGTGCAGAACCTGTGGATGTAGAGGGCTAATTGCAGTACTGTGTATCATATTGGGAAAGTCAACATGTTTGTATAATTAAATATGTGCTTGCTTGGAATTTTACTCAGGTCTTCTGCAAGAGTAGTCAGTGCTCTCAACCACAGAGCCATCTCTCCAGTCCCAAAGATAGAAATATGAAAGGATGAGGAACAGTGTATGGGCTGGAGGGTTTCCCCTGGACAGGCTAAGGTCACATGCACATCTGAACAGAAGGGGCAGTGGGTCTAAGGGTGGGTAAGACGGTTAAGCTAGGAGTTCATCTTGACCTAAAAGACACTGCTAATGTAAAGAGATAATAATGTAGCTGCCATAGGAAAAGAGATCAATAGGAAGTTCTCTTTGTAATGTTTGAAAGTAGAAAGGTATGATCTATACATACACTTAAGTTTGTACACGCTATCAAAGTGCATGTGTGTGCTCATGTGTGTGTGTTTCCATCCTATTAGCAGGAAGAAGTACACAAAAACCTGTTAGATGATTAAAATAATTCTGCAATACATAGCACATACTCATTTCCACACAGGATTCTTTTCTTCATCATTCTAAGTGACCCCAATTATTTGGTTCTTGAGGAACTGCTTCTAAGTACTATTTGAGCTACAGATTTCTAGCTATCCCCTTATTAGGAGTCCATGATGTTCAAACAGCATTAACTTTAAATTCATGGGAAAAACTTACATTATCTGTAATACACCACTGACCAGAAGATGGCTCCAGAGAGCAACAAAACTCATGTGCTTTTATTAAAGGGTGATGTGCTTGTCATGCCAGAGATCTTTATGTCACTCACTGTGTGAATCACTTTCATATTCATATTAAATTGACTAAATGACAAAGTTGACTTGCTAAATTAAAGATAAATACTCTGATAAAATTTAAGAAGCAAACACTTCAAGAAATTTAGTATGAAGGGTTTTGTTTGTTTTTTAATTATCTTTAATCTTTTTTTACAGTCCAGTCCTTATCCTCTCCCTGTCTGCCCTCTGACAGTTCCTCATCCCATTCCTTCTCCTCCTCCCCCACTCCATCCCACCCCACCCTGCCAGGCCTCAAGTCTCTCAAGGGTTAGGTACTTCTCTCACTGAGGCCAGACCAGGCAGTCCTCTGCTGTATATGTGTTGGAAGGCCTCCTACCAGCTAATGTATGCTGCCTGGTTGATGGTTCAGGGTCTGAGAGATCTTAGCGGTCTGGGTTAGTTAAGACTGCTGGTCTTCCTATGGTGTCATCCTCCTCAAATTCTTCCAGCCTTTCCCTAATTCAGCCACAGGGTCCCAGACTTTAGTCCATTGGTTGGGTGTAAGTATCTGTGTCTGTCTACATCAGCTGCCTGTTGGGCCTCTCAGAGGGTAGCCATGCTAGGCTCCTGACTGTAAATACATAAAAGCATCAGTAATAGTGTCAGGCCTTGTAACCTCTCCTTGAGATGGAGATGGATCCCAATTTGGGCCAGTCACTGAACCTCCTTTTCCTCAGTCTTGTCTCCATTTTTGTCCCTGAAGTTCTTTTAGACAGGAACAATTCTGGGTCAGAATTTTTGACTGTGGGATGGCAACCCCATCCCTCCACTTGATGCCATGTCTTTCCACTGAAGGTGGATTCTACAAGTTCCCTCTCCCCACTGTTGGCCATTTTATCTAAGGTCCCTCCATTTGAATCCTGAGAGTCTCTCACCCCCCAGGTCTCTGGTACATTCTAGAGCTCCCCCCCAACTCCCAAGGTTGCCGATTTCCATTCATTCTGCTGTTCCTCAGAGCTTCACTCTGTCCCCCCCCCCAATACCTGATCATGTTCCCCTTTTCCCCTCCTCCACCCTTCTCCCATCCTTTCTGTCCCTCCCTCTGTCCTCCACCCCCTGTGATTGCTTTCCTCACCCTTCCAAGTGGGATTGAAGCATCCTCACTTGGGTCCTTCAACTTATTAATCTTCTTGAGTTCTATGAATTGTATCCTGGGTATTCTGTACTTTTTTGGCTCATATCTACTTATTAGTGAGTACATACCATGCATGTCCTTTTGGGTCTGAGTTACCTCACTCAGGATGATATTTTCTAGTTACATATTTATTTATTTATCTGTCTGTCTGTATATCCACGTACCTATCTGCCTACCTGCCTCTCTATTTCTCACCAGTGCAACACAGATAGCAATAGTAAACCATGTTGAACCAATTGCCACTGTTATGTAGCATTTATGAACAATATAAACAAGGATTGGGAAGAGTTAGAATATAAAAGAAATATGAAATGTACAAAAATCTTTCCAGATTGGTCTTATTTGGCTTTTAAAAATATAAAACATTCAATATGAAAAGGCATAGGCATAAAATTCATTCTGAATAACAAGGCTAAGCTTGGAGATACCTCATCTACATGTGGGAGAGCCTGAGGCACTGTTCCTCGTGACTGATGGTCATAAACCTCTCTTTGGGAGGGGCTGTGGAGGGCCGAAGCTGAAAGAGAAGAACCAGGGCCTGGGGACAGAGCCGAACACCTGCTGTCCTGATAAAGGTCCAGGGTTCAAGTCTTGCTCAACCAGGCACCCAGCTGCTTCCCAGCTGTTTTCTAGCTGTCAAGCTACAGTTTTCTTAGCTGTCAATGTAGTCAGAAATCTGAAGAAGAAATTACAATCTAGCAGTCATATATTATTTTAAAAATGACAAGAGTTCACTAGACAACAGTTCCCTGTGGGCCCTGTGGTCTCCATGACAACTTGGGCGGAGTCAGTCTGGCTTTCAAGCCTAGAAGATTCAATGCTTTTTTTCTCTGTGGAGTGGATACATGTGACATGAGAAATGACTTACCTTGATTTAGATAAGTCATTTGACTCTGAGAGTATCCAGTTTTGTCCACTGTGTTTCTCAATAGTTATCATACCACAACCCAGGCAGTCTCTTGAAGCTGTGTCTGTATCTTCTGAGACCTTGTGGGGTAAACTGTTAAAGACTTCGGGGAGATTCTGTCATAAACGTAACTATATTAATAATTAGCAGACTTCTGAAAAGATTGAGGGCTATATCTATTGGTTATTTCTAAATAGAGCATACCATAATTTAACAACAGTAGTAAAAATCATTATCAAGACAGAATAGGAAGGACAATCTTAAATAACTCTGACAGCTTGTATAAGTATAGAAAAAATACATTTTCCATTAGTAGAGAAACACTTGGCTTAGAGTTGGTGTGGACCAGAATGGAAAAATGAGAGAACTGACAGCTGTGTCCACGAGACTTTGATGACGGAAGGATTCAGGCCTGTGACAGGAGCTGAGCACTGAGCATGCAGGTAAGCCTTGGGAATGGCTAGTCTGAGGAGTGAGGGACAGGCAGGCCCTCAGGCAGGGGTGGGTGGGGGTGGAACAGGTGCGCAGCCTGCAGCCTGAAGAGCACAGATTGCTAGGAGCCACAATAATGGTGTATGACCCCAGGGAGCACGGGCCATGGTGCTGCTAAACGGTGGTGGTGGCAGCAGCTGTGGTAACAGTGTGTTGACTTCACCTGAGTGGGGCTGGACTTCTCTCAGCAGCTGGAAGCCATGGCCCAGTGCTTCTGGCTATCAGAGTCAGTGGTGGACGGGGAAAGGAAGTCACCAAAGTAGTGTGTTCCATATTCCAGCAACGTGCACGCTATTTTTGTGGGGGCCAGGAGGGAAAGCACTCACTTTATGAGTCCCCGGCAGAGATGGAGAGAGAGAGAGAAGAGAGAAGGGCTCCCTTGAGAGCGCAGGAAAACAACTTCTTGGACAGGGCAAAAGCTTGTTCTCTCGCGGCTGTTGTGGGCAGTCAAGCAAGGCAGTGTGGGCAGAGTGCAGAAGCCCAGTGCTCGCACTCGAGAGCCAAGTGTAGGGGCGACAAATGGTCACATGCATGTGGCAAAGCAAATCTCACAGACAGAGTCCCTGGGAAGATGCAAGGGGCAGGGCCAGACCTGCTTTTCACTCTGCAAACCTGGGAGCAGAGCTAAAGATTGAATGTGAGAGGTGGGGAGGGCGGTAGAGCCCCTGGCAGGGGGCGGGTCCAGAACCACTTTTCACTGGTAAACCAGCAGCTGCAGTGGCCACATTGGGAGCGAGCAAATGTGGGATGGGGTAGTGGGTAGGGGAAAACCTGTGCTATAGATTGCTAATTTAGTGGCCATGTAGAGATATTGCTTTCTGCTTCCTGTGAATTAGACCAAGACATCCCAGTAAGTAGGGACAAGGTGGTAAAGACAGACCCATGGGTGAGAGAAAAGGGTTATTAACTGCTCCTACCAATGTTCTGGGAGCATCAATAACCCGAGAGATTCTAGAACAGGCCAGACCACCAGGCTGTCACGTGATGGGCTGGGGGCTATGCTCAGAGCCAGTCAATGCCCCTGAGCTACAGAGAGCAGTTCACCCAGACCCAGGGATTTCTTAGCAGCGTGAAAGAAACTGTCTCAAAGGAGAGAGGAAAATCTCACCCAAGGGAAAAAGTCCTAGAACGAGGGTCAGTGAAAAGGCTGAATATCACCATCCTCAAGGGCAGCATATGGGTAGCTCTGAGCTCAAGAACTCTCCCCTGGGACCATGAGGCCGTTTTATTTTGCTGACCAGTGGGGGGTGGGGGCTTACCAGTTCTCTGAAGTTTGGGCTAGTGAGCATAGATCTCCATATGATAGCAGTGAGAGAGGCAAACCTGCAGAGTTTCTAGATCTGACTTATGACACCATAGCGGGGAGAGAGGCAAACCTGCAGAGTTTCTAGATCTGACTTATGACACCATATGATGTGTTATAAAAAAATAAAGAGAGGGGAGATCTATTCTATGGAGGTGTGGTGAGGTGTGCAGGAAGGGGGTACCTCTGCAGGCCCATGCTGAGGCATCCCTTCCCCATGAGGGACCAGCCACACGATGGTTTAGTATACAACAGAGTTTATTCAGGGCATGGGGAGGGGAGTTAAGAGGGTAGTAGAGGTGGAGAAAGGCAAGAGAGAGAGAGAGAGAGAGAGAGAGAGAGAGAGAGAGAAAAGAGTAGTAGTGAAGTAGAGGAGTAGAGGCACATGAGCACATGGAGAAGGGATGAGAGGACTGAGCAGGAACAAGAGAGCAAGGAGGGGGCAAGCAGCTCCTTTTATAGTGAGTCAGGCATACCTGCCTGTTGCCATGTAACTGTGGGGCAGAGCTTAGATAGAATGCTAACACATTATATACTATATACTATGCATTTTATATTATATTATCAATATTATAATTCAAAGTATAATATTTAAAGACTTTTTATTATATGTTATATATAAATCATATAAGATATAAATAATAATTTATATTGTATATTGGGTAGACTTTTCTCTAATCTTGCATAAAATCCATTATTTCTCAATGACTCGAGTAAGTAACATCGAATAAATACTTGCTATGTTCTATAGATGCTTTTTGAGTACATTTTATGTGTGAATTAAGTTAATTTTTAAATACTACTCTGTAAAGTAGATACCATTATTATTTCTATAGACAGAAGCATTGAGTAATTAATTTAAAATCAGACAGACGATAAGGGCAAATGCAAACTGCTGTGGTTTAATTCTTGTCCCAGTAGCCCCTTATGCATTCACTCATGTGTAAATAGCCATTGTTTTCCAAGATGACATATGAAACACATGATCTCCATGCGGGGTGATGATATTAAATTAGGTGGACAATAATATATAGTTGTTTCTCTATATGTAAGGTAGGTTCTAGTATCTTCATAGAGACCAAAGTTTGTGCATGCTCAAGTCCGTTTTATAGAATGATATTGTACTTGCAGATGATCTACATCTACTCTTCATGCTTGAAATTATCCCTAAGTGATCATTTGTAATACAGTATACATGCTAAATAGCTGTCAAGCTGATTTTTAGGCAATAATAAGAAAGGAATCCTTACACATTCAGTAAAGATATATATTTTTTAATGTTTTCCATCATCAAGATTCACTAAAGTTAGCCACTCAGGTGTTGGAGCAGTACAACATAAAAAGGATACTTCAGTCTATATCAAGAAGAAATTTGACATGAAGTACAACCCACCTGGCACTGTATTGTAAGGCAGAACTTTGATATTTATGTGAGACATGAAACTAAACACTTCATCTACTTCTATCTAGTAGCCATACTTCTGTTCAAATCTGGTTAAAAGCATGGACTGTGTCAATACCCAGTGACCATTCCAAAAACAAAGACTGCATCTATCTTTTTTATCATGAGCCTAGCCTTTAGCATCTGAGCCATCTCTGCAGCCTGGGACTGAGTCTTAAATTCCAAATACCAGAGACTGAATTTCAGCCTTGCTAAGGGAACAACTCATTTTAAATCTGTTGTGTTTTGTACAGGGTATCATCCTCTGTTTGAGTTTGTGGTTATAAAATAATTAGTAAAACAGCTTACATTTGTATTTATTTTCTAGTCTATACTTCTGTGCCCTTAGGTAATTCATTTAAAATAAATGTGTAGGAGATGGGAAAAAAGAAAGAAAGAAAGGAAAAAAGAAAGAAAGAAAGACAGTAAGGAAGAAAGGAAGGAAAAAAGAAAGGAAGGAAGGTAGGAAGGAAGAAAGAAAACAGTGGCTATGCACAAAAACAGTGCTGACAGCACATGCTATCAATAATCAAATCCCATGCTGATGGTGCATACAGTAATTTAAGAGTCTAGCAGGAATAGGCAGATAAAAGTTAACAGTAGAGTTGAGAGTTGTGCAGAACAGTGGAGAGGATTTAGGCGGGTCAGTAGGGAAGTGGTATTTTGACAGAGATCCTAGAGTACAGTGCCTTACCTGGGAAATAAAGAGACCTGATTAGAACAGTTTACATAGGTAGGCTGTGGGAAATACATTTGGAAAATTCTGTGGGAACAAATTTGAAGACTTTTGAATGACCTAGATAAAAATGCTAGGAATGAGGGTTCCATATTCCAGTCCATAACTCTGGCTGCTTCCCGGAAATAGAAGTAATAAAGAAACACAAACTGAAGGAATTCTGGAAATGGAAAATCTAGGTAACCAAATGGGAGCTACAGATGTAAGCATCACCAACAGAATACAAGAGATGAAAGAAAAAAAATGTTAAATCTAAAAATTGTATGACACAAACATCCTGGAAATCTGGGACACTGTAAGAAGACCAAATCTAAAAATAATTGGAATAGAAGAAGGAGAAGATTCACATATCAAAGGTTCAGAAGATACTTTCAACAAAATCATAGAAGAAAATTTTCTTATCCTAAAGAGACAACTATAAACATATTTACAAGAGGCTTACAGAACGCTAAATAGGTTGGTCCAGGGAAGAAAACTGTCACCCTATCATGACAAAATAATCAAAACACTAGATGTACATAACAAAGAAAGAATATTAAAAGTTTTAAGGGGAAAATGTCAAGTAACATACAAAAACACTGTTAGAATTATACCTAACTTCTCAACAGAAACTCTAAAAGCCAGAAAGACCTGGGAAGGTGTCTTGCAGTCTAAGAGGCCACAAATGCCAGCCCAGACTATTATACCCAGAAAAAATTTCAAGAACCATAGATGGAAAAAACAAGATATTCTATGACAAGACCTAATTTAAAAAATATCTATCCACAGAATCAGACCTGCAGAAGATAGTAAAAGAAAAACTCCAATCCAAGAAGGTTAACTACACCCAAGAAAACATAGGAAATAAGTAATTTCTGGAACCTGTGCCTGGAGCTGACCCAGAGTGCTGGATTCCCACCCACTTCTACAACACCCAGATGAAGCTCGACTCCCAGGTCCGCTGACACAGCCAAGATCACAGGTGAGGCCACAACATCTGACCCAACAGCCAGCATAACTGAGACCCCATGGGAACCAGGGAAGCAGGAACCCTCACCCAGAGGCACACATTCCTTTCTGCTTGCACCTGTGCCTGGAGTAGACCCAGGGCTCTGCCTCCCCATCCACTCCTGCAACACCCAGAGAAAGCTTGACTCCCAGGAGCTCTGACACAACAGAATCTCAGGAGCATGGATACAACAGGATCTCAGGATCACAGAGACAGTTGGACTCCCAAGAGTTCTGACACAACCAGGCTCACAGGAAGAATAGGCTCCAGTCAGAGACAGCAAGGGCAGGTAGCACTAGAGAAAACCAGATGCTAAGAGGCAAGATCACAATCATAAGCAACAGAAACCAATACTACTGGCAACATCAGAACCCAGTTTTCTGACCACACCAAGCCCTGGATACCCCAACACACCTGAAAAGCAAGATTCAGATTTAAAATCCCATCTCATGAATATGAGAGAGGACTTTAAGAAGGATATAAATAACTCCCTTAAAGAAATACAGGAGAACACAGGTAAACAAGTAGGGCTTCATCCCAGGAATTCAGGAATAGTTCAATATACAGAAATTCATCAACATAATCCACTATATAAAGAAACTCAAAGGAAAAAACCTCACATGATCATCTCATTAGATGCTGAAAAAGCCTTTGACAAAATACAACACCCCTTCATGTTAAAGTATTGGAGAGATCAGGAGTTCAAGGTCCATACCTAAATATAATAAAAGCAATATACAGCAAACCAATAGCCAACATCAAAATAAATGGAGAGAAACGTGAAGCAATCCCAGTAAAATCAGGACTAAGACAAGGCTGCTCACTCTCCCAATATCTATTCAATATAGTACATGAAGTTCTAGCCAGACCAATTGGGCAACAAAAGGAGATCAAAGGGATACAAATTGGAAAGGAGAAAGTCAAGATATCAGAATTTGCGGATGATATGGGAATATACATAAGTTGCCCAAGGAAATCCACAAGAGAACTCCTACAGCTGATAAACAACTTCAGGAAAGTGGCTAGATTCGAAATTAACTCAAACAAATCAGTAGCTTTCTTCTACTCAAAGGATAAATGGACTGAGAAAGAAATTAGGGAAATGACACCCTTTACAATAGTCACAAATAATATAAAATATCTTGGTGTGACTCTAACCAAACAAGTAAAAGATCTGTATGACAAAAACTTCAAGTCTCTGAAGAAAGAAATCAAAAAAGACCTCAGTAGATGGAAAGATCTCCCATGCTCATGGATCAGCAGGATTAACAAACTAAAAATGGCCATCTGACCAAAAGCTACAGATTCAATGAAATCCCCATCAAAATTTCAACTCAATTCTTCACAGAGACAGAAAGAGCAATTCTCAAATTTATCTGGAATAACAAAAAACTTAGGATAGCAAAACCCATTCTCAACAATAAAAAAACTTCTAGGGAAATCACCATCTCTGACCTCAGGCTATACTACAGAACAATAGTGGTAAAAACCACATAGTATTGGTACAGAGACAGGCAGGTAGATCAATGGAATACAATTGAAGAACCAGAAATGAAACCACATACCTTTGATCACTTGATCTTTGACAAAGGCTAAAACCATCCAGTGGAAAAAGACAGAATTTTCAAAAAATAGTGCTGTGTTGGGAGCCAAATCTTAGCCGAAAGCAGCTATCATCCTTACAGCCATCTCGAGCCATATACCCTGACAAGAGACTTGTTTTCAACAGTCCACAACAGCTGAGCACACTCTGATAAACATCTTGTTTTTCTCACATATCTTTTTTGCTGCTTAGTGCACTCAGCTGCAAGGCGCACATGGTCTCCACATTGTTAGACCCACTGTCTTGTCTCCATTCTTCGTGTCTCTTGCCCCTCCCCACTCTATCTCTTGCTAGACCCTGACCAGCAGAACAGACTGGAACAAAGTGGCTCCAAACGTGGGGCAGCTTCGGGCAGGAACAAAGTGGCGCCCAACGTGGGGCTCCAGTAAGTGGGGGTACAGTGAAAGACACTGCAGGAATTGGAAGTGTGCATCCTCACTCCTGTGCTGGAGAACCTGTTGACTGACCTGAATGGACCAGGTCGTTACAAAGTGGCACTCAACGCAAGGCAGCAAGAATGAGAGACACAGTGAGGGAAGTTACTGGAAGAAGAGTCGACTGAAAATTCAGAAGTGAAACAGAGGTGATTGCCGCAGGAAACTGCAGTGGTGAGACCAGTAGGTCATAGTAATGATAATGGGGCAAGAAATAAGTCAGCCTGAACTCAACTCTCTGTTTTTGTTTTGTTGTTTACTGTTTACATGTGACAATTGTCTGCTTCTGTTTCGCTGTTTAAATGCTGTGTTTCATGTCCAAAAGAAAAAGAAACGTATAGAATCCAAAATACAACCAAAGGTTGCTGACGATTTGTCAGAGCCAAATCACGCTGATATAGAGGAAGAGGCAGCCAAATATTATGACCCTGAATGGCCCTCCTCCAGAAGACCCCCTCCCTATGCTCCTCCACCTCCAGATGCTCCTGCTATACAGATGGTGGTTGCATATCACAGAAAGGAGTTACAGGACAAAATTTCTCTCCTTAAACAACAAATAGAGTTAGAAAAAGAGTATCAGGACTTAATTAATCAGCTACAAAAATTAAAGACACGGAAGAGGTCTCGAGAGGGCAAGGAAAATCACCCAGGTCCTCGAGTTCCTGAACCCAGAGTCCAAAGACAGCCCCTGTCCTCTGGTTTTAGTTCAGCCACAGATCAGCCAGAGGAGGGAGAGGCTGAGGTTTTCCCTGTATCGGAGACTAGAGACGCTCAAAGGGTTGCATGGAGATATCACACAGGGTTTAAATTTCAAATTATTAAAGAATTAAAAAATTCAGTGTCACAATACGGTGCCACTGCTCCTTTACTCTTGCAATCTTAGAGTCTGTTGCAGAGGACTGGCTGACTCCTGGTGATTGGAATAATTTAGTGAGAGCGGTTCTTAGCGGTAGAGACTATCTTATTTGGAAATCAGAGTATCATGAGAATTATAAAGAGACAGCTAGGAGAAACATTCAGCAGGTAATGGATGATCCTTTGATGCCTTAGTAGGAGAAGGGCAATTTGCTTCTAGCGATAACCAGATGCAATATGACCCAGGCTTATTCACTCAAATTCAAAATGCAGCCATGAAGGCTTGGCACAAACTCCCGGTAAAGGGAGACCTTGGTGTATCAGTCAGACAAGGGCCTGATGAACAATTTTCTGATTTTGTTCATCCATTAATGACAACAGCAGGGAGGATTTTTGGTAATGCAGAGGCAGGTGTAGATTATGTGAAACAACTTGCATATGGAAATGCCAATCCTGCCTGCCAAGGGGCCATTAGACCCTATAGGAAAAAGACAGACCTTACTGGGTATATCATACTCTGTTCTGACATAGGGCCCTCCTACCAACAGGGCTTAGCTAAGGCAGCTGCCATGCAAGGACAATCAGTAAGAGATTTTTTGGCAAGTAGAGACAAAAAGGTCTGATTTAAATGTGGCAAGCATGGACACTTTGCAAAAGATTGCAAGGCAAAAAATGAGTTAACCCAGAGACAGCCCAGAAAACAGCCTGGGCTATGCCCACGTTGCAAACGTGAAAGGCATTGGACTAGTGAATGTAGGTCCAAGACAGATGCACAAGGAAACATCCTTTCCCATAATCAGGGAAATGGAAACAGGGGCCAGCTCCAGGCCCCGAACTAACACAAGCCAAAACAGGCTTATGGGACAGTCAGTTTCATACCAGCAAACAACAACCCCTTTCTGAACTTAGTCGAGCAACACCAGGAAGTGCAGGACTGGACCTCAGTTCTGCCACCCACACGTATTAACCCCAGAAATGGGACCTCAGGCCTTACCCACTGGAATATTCGGACCACTCTATCCAAATGTGCTTGGCCTGATAGTAGAAAGAAGCAGTACAACTACACAGAGACTACAGATTTTTCCTGGAGTTATAGACAGTGATTATCAAGGTGAGATTAAGGTAATGGCCAAGGCAATACAGAATATAGTCACCATTCCTACAGGAAGGAGAATAGCTCAACTATTGTTACTTCCATTGATTCCTACTAATCACAAATATAAGATTCCGAAGAGAGGGGAATCAAGGCTTTGGTTCCTTTGATGCATACTGGGTACAATCTATAGTTAAACAAAAACCTATGCTGACAATATGGCTTAATGGAATGGCATTCCAAGGCTTGGTTAATACAGGAGCTGATGTGACAATCATCAAACAAAGTGATTTGCCCGCCACCTGGCCTCTGACCCCAACCTTAACCAATTTAAGGAGTATTGACCAAAATCAAAATCCACAACAAAGCTCTAAGGTGCTGACATGGAAAGATAAAAAAGGAAATACAGGGAATATACAACCCTATGTCATCCCAGGCCGTCCCATTAATCTCTGGGGCAGAGATCTATTATTCCAGTTGGGATTGATTATGTGCAGCCCTAATGAAGTTATCACAGCTCAAATGATAAACTCTAGATTTCTCCAGGGAAAGGATTAGGAAAAAGTGAAGATGGGATTACTCGTCCTATTGAGGTGCGTGGTAACTCTGGAAGAAGAGGCTTGGGGTATTTTTGATGGGGGCTATTAATTCAGCTGCACCCCTAGGGCATTGTGCTGATCCCATCACTTAGAAGGGGACTCACCTGTCTGGGTAGATAAGTGGTCCCTAACCACTGAAAAAATTACAAGTTGCTCAATTGCTAGTGCAGGAGCAATTACAGGCAAGACATTTAGAAGAAAGTGACTCTTCCTGGAGTACCCAATATTTGTCATTAGGAAAAAGTCAAGAAGTGGAGATTGTTGTAAGACATGATTCTGATGGGAGCCTTACAACCTGGGCTGCCCACACCAGTGGCCATATCTTTAGGCTATTACAAAATAGTTATAGATTTAAAAGACTGTTTCTTTACTATCCCGTTGCATCCTAACAATAGAAAGTGTTCCTTTTAGTGTTCCTGTTATAAACTTTAGAGAACCTATGAAAAGATATCAATGGAAGGTCTTGCCTCAGGGTATGGCTAACGGTCCTACCTTGTCCCAAAAGTTTGTGGCTTCCGCCATAGAAGGTGTTAGAACCATGTGGAAGCAAATCTACATGATTCATTTCATAGATGATATTTTAATAGCAGGAAAAGATGGAAAACAGGTACTCCAGTGCTTTGATGATCTTAAAACAGTTTTGCAGACTGCAGGGTTACAAATAGCACCAGAAAAGGTACAATTACAAGATCCATATACTTATTTAGGATTTCAGATTAGTGATCCACGAATTATTAACAATAAGGTCACCTTGAAGACTGATTCCCTTAAGACACTTAATGATTTTCAAAAGCTATTAGGAGACATTAATAGGCTATGACCATATTTGAAACTTACAACAGAAGAGTTGAAACCTTTGTTTGACATTCTAAAAAGAGATCCTGACCCTAAGTCTGGCAGGGCTCTAACAGACGAGGGTAGAAAAGCCTTACGGAAGGTTGAGAGTACTATTTCATCCCAATTTGTAGCTCATATTAATTATTCTAAGCCTTTATATTTTCTTATTTTTAACACTAAACTAACTCCTACTGCAGTTTTTTGGCAAACTGCACCCATATTATGAGTTCATCTTCCCTCATCCCCTAAAAAGGTCCTTTATCCATACTATGCAGCTGTGGTGGATATGATTATGTAAGGCAGAGATAACAGTCAAAAATATTTTAGTAAAGATCCTGATGTCATAATACAACCCTATACAAGACATCAGGTTAATTGGCTTATGCAGAGTTCTGAAGTTTGGCCTATCGCATGTGCCTCATTTGGTGGTCAGCTAGATAATCATTATCCGCCAGACAAATTAGTTCAATTTTGTAATCGCCATGCATTTGTTTTTCCATCTCATACTGCGCATGCACCTATAAAGGAAGCATTGCTAGTTTTCACTGATGGTTCCTCATCAGGAACAGCTGCTTATGCCTTTAAGGGTCAAGTGATTTCCTTTGTTACATCATCTGTGTCAGCTCAATTGGTTGAATTACATGCTGTTATTGCTGTTTCAAGCATTTCCAAATCAAACCATTAATATTTACACAGATAGCTCATATATAGCTCAATCTATCCCTCTGCTAGAAACTGCTGCTCAAATAAAGCATTCCTCAGAAGCAGTCAATTTGATTTTACAGTGTCAACAATTAATTTTGAGGAGAAAGTGTAAATTCTTTATAGGACACCTGAGAGTCCACACTGGGCTACCAGGTCCTCTTTCTGAGGGAAACACCAAGGCAGATCTAGCCATTCATGTAGCCACAGTGACTTTATCAGATCCACCATCTAACTTGAATCAGGCCATAAAGGCTCATGAGTTACATCACCTTAATTATCATTAAAAGTCATGTTTAAAATTACCAGAGAACAAGCTAGACAAATTGTCAAACAATGTCAATCATGTGTTACACTTTTTGCCGGTTCCTCATTTGGGTGTGAATCCAAAGGAACTGATACCAAACAGTCTCTGGCAAATGGATGTTACTCATTATAATGAATTCGGAAATCAAAAATATATACATGTATGTGTAGATACATACAGTGGTTTCACTTATGCAACATTACAAACTGGAGAAGCAAACAAACATGTGATCACTCATATGCGTGCTACAATCACTGTATTGGGTGTGCCAAAACAGATCAAGATTGACAATGTCCCAGGTTATACAAGCTCCAGTTTCCACCAATTTTGTGAAAAATTGGGAATACTACATAAAACGGGTATTCCATATAATCCACAGGGCCAAGGTATGGTAGAAAGGGCACAACAAACCATTAAATGTCAATTCAAAAAATTAAAAATGGGGAATGGTACCCTACCAAGGGATCCCCCAGAAATATCCTTTATCACACCCTCTTTATTTTAAAATTTTTTAACTTTGGATTCTGAAGGAAAATCTGCTGCAGATAGATTCTGGCATCCTAATACCAAAAAGAATTTTGCAACAGTCCTCTGGAAAGACCCATTAACTGAAACCTGGAATGGGCCAGATCCAGTGCTTATCTGGGGAAGAGGTTTTGTCTGCATATATTCACAAAAGGCAAATGCCACACGTTGGCTGCCAGAGAGACTGATTAAACAAATAGACAACAATAATAAATCCAGGGAGGAGAAACCTCCTGGGAAGCACATTTTTTCTTTGCAGGAAACATGAAGATGCTTCACAATTGTCTTCAAATGGGAGCAGGTCAACCAGCATACCTGACTTGGGAAGTTCTCGGTGTGCAAGAAGACATCACAACCCGCACCTCCAGAGTGGCTGTATTAGACTCTTGGTTCCCTGATTTATGATTTAGTGGGGTACATTGTTTAGACCCAAGAGAGAACCCATTATCACAGTTACTATAGTTGTCTTTTGGGTTTAAGATTGATTGGGGCAGGGACAGAGATTTCCTTACTTGTTTTGTTAAGATCAAAGCTATGATCAGTTCTGTACTTATATAGATTTAGATTTAGAAAGAATAGAATATATTGCATTTGTAGAATTTATTAACCTCCTTAGCTGAAATAGTGCTACAGAATAGAAGAGGCTTATACCTTTTACTCCTCCAACAGTGGGAGTTGTATGCTACCCTTAAAAAATAGTGTTGCTCTGAGACAGAATGGTTTACACCAACCATTCAGGCATGTTAAGTCTCTTGTCTCTTGGGTCCATGCTGTTCAATAAACTGATAGCTTTTGTATGACAATAGATAGACGCTATTCAAGTGAAGCCCATACAGGTCCGTTATTACAGGCTGGAAGTAGGGGACTCTAAAACTTCTGTCATCAAGACTGACGAGGATTAACCCTAAGTTACACGCTAAGCCAGATAGTCAATGACGGGTAAGAGAACACCTCAAGACCCTTACCCCTAACTGGGAGGCCTCACCATCCTAAGACAGGAGCTCAACCAATGGCTGTTGAGTATCCAGAGATGAGAAAGGGAGGCTGGGGTTCTTTGTTCCAACCTAAGACAGTCACGGTTTCCGTAAGTTTTCCCAGCCTTCCCTTTTGAAACAAATTTAAAAAGGGGGACCTGTTGGGAGCCAACTCTTAGCTGAAAGCGGCTATCATCTTTACAGCCATCTCGAGCCATATACCCTGACAAGAGACTTGTTTTCAACAGCCCACAACAGCTGAGCACACTCTGATAAACATCTTGTTTTTCTCACATATCTTATTTTGCTGCTTAATGCCCCCAGCTGCAAGGTGCACGTGGTCTCCACATTGCTAGCTAGGCACATGGTACCCACGCTGCAAGACACATGATGTAGTGCCTTCAGCTGTGCTTGTCCATGAGGGCAAGGCACGTGGTAAAGGGTATAAATACCCAGGATTTCCTTTCAATAAACGAGACTTGATCAGACCCACTGTCTTGTCTCCATTCTTTGTGTCTCTTGCCCCTCCCTACTCTCTCTCTCACTAGACCCTGACCAGCGGACCGGAGCATCAGAATGGACCAGAACAAAGTGGCTCCCAAACGTGAGGCAGCTCTGGGCAGAAACAGTGCTGGTTCAACTGGAGGTCAGCATGTAGAAGAATGCAAATTGATCCATTCTTATCTCCTTGTACAAAGCTCAAGTCCAAGTGGATCAAAGACCTCCACATAAAATCAGATATAATGAATCCAATAGAAGAGAAAGTGGGAAAGAACCTCAAACACATGGGCACAGGGGAAATTTTCCTGAACAGAACACCAATGGCTTCTGCTATAAGATCAACAATTGACAAATGGGACCTCATAAAATTGAAAAGTTTCTGTAAGGCAAAGGAAACTGTCAATAGGACAAAATAGCAAGCCACAAATTGGGAAAAGATCTTTGCCAATTCTACTTCCAATAGATGGCTAATATTCAATATATACAAAGAACTCAAGAATTTAGACTCCAGAGAACCAAATAAGCCTATTAAAAATGGGGCTAAACAGAGAAGCACCTAAAGAAATGTCCAACATCCTTAGTCATCAGGGAAATGCAAATCATACTTTAAAAGATGCTTACAACCCTAATCCAAGAATACATCAAAAAGTTCATTCACCATGATCAAGTAGACTTCATCTTAGAGATGCAGGAAGTTTTCAACATATGTAATCTGTCAATGTAATTCACCATATAAACAAACTGAAAGAAAAAAAAACCACATGATCATCTCATTAGATTCTGAAAAGCCTTTGACAAAATCCAGCACTGCTGCAGGATAAAAGCCTTGGAAAGACCAGGGATACAGGGCACATATCTAATATATAGCAAGCCAATAGCAGTTGGGAGCCAACTCCTAGAAGAAAGCAGCTTTCACCTTTGCAGCTATCTTGGGCCATATATTTGAAGGTTGATACTTTTCCACCCTGACAAGAGACTTGTTTTTCTAAGCATGATGTTTTTGCAAGCAGCCTACAACAGCTGAGCACACTATGACTTGTTGTTTAGTGTCCCCAGCTGCAAGGCACTCGTGGTAAAGTGTCTCCAGCTGCACTCCCCTGCTTGTGCTTACATACCCATGAATTTCTTTCAATAAATGAGACTTGCTCAGACACTCTGTCTTGTCTCCATTCTTTGTGTCTCTTGCCCCTCCATCCCTCTCTCTCTCCTGCAGACCCTGCTGACTGACCTGAGGGCCAGGTCAAATATCCAACACCAAATTAAATGGAAAAAAAACTTAAAGCAATTTCACTAAAATCAGGAACAAGACAAGGCTGTCTATTCTC
The DNA here is from genome assembly GCA_021653895.1 of Mastomys natalensis. Lineage (NCBI taxonomy): Eukaryota > Metazoa > Chordata > Mammalia > Rodentia > Muridae > Mastomys > Mastomys natalensis. The sequence goes on from JAJTUV010000197.1 coordinate 1,269,235, forward strand.
TCCATATCTACTCAGTGCAGTACTTGAAATTTTAGCTAGAGCAATAAGACAACTAAAGGAGATCAAGGGAATACAAACTGGAAAGGAAGCAGTCAACATATGGTTATTTGCAGATGATATGATAATAAATAAAAGCGATCCCAAAAAAATCTAGCAGAGAACTCCTATAGCTGAAAAGTATCTTCAGCAAAGTGGTTGGAAACAAAACCAACTAAAAAGAATCAGTAGCCCTCCTATATACAAACAATAAATGGGGAGAGAATGAAATCAGGAAAACATCATCCTTCGAAACAATTGATAAATAGGACTTCATGAAATTGAAAAGCTTCCAGAAGGCAAAGGACACTGCCAAAAGGACAAAATGGTGGCCTACAAAATGGGAAAAGATCTTAACCAATCCAACATCTGACAGAGAGCTAACATGCAAACTATATAAAGAACTTAAGAAATTAGACATCAACAAACCAAACAATCCAATTTAGAAATCCGGTACAGATCTAAACAGAGCATTCTCAACAGAGGAATCTCTAGTGGCTGAGAAATATTTAAAGAAACCCTTAGTCAAATGCAAATCAAAATGACTGTGAGATTCCATCTTACACCAGTCAGAATGCTAAGATCAAAAACTCAAGTGACAGCTCATGCTGTGAGGATGTGAATCAAGGGGAACACTCCTCCATTGTAGGTGGGAGTGCAAACTTGCACAACCACTTTGAAAATCAATATGGTGGCTTCTAAGAAATTTGAGAATAAAACAGATCAACATTAAGACCCAGCTATTTCACTCCTGGGCATATACCGAAAGGATACTCCACCGTACCACAAAAACACTTGTTCAACTATTTTCATAAAAGCTTTGTTCATAATAGTCAGAAACTGAAACAACCTAGATGTCCCACAGCTGAAGCATGGATAAAGAAAATGTGGTACATCTACACAATGGAGTATTACTAAGCTGTTGAAATTGACAGCATGAAATTTGCAGGCAAATGGATGGAACTAGAAAAGATCATTCTGAGCAAAGTAACCAAGACCCAGAAAGACAAACATGGTATGTACTCACTTATAAGTAGATATTAGCCATAAAGTAAAGGATACTCACCTTACAATCCACAGACCCAGAGAAACTAAGTAATAAGGAAGGCTTAAGGGGTGGGTATAGCATATCGTTTCTGCTATTCTGCTTTAAGCTCCAGGTGAACTGCGCTATCAGGCCCACCCAGGTTCCCTCAGATCCATGGATAAAAGACACACACATATTAACTTATTTTTAATATGCTTTAGCTCAATTGCCAGGCTCTTCTAAGCCTTCCTCAGGTATCATGCCCTCCTTATTACTCCCAGCTCAGCATCCTAAATCTTCCCTCAGCTTAGTGGGCTTTCTAATCTCCTACCTGCTACCTAGGCCCAGTCAGGGAAGCGCCAATGGCCACTCTGCCTAAGATCTCACATGGCTGATGGCTCTTTCTCCCTCCAATGCATGGTGAATCCTTTTTCCTCTCCTGCATCTGCTAGCCTGCCTACGGGAAAACTGGAAGTCCTGCCTATTCCGCCAAGGCCATTGGCTGCTAGCATCTTTATTGATCAATCAAGAACCAACTGGGGAACAGGACTTTCAGTGTTCATTCACAGATTTCCAATCTAGGCATCAGAACTTCCCTCTACAGGTGGGGGTGGGGGGCACATGAATCTCACTGAGAGGGGGAAATAGACTAGACATTTTTGGTGGATGGGGCAAGGAAACTGAATGGTGATGAGGTTGGGGAGGGGAACAGGAGAGATCAGGTGTAGGGAGGATGGAGGAAGTACTAGGAGACAACTGGAATGAGTAATGGGATAAGCTAGAAACCTAGGGCAATGGAAACTCCCAAGAATCTATGGGAGTGACTCTAGCTAAGACTCCTAACAATGGGGAATATGGAGTCTTAACTGGCCATCTCCTGTGGCCAGGCAAGACTTCCAATAAAGGGATTGGGACACCAACCTAGCCTCAAAACCTTCAACCTACAATTTGCCCAGCCTACAAAATGTAATGGTGTAAAGACGTCACAGAAATTGTGTGAGTGGCCAACCAATGACTGGTCCAGTTTGAGAACCATGCCATGAGAGGCAATCCATCCCTGATGATGCCCAGAGAGCAGGAATCAGAGGCTGGATAGTCCAGAGACCTAGGATAGAATCAAACGCCATTGGCAAACAAACAACAACAAAATGTCAATGAAATGATTTCTAATGATATTCTGTTATACTCATAAATTGGTTTCTAGCACAAATGTCCTCAGAGAGGCTTCACCCAGCAACTGCTTGAAACAGATACAGAGACCCACAGCCAAACATTAGGCAGAGCTTGGGGAATCCTGTGGAAGAGAGAGAGGAAGGACTGTAGGGGCCAGAGGGCTCAAGGATACCACAAGAAAATCCACAGAATCAATTAATCTGGGCTTATAGGGACTCACAGAGACTGAATCGCCTGCCAAGGAGCCTGCATGGGGCTGACCAAGGCCCTCTGCACATCTGTTACAGTTGTGGAGCTTGGTCTTCTTGTGGGACTCCTAACAGTGAGAGCAGGTGCTCTGACTCCACTGGCTGCCTTTGGGATCCTTTCCTGCTAGTGTGTTGCCTTGTCTAGCCTTAATAAAAGAGGAGGTGCCTGGTCTTACTGCAACTTGATAGGTCATGGAAAAGAAACAGAGGAGGAATGGATGGGGAGGGGGAAAGAGGGTCAGTGCATGGGAGAGACTAGAGGAGAGGAGGGAAGGGAAACTGCATTTGGGATGTAAAAATAAACAAACAAGGCCGGGCGGTGGTGGTGCACGCCTTTAATCCCAGCACTTAGGAGGCAGAGGCAGGCGGATTTCTGACTTCGAGGCCAGCCTGGTCTACAGAGTGAGTTCCAGGATGGCCAGGGCTACACAGAGAAACCCTGTCTCGAAAAACAAAAACAAAACAAAACAAAAAACAAAAAATAAATAAATAAACAAAACAAGTGTATAAAAAGAAAAGGAAAGAAAGAAATGTTTGGAATGAGTAAGCATGGTGGCCATACCTTTATCCCCAGCAGTCAGCAGATCTCTATAAACCTGAGGGCAACGTGGTCTGCATAGTGAGTTCCAGGACACTGAGGCCTACATAGGGAGACTCAAAAAGAGACAGAGAGTGGGGAGGGGAAGAGGGAGAGAGACAGAGAGAACAAGTGACTGACAAGCCTGTGAATGACCTCAAACATCAAACATTCTTGGAAGCTTCTTCATCTGCTCAATTTGAGCACTGAAAGTGCAGAGGACTGTTGAAAACACTATTACATTGTGAAGGATTTTGCAATCGTGAAAGCCATTTATGGATTAATGAAGCTTTCCTGATGCTTATGAAGAAGTATTCTGAAAATCTAGATCTATTTGATTCATGTATATATGCTAATATTACTTCATCAAAATTAATACAGGTTTTCTGCCTCGTTTACAGTACTTCATACTAACTTATCTTACTGTATTTTTAATTCTTCTGTACACAAATTAGTCATTCGCCATTCTGTCTCTCTCTCTCTCTCTCTCAGCAAAACTGTTTCAACAGAGAAACTTAGTAGTAGAGACTTGTGGGGCAGTGGATACTGAGAAGCCTGGTAAAGTCAAGCTAAGGCTTGAAGCCCCGGGACCCTGAAGGTAGGAGCTTTGCCTGCTTCCTGCACCACAGCCCTCCATAGGGAGAATTGTGGCCCTCAGTCGCATAGAGGCAGTGCCCTCAAGTCCCTCCTCATATAGATGAGGCATTTCAGGCCAAGCCAATAGGAATCACCGGCATTCAGACCAAACCCACTCCAAAACTGTACATAAGATCCTATCCAGAAGGAATAAAGGTGGGTGGGAATTACTCTGGTTGTCTGAGAGCATCTGTCACAAGAGCTGGAACACTGCCTGGAAAACGAACACTCTCCTGGAGCTACTAGAGGCTCCCTTGCACTCTGCTCACTAACAAGCCGCCCCCCCCCCCACTCCCTACTGCCAGCTCAGCTCAGCTCTACTCCTCCCAGCCAGTGCAGCATCTCAGAGCAGCAGCAGCAGCAGCAGCAGCAGCAGCAACAGCAGCAGCAACAGCAGCAGCAGCAGCAGCAGCAGCAGCAGCACTTCTCCTCCCTGCTCTACCCTTTCCCCTTCCTTCGCTTGAGCCCTCCTACTGGGCCAGGCCAGAGGTCTCCACAGATAGCCTCCAGTACACAGACCAACAGAGGCTAAGGTTACATATAAATATATGCCACTTTTCTGATTTAGAAAGAGTTATCTTCCTAACAACATCTCTGAAAAATGACAAGTGAAAGAATTTCCTGAAGTCACTTAGCATAGATTAATGCTTAATGCTGTAACATAACCTGAAATATGGAGTAACAGTATTACAGAAAAAGTACAGACCTTTGAAAAGACTGGTGTAGTCAGCCCTAAGACCACATAGGTCCTGAGAACAGGCTGCTGAGAGACACCTCATGATTTCTTGATGTGGAAATCTTTTCTCCTTCTCTTCAAGTTTTACAGGCCAAGTCTTTATTATTTAAATGAAAAAGACGATTTTGAAAACCACTTTCTTTTGAGATAAGGTCTCACATACCCAAGTCTAACCTCAAACTCATTCTGTTATCAAGGATGGGCTCAAACATCTGAGCTTCCTGCCTCTACTTCCCCAAGTTCTGGGGGTTGCAAATGTGTATAATCATGCCCAGTTTATGTAAACCCAATAACTGAACCCAGAGTGTCATGCATGCTAGAAAAGCACATACTTACTGAGCTGTATTCCTATACTGGTTAGTTTTATGTCAACTTGACAGAAGCTAGAGTCATTTAGGAAGAAGGATCCTCAGTTGAGAAAATGTCCCCTCCCCCTTGACCCACACTGGACTGTGGGCAAACTGTAGTGTGTTCTTGATTGGTGATGGATGTGGTAAGGGCCAGCTCACTCTAGGCAGCTAGGCAGTGTCACCTTGGGGGCAGGTGGTCCTGGTGCTGTAAGAAAGCAGGTAGAGCAAGCTATGAGACGCCAGCCAGGAGGCAGCATCCTCCAGGGCTCAGGGCCTCTTCATCAGCTTCTGCTTCCAGGTTTGTGACCTGCTTTAGCTCCTTCCTTGACTTCCCTCAGTGATGGGTGCTGAGAGCTGAGAGCTGTGAGCTGAAATAAAGCCTTTCCTGCCATGTGCCTTTGGTCATGGTAGGAACCCTGACTGAGACAACTCCCAGCCCTTAAAAAAAAGTGACTCTTGACTTGGGAGGTCCACCCTAAACAAAGATTGTGACACGACTCATTCCAAAAGCATCCTGTCTCTATGTTCTGAAAATGTAAGGAAGCACCAGGGCTTCCACGCCATGTTCTATCACAGTGGGAAGCAAAGGAAAGGAAGTGAGACAGAATCTGACCAATTAAATAGGAATCAGGGCGAGCTGTACCAGATCCATGTTAGTTAACATTAAAGGGAGAGAAGGGAGCACACAGCCTTTCTGACTAATAACAAACTGACTTTCAAAGTTTAACCCATGAAAGTTCAAGATAAGAAAGGTCAGAGAAAACAGGGATTATCTGGACAAGGGCTCGAATTCCATCTGGTTAAATGTTACAAGCCAACTTCTGAAAGACAGAGAACAGTTCAAAGAGATAAAAGCAAGAACACAGACAAATACAGCAGACTCAGTTCTCAGACGTGTCAGTCAACAGCTGCAGATTCGAGCTAAATGAAATCCCACAGCTATCTGTTGCTTAAGGCTTTCCTATGTAACCACATCATCTTCCAGGTCTCTCCATTTGTGGGAAAGATACCAGAATGTATCACAACCATTCTCTTAACTACAGAGAGGTAAGTGGTCAGGACCCTGAACCCCAGGGCTCCTGCTCCTCTCTACTGGAGAAGAGCAAGAGGACCTTCATCATCACCAGTCTGGAAAAGACAGTGGCTCTAGGACTCATAAAGTATCTACTCGAGCTTCCCTCAGGCCAAGCCATCAGGGTGGGTCACTCTATGGCAGATACTGGTGAAGAACCACAGACACATCTGTGACCAGAATCTGAAGATGAGCTTGCTAGTGATCCAATTTAGAAAGAACCACTGGATATTTGCTTGTATGATACCAGAAAACATAAATAATGTCTGATTATTAGCTGGCTACATGAAGCTCAAATCCTCTAGAGTAAAACACATCCCTCATCTCCCAGCACTGAATTCCTCTGTGGCATGCTATCATGCACTCTGTTATGGACACACAGCAGTACAGACACACAGGGAAGCACAGATAGGTATCCAGACCTCTGTTTCCATTGCAGCATATTTACCACAGCTAGGTATGGAAACCTGCCTGTCGATGTTAAGAGACAAAAAGAATCTATAATAAAGCCGGGCGGTGGTGGCCCACGCCTTTAATCCCAGCACTTGGGAGGCAGAGGCAGGCGGATTTCTGAGTTCCAGGCCAGCCTGGTCTACAGAGTGAGTTCCAGGACAGCCAGGGATACACAGAGAAACCCTGTCTCGAAAAACCAAAAAAAAAAAAAAAAAAAAAAGAATCTATAATAAATTTATACAATGTAACATTACTCAGCCTAGAGAAAAGAAGAAGTTTCTGCCAGTTGCCACAACATGGAAGATCCTGGAGGATATTATGCAAAACAAAATAATCCAAGAAAGAACACAAATATATTTCATTTATATGTGAAATCTAAAGCAAAATGCCAAACACATAGAGGAGAGAGTGATGGTGGCTACCAGGGTTGAGGGGAAGAAAGGACGTGAAGAGATGTGGGTCCAGAATACAAAACATGCCTCTAGGGTTGTAAGACAAACAGGAAGACAGATGGGGAATAACAGGGAATTGTACTCACTGATTTCACTAAGTGATTATGGCCTCTCTTGACATGGAGGAGGGAAAGATGAGTAACAGATAACTGTTGGGTGGTGACTATGTTAAATTCTTTTCACTATAATACCTATTTTATTCTATGTATACATTATTCTATAGCACATTGTATATGTTAAATATGCACAATGAAGTCCACACACAAACAGTGGAAAAGGATGTTTGTGTCACTACTGTTTATCCACCAAAAAAGAAGCTTCTTATGTCTCTTCAACACTAATTAATAATGTCTGCACCCTGGTCCATCCAAACAATGGAATCTCATCTAGTCTTTAAAAGAATGTAAAAAAAAAAAAAAAAGTGGTAAGAGTTGCTGCTGCTAACCCTTGAAAGCTCTTCATCTCAGCCAAGCCTGCTGTTAGTACTTGGCAAATGTTCACTTGGATACTCACAATTGTATGAAATAGGAATTATTAGTGGCCCGACTTTACAATTGAGGAATCTGTAAAGAAATTATTTCAATTAAAGGGCATGTCCAAGGGTCAAATAACAGTAAAGATTCAGAGTTCACTCTGTGGGCTGTTATATAACAAAAGCAAATGTTAATCATTTATTATCATGGGAGAAAAACAGACTTTAAAAACAGGTTAAACACGAGACACATGCACATGTATTTACACATACATATGTTCCTGCACATGCAAACATGCAGTCATGTACCCACACATACCACACACACATTAACAACTAAGATAAAATAGCTTGAAAAGTCTAATTCCCATTCAATAGCAAACATTTACAAGATTGTATGATTATACAAAGAAAAATTATTGCAAGGCTAAATAAACATACTGTAATGTTAATAATAGTACCTCTAAGCAGTAACAATAGTTACCTCGGTATATTTTTCTATACTTCCTACATTTTCCATATTTAATGAGGACAATGTTTTTTTAAGACAAAATTATTTGAGTAAAATAAGATTAACCAATGTGACCTTTGTGCAGGGCTTTCTGTTGTGAAAGGTGAAGAGGGCAACACACTAAAACAGTGTTCCAAGGGCATGACTAGATCTACGTTGAGGACCATTTTACCTTGGAAGAAAATGAGCTTCAAATCCATTAGTGAGTATCTCAGGCAAGACCTCTGACTTCTCATACCTACTCCCTCGAAGTGTCTGTAAAGACTGATGAAGGAGACGATATGCATGGAAAGTCAAGTTGAGTAACTGAACAGCCCTTACAGAAAATGCCATTTGTCTGCAACAAATTTATAAATCATTACCTCCTCCTCCCCTCCCCCAATCTCCGTGTAGCAACCCCAGGCTGGGCTGGGCTGGAACTTGCTTTGTAGACAAGGCTGGCCTCAAACTCACTGAGATCTACCTGACTCTGCCTCCTGGGTGCTGGGATAAAAGGCGTGGGTGTGGTTTACAAATCATTTTAAATTTAGTCCCAAAATACCCTGCCAATAGCAAGAGGACACTTGAATAGATTTTTATTTTCAGTGGACACACAACTTGGCTAAGAAGAAAAGACAGGAAGGGGTACGGATGCACCATTTCAGAAAAGATTTGCGTGTGTATGACTTACGCAGGGTGTTCTACATTAGCTGTGATGAAGAAGCTGCTACATGCAATGCTTTGCATGCGTGGCTCTCTTTCTCCAGGTTATGCCCTCCAACAGGTCCGGGTCACATTTGGTGCCTCCACATAAGCATCTGTGGAGACCTGTTTTGAATTTCCAGTCTAGTCTGGAGTTCCCAAGGGAAACTACTACTTCATTTGGCCTCACCATCCCAAGACCTCACAGTGATTCATGTCTAGTGGAGAGGGCTGGCCATCTAAACAACGTGCTTCTCTTGACCTTTCCCACAGCCACTCCTAGAACCCAGGGAAAGCCTCCTGCCCAAGAGCAGCCACTCCTGTCAGCCCTGACCCTCATTCCCAAAGGAGCTTCTGGAGGGCTTCCACTGCCTTACATCCCTCATTGCTGAGGCGCTAGCTACCTTAAGGTGGCAGCTCTGAGCAGGATTCTTCCTGAGCTCAGAAATAGTGCTTAGATTTAAAGCAAGCAGGCAAAGAACACAGTTTGTCTTAAGAAACAAACATGTTTTTCATAGACTCCTACAATTTCTGTTGCAATCTTAAGAACCCTCAAGCAATTTTCAGGGCTCTTAAGAGGACAGACCAACAAATGCATATGTATTAAACTGAAAGGAAATATAAGATGCCAACTGCCAGAGTTACAGGAGCCCCAAGTCCTCAGAGGCTGGCTGTACTTCTCCGGGCTGCACCTTAAAGATAGGCTGCATTTTCACAGACCAAGTTAGGAGGAGGCAGGGAGAATGAAATAGACAGATAGGAAAAAATGGAGTTGTGAAAGAGTAGTGAGCCTTTGGGTAGCAGAAAAGTCCTGTTTCTGTAACAGAGGGATCCTGGGGCCAAGGTGAGCCTTAAAAAGGTACCATGTGTTAAGTTGTAGTGGGCATGGGTCCTGTTGTGTTAAATTGTGGGTCCCGCATCTGCCCCCGACAAGGGGCTAGGACCGTGGCTCAGAGAGGCAGAGGCATAAGAAGTTGACTGTGTTCACTCCACGCCAGGCAGATGTCGGGCTATGTGTGAGGTCCTACGTGGAGCCAGAGCCCTTGGGTTGGGGGTCCCCAGCCAAAAGGCAGCCCGGTAACAGGCTGGTTCTCAGGCCCTTGGGCTCTCAGGAGCCCTGGGGAGACGAAGAAAGGCCGAGACCAAAGTGGGGGCATACAGGCTGGTGGCCCGCAGCAGAAGAGGAGACTGGGAGGGATGAGCTCTGAGTTGGGTTGCTGGGCCTCCATGGCTGAGAATGTAGAGAGGTCATCAGCAGGAGATTAGGTGAAAACCTTCTTCACGGTTCCCTACGGCAGATCCCAAAGAAGAGAAATAGGCTATGGTCTTAAGATATTTATTGTCATGGAAGAAAGTGGATGAAACTATACCCCAGTATTTTCAGGGAGGGCCTGAGGTTAAATACCTTTTGCAAGAAAGAGGGTCTGAGAAGGAATGTTTAATTGTCTAGTCCCTCTGGCCTTTAGGTATCTCATTAATATGGCGATCTGTCTTGAGGCTCTGCAGCCTCTAGTCACACCCTCTACCAGTGGATGGGCTAGTGGGAGCATTGTCCTATGTGTCTGGAGGACCTCACTCTATGGAGGTCTCTGGCCTCATGTCAGGAGCCTGGAGTCTGGGAGCATGACAAAATGCATGCTGTCTCTTGCAGGGAACCCTGCAGGGTCTCCGGCGATTTCTTGCTGGTGCCCCACCAGAAACCATGCTGTCCTTTCACGGTCCCACAGCCATGAATCTATTGTAAGATGCACTTGATTGCAGAAACGTTTCCAATGTTTTTTTTATATAAAAATATGCATCTTGATGAAATCACCTAGGGAAGCATTATACGGTAGAAGCTCTCAAAACCCAGGTAAAAAGGGTAGATAGTAAAAATAACCAACCAAAACCAAAACACCAGGGAGCTTCCAAAGGAGAGGTGTGATGTTATGTCTACAGGGGTTCTGGTTGCTTGGATAAGCCTGGTGTGGGATAGCTTGTGCTAGAAACAGCACACTAATATAGGTGGAGGGCACCAGAGGAGGGTATGGGAATGGAAAGTTCATGTGAGACAACTTCACAGCAAGGCAACTGAATGAGAAATCAAAGATGGAACGAAGCATCTTGTTTCCTTGGTGTATATTTTTCTTCTCCTGAGCAATCTTTCTTTCTTTCTACCATGGTCTTGCTATATAATCCAGGTTGGCCCTGAACTTCAAACTTCAATCTGTCTGCCTCTTCCTCTTCGTCCTCTTCGTCCTCTTCGTCCTCTTCCTCCTCCTCTTCCTCTTCTTCCTCCTCCTTCTCTTCTTTCTCCTCCTCTTCTTCCTTTTCCTCTTGAATGCTGAGATAAAAGGTATGTGCTTACCACACCCTGCTCATCTTCTGATTTTAAAAATTCTTTTCTTCCTCTGTCTAGTTTCAAAATACATGAGTCATCAAAGCAAGCAAGCAAGAAAGCAGATAGTCAGATACTGTAAGAGACACTGAAAAGCCATAGGGGGCAGGACTCAGTAATCGTGCTCACCTAACACATGTGAGACCTACATTTGATCCCCAACACTGCAAAATAATGTTTTGATGTCCACCTTTAGAGCGATAACTTTTGCCTTACATATCTCAGCCTGTATTTAGTCCAAGTTAATCTATGCACTCTCAGACAGGATGGAAGAGTCGGCAGCCTGGTTCCTGCATCCTCATCCTCTCTCCCACTCTATTCAGAGCTTTGGTGGTATCACACTTAGAATTCTAGTCGGGTGTTAGATTCATACACATTTTGTACCTAGTCATAGGTGCTTTTTGTGCTGTGCAAAAACATTCTCCATTAATAAGAGTAATTGGAAGCCGGCAAAAGCATATTGAAACCACAGGGACTCCCCCAACACACACCCCATACTCCCCCCACAAGGCTGCTGACTTTCAGTTCATGGCCATGCTAATTCCTAATGGCCTGATTTACAATTGTTTCAGATTTCAACTCCTGCTGTAAGTACTACTTCCCTAAGCTTTATTTTAATTTTGTTGCTCTTAAGTTCTCATGATTGAATTAGCATTTCCCCATTGTCGCCTTATGATGTACAGCTCTAAGGTAAAATGTTCCATTCCCATTTCTGAGAGAAAGTCAGAAGGAACAGAGATGTACAAGAAATGTTTTGAAGAGAAAGGACTTCTGCTGATTACATAGTAGCAAAAGTTATAGAGGGGTTTCTGAGTTTAGAAAAACCAGTGGCTTAGAAGACATGTATATTAAAAGCTAAAACCAAGAGGCAAACATGAGGTGACTCAACTGGTATAATTCTTACATTAGTTTAGAACATTATTGAAACTTTTAAAAATAAAAAGAGTAAAACTGTTGGGTTTCATAATTTTGCTAGGCGTCTTCCTTTGTTCCTCCAGACTGACTGACTATCTCCTTCGCTCTGCTCTGACCTCGGGAGATGCTCTTAGTATTGCCGTCAGAACTCCAGCTTTCTACCTTAGTACTGGTTCAGAGTGGGTGAAGATGAGGGGTGCTGTGGAAAGCAGAGGTGAGGAATACCTGAATATGTATCCTCCAGCTCTCTTGATGCCACAGTGCCCAGTGTTGGGGGATTCCACTTCAAAAGGTCAATATTCCTGTCAGAAACTGTCTTCACACAGTTTCTCAGTTCTGGTAAAACTCTCTCCAGTCCCATATCAAACTTATGGGACAGTAGCAGCTTCTCATTGTTACTAAACCCAGATACTACACTAACTCCCCCCAGTTTCTGAAAAAACTGTTATGGCTTATAAGGAATGAATTGCTAACAGCTCTCCACTACCATATGCAGTATTGCAACTCTTTGCAGACTGATAGGGAACCCTGGAATATTCACTAACCCTGTAGCTAGAGCAGCAAAGGCGGAAACAAATATATTTACGTTATCAGGATGCTCTCTCTAGACCAAAGGAAAAAGGTTCACTTTCCTAAAGTTCAGGGAAATAGAACAGTAGGCATTGGTGGGGAAAATCCTATCTTTGAATGAATTCTCTAAATGTAAAGGCTGAGAAGGCCAAAGGGAAAGAATGTCTGGGAGTGCTCTGGTTGAGTCAGGTCGGACCAGCAAAGCTTCAGGCAGAATTGGCAGCACTGGGAGAAAGGTGGTTTTCTCTTGAGAGAGGTCTGATAGCAGACAATGATGGGATGGCTTTGGTATAAACTGGAGGATGTTTTGCATTGACAAAAACTGAAAAGCTGGGTACACATGGTCATAGAAGGGGTTCTGAAGGGCTTCGGGAAAATGTCTGGTAAACCAGAAGGAATTTGTTGGTAGAATCTGAAACACATTCCTGATCTGAGAATGATACTAAGAAGTTCCACAAATTTCCCTGGAACTGGTGCTAGAGCTGAAAGGTGTGATTTGATGGAAATCTCTAGATGTTTGGTTTCCTTTTGATTCTGGCAATCATTTCCCATGTTGTAGAGACAAGTATAATTTACGAATCCTTTACAAAGCTGATGTGATGTAGTGGTTCCTATTTTGGAATCTTATAAGGAGCCAAATAAACTCTCATTAGTCATATGAGCCTCAAAGGTTTACCAAGAACTCACCCTTTCCCTTGGCAAGCAAAGGGCCCCATGTGCCCAAGGAAAGAACATCACCTGACATCTCTAAGGCAATGTGGAACCTCGTTTGGTTTATATGAACAGTGATTCCGGGCATCACCCAAAAACATTGCTGTGAGTTACGAATTCAGATCAGATACACTTCTGTAAATGTTTTGTAACAGCTCAAGAGGATAAATTACTAAGTAATAAATACTGGCTCTCACATAAAAATTAATGTCTCCTGTCCTTGAAAAGCGTTAATTAAATTTTAAGGGTCAGACTAGCCTGGTATCTTA